>WAAE01020586.1:187908-339393 GCA_013400495.1 Nicator chloris | reverse complement strand
TCCCCCCCGCCCCGCCGCTTCCACGTCGCGCGCGCGCGCGGCGAGGTTGCGCGCGCGCGCGCTTCCCGCCACTACCGCGCTGAGGCAATTCCCGCCGGCCGGGGTCGCTGAGGGGGCGAGAGCCGCCCCCGGGACGCGCCTCAGCCCCGCTGGGCTGCGCCCGCTCCGCCGAACCCTCAGCTTAGCCCCGCCGGACTTTCAGCTCAGTCCAGCCTGACCCTCAGCTCAGCCCCGTTGGATCCTCACCACAGCTGCGCCAGGCTGGGACCACGTCGCCGCCTCCTCAGCCCTGCCAGAACCGTGTGGAGGTGTTCCTGTGTCACCTGCTCCAGGTGACCCTGCCTTGGCAGGGGTTTGAACGGGATCCTCTCCCGAGGTCCCTTCCAGCTGTTCTGTGACCATGTGTGTACCCGTGAATTCCCGGAGCACTCCAGCCTTCATCTCACCTCCAGCCTCTTGCTGCGTCCTCTTCTCACCCTCTGCGGTATCCCCAGTGCCGCCTTCCCTTTGCCTCAGCCTCTTCACCCCCATCCCTCATTAGCTGTTTAATTATTGCCTGCCGCAATTATACCAGTGCTGAGGTCTGGCTGCAAGCTGAGAATTTCCTGTCACAACACGCTCACAAGTTCTCACATGTGGGAAGGATCCCTGTCCTGATGCTGCTTTGCTCTGTTTCATGCAGTTTTTACCTGTGCCTCTGCTGCTCAGGGCGGTAAGCAGAGCTGAGGTGTGACCCACACTTCTATCTTCACTGTCACAGTAATCTCAGGGCTGTGCAGGTACACTGAGAGGTAAAAACCAAGCTTTTCTTGTGTACCTCTTGCAATGCTTTTGCTTCAAGTTTATTTAGCTAGACCATAGATGTTCTCTTTCACCCCCTTCCTTTAAAACCCACTACTTTCCCTAACCTTAAGGTAGAACTCCTAAATTCCCTACTTATTCTTATTTTCTGGCATAAGCATGCTTAGAATCACAGAATCATTAAAACTGGAAAAAACATTAAGATCATTGAGTCCAGCCTTTCCCCCGGCACTGCCAAGGCCACCACTAAACCATGTTCTCAAGTGCTACATCCACACATATTGAACAGCTCCAGGGATGGTCACTCCTAATACACCACAGCAATTTGTGCAGCAATGCTGTCTCTTGTCTGAGCAGTTTTCTCATTTTTGTTTTCTGCACATTATCTTTACCCATCTCCTGATAACCTCTCTCCCCATCTGTGTTTTTACAATTTGAAGACCATCTGGGCACTTACCCATTTATTTGGGCACTTTTATCTGTGCTGTGATGCAAAATCCCTCTGTGAGCACATTTAGAAGCATTTACACCATTCAAAGCACTGCAGAGGTGTCATTTCTGCAGTAATGCCTGTTTCTTGTCCAATCTTTTCCCAGCTCCTTCCTCCTTAGGTGACTACTGTAAGTTTACTACACCTGAGAATGTCACCTTCTAAAGACTTGTGAGCAAAGCCTGGCCCTGTTCAGTCTTCTCCATTCCAGATGATCCCTGTGATGTGGAGCTGAACAGCCCTGGAAGCACCCAAGACAGATGGCTCCACTTTGCTGAACATTCCTGTCTTGCCTCTGAGTGTGAAACAAGCCCTGTGCAACTGCAGAAAAATGTATTTTTTGGCTTTTTTCCCCCCTGTGGGGCCTCTCTGGCAGGAGGGGAAGGTAGAGCAGAGGAGAAGAAGAGGGAGTGTGCTCCTTTACTGCTGGTTTTTAAGAAAACCAGAAGGAAAACATGAAATCAGACCAGCAGCTCTCCCGTTGCCCACTGCAAAGATGTGTCCCAGCAGCTGTGTTGGCTGAGCCACAGAGCAACAAGCAGAGGAGAAAAGCTGTTGTTGTCTCCTTCTCTGTTTTTTACCTCAAAATCTGTCCCAGAGAGGAAGAGCAGACCCTTCACATTCCTTATAGCAACACTGCGGGATCACAACCCACTGCTCTGTCTCCTCTGCTCCACTTCTTGGGCAGGTTTATATCATTTGTGTCCCTCTTCCTGTTCCCAGTGTGACACACACTGTGTGTGACAGTGACAGGAATGAAACTGGGGGAACCTCAGAGCCGGCACGGGAGGAAGGAACAGGGAAATCCATGGCCAGCAAATCAGACCGCAGCAGGGAGCTGTTGCCAGAGTTATTTGTGATGGTGTCAAGCACTATAATCGTCAGAAACACTTCTAATAAGTATTAAACGCTTTTAGTAAGTACTAAGCACCGTTAATAAGTACTAAGCCTTTTCAATACCTTTTCTGCCTGCCGGTGCCATGGACTAGTAAGATTGCAACTGTTTTTTTCCCTGAAAATCATTCCATTTGATTCCACCTTGCTGTCCCTTAGAGCTCTCCTGAGCCTCCCCACAGCTTTGGGGTTTGGCTGTGCTGCTTGCAGATCATCCATACACATCGCTTTTGTGCCCAAGGAGTTGCTGTAAAAGTTGCTGGTCAAGGGTTTTACTGTTTCCACCCCATGTCCAGAGCAATGCTACGTGTTGTTCTTCTCCTAGAAACATAGAACCTGTTATGTTTCTGGTTTAAACACAGTTTTGAACTAGGTTTTAAATCTGCCCATGGAAACCCCATTCCAGGGGATATTTTGTTGACTTTTTTACCCTACACCAACTCCTATTTTCCCCACTTTGCCACAATTTTTATTTTAAGTGAATACTTTTGAATTTAATAAGCACCCTTCTGTGAGGCTTAACATCTATCTGCCACATGATTATTACCTTTTTTATTACCTCTGTCAAACTGTGCACCTGCTGGAATCATCTTCTGCCAATATATTCTCAATTGTGCTGTGTCTCTGTTGCCAAATGCTGTTTCAACATTGACCTGCAGCTCCAAACTTCAGCTCTGAATACATTCAGGCCTTGCCTCTGATGTTGTCACCCCAAGTTTTTGTCGATTTTCTGCTTTTCCACTTTAACCTCAGCCTTCACATTTATATTAGGAAGCCTTTTATCCCCTTCTGATCTGCAGTCCACCTGGCTCAGGGAGAATTTGAGCCTTTTTTCCATCCCATCCCGTCCCGTCCCATCCTGTCACCACTAGACTGGGAAGCTCTTCCCTGTCACTCTGCTCTTTCTTCCCTAAAACTCCATGTTCTGCTGCTGCTTCTTCAGCTTCTTCTGCTTTGAAAAACAAATCTAACATCATATATATACATAATCCAATATTCCCTGAGAAGGTCTTTACATTCAGTTCTCCTTATCCCTGAATAAGTATCCAAGGGGGTTGTTTTGGTTCTGTGCCCAGCCATGAGGGGATGGTTGCTGCTATCCTCAGCTTGACCCTGTGTATCTGCACAGGGAGTGATGCCAAGCACAACAATCCCATAACTATCAGTGAACTAAACATTTAATTGATGTGGGTCTCTCACTTGTTGAGCCACACACAAACGTCCAGAGGCTTTCTGCCCACAGCAAAGTAAGCATTACACAAAGAGCTGTTACATGGTGGTGTTGCCCTTCCTGCAGACACACACACAATTCCTGTCTTTATGCTTGAACTGCTTTTTTAAATTCTTACTTCTACTTTACTTATTAAGGGATTTTTTCCCTTTTACACATCCTGTAGAAATAGGAACTTTTAATCCTTTAAACTGCAATTTTCCACTTTGTTGCTAATTTGCTTCATGTAAGACATTTCTAATTACCACCAGAACAACTCACAATTCTCTTACAATTAATCTTTACTTTTTTTTCAGATGCAGAGTCTTACTGTCATCCCTGTAGCTCCTTTAATTCTATGGAAAAATCACTCCTTTTCTGCTTTCAACCCCAAAATGCATATTCTCTGCCTCTTCATGGCTTTCAAGATATCACTTCTGATCTCTTTATTCCTTATCAGCTTCCTAGTAATTAGTTCTCCATACTTTTCCCAGTGTCACTCTACACCATCTCCCAGCTGATCTCCCTTGCTGCCCCTCCCACACCTACCCTCTAAGGTTCTACTTTATCTTTTCAAACATTTCCCCCTTTCCAAGGGGAATCCCATTCCTCTATGCATTTTCAAACCAAACAACCCATTTTTACATCAGATCTAGCAAGTGAATAAAAATACACTTCAATACACCCAAGTTCGTTTCATTCTGAAGCAAGTGTAGAATAGAAACAGCACTGGAGCCAACAGGAATTTGGAGCAGGAAAGTGTCATGGACTGAGGAGCCTCCACAAGCTGCTGCTTTTCTAGATACATCATAGTTTGAAATAGATCCCAAGTGCTAACGAGGTGGGTGCTGTCATCACTGGAGGACCAGGGGCTGGAAGTTGTAATTCTTCTTCTACACTGCTTTTGGCATTACAGTAATGACTTATTTTACCCAAAGCAGGCACATGAAGTGACACCTCCACTAAGCAAGGAGCAGCTGAAGACCATTAACTCAACAATGCACACCGGGACAGCTCTCCCAAAGCCATATATCCCCACAGTTAAGAGATCTGACAGCAAGGATTTCCTTAACTCTGAACCAAACAGTGTTTCAGATGAAAACGGGTGAGCCACATACAGGGGCCGCTCCCCTCACCTGGGCAGGTAATAACTTGCTGCCAGACCTTCCAGCTGGGATGGTTTTGCAGCCACAAAAGCTCATTTTTGGCTGCCGCACATGTACTGCACACCCCTGCCATAAGCAGCCTGGCTGGACTCCGGCCTCTGCACCGTATGAGAGCAGTGCCATGCCTGTGAGCCTTGCTGGGAAAACAATTCAACAGAAATTTAAAGCTTTTTTGGTGATGGCTCTTGCTGGAAGAGCTCTAGAGCTGGCTCATTCGTCGCTCTGTGGGAAATCTTGTCAATTGGCTTTTCTTTGAGACATCTCAGCTGCAGCTCAGGCTCCTGCTCAGAACATCCACCTTGTGATGCTGGAGGAGGCATGGAGAATCAGATGCATTTCCTAGGAGAACAGATAAAACACTCAACTCCTGTTTTGCAGAGATGAGTGAAATTCCCTGTGCTTATGATCCTGGTGTATGAGAACACCCCGGGCAGGACAGAGCTGTGAGCTGTGTGAATTTCTGTGAATTCATGCACTGGTGGTGCCAAGTGCCTGCTCCCTTCATGGGAGTGATTCCCTGTACTCACACGAGTGGGAAGTGGCCAGGACCAATGCCATTTCGTTTCATGCCATCTGTAATGTCACAGAGCATTCACACCAGGTGTTATTTCAGAACAGCTCACCCTGCAATGCTGAAATTACCCATTTCCTTTCACAGGTGAGACCTGAATGTACCAGCTGCATCTGCCAAGATGATCTTTGCAGCTCCTTTCCAGCTGTTCTCCAAAATGCTGTGATAAACCACTTCTAACAGGGCTCTGCTCCACACTCACTAATGCTTTGTACCCTGGGAGCTTAGTGAAACTCTGCCTTATGATAACATCTGCCATTAATTCTTGCAGGGGGATGCAACAGGACAGCCAACAGCTTTACTGCTCTCTCCCCTCACTCAGGAACACTGAGATTTCCAAACCAACAGCATCTATTGCCTTTCCCATGCCTACTCCCCTCTTCCCCAATTGCAGCCACAGCATATCCATCCCTGCAGCTGGGCCAGCAACTTGGAAAAATTCCCCTGTGGAAAGGACTGAATGGAGTGGGGAGCCGGTTTTATTCCTGTTGCCATTTCAGCACAATTTAGCAGCTGGAAACGAGAAGCTGGTGCCACATGACAAAGCTTTCCACAGTCAGCATCCCTACAGCAGCATTTAAAGAAGCAGGAGTTATTTCAGCAAACAACAGATACACAATACTTCACCAAAGATGGCAAATGGAGCCCCTTGAAAAATACAAGGGTAGACAAGCTGAGGTTTCCTTGGATGTTGCTATTTAGTCACGCTGCTGGAAGCTGAGTTAATCAATCTCTTGCTGCTGTTCTTGGCCCATCACTGGTTTCTCCAATGGCTCCTTGCAGGTTGTCTTTCTGAAGAAAGCCAAGCAGTATCTTCTGGGCTGAAGCCTCCTGGTCCTCAAGCTCCACCCTACAGTTGTTGCAGATTACATATGGCCCCAGGCACAGCAAACCTGGAGTTTCTGTCAGTGTGTGGGGCCTTATGCAAACCTCAGGGCTGGCACCTCATGAAAAGCCAGAGATGTGTGAAGAGCTCAGGCTCCTGCTGATGCTGCTTGGCTTCAGATACTGCTCAGCTGGCAGCTTCCAGGCCAACACCTTCCAAAGAGCAGAAAGGCTGAGTTCCAGCTCCCAGCCTGACTAGGAGAAACAGGAGCCAGCCCAAATACCTCACAATGGATTCACCCCCATGTAGAGACCAGCATTCCTGGCCCAACTTCAACCATGCAGCATCTCACCCTCACATATGACCTTCAGCCCGCAGCCAGCTCTCCTACAGGTGGTTCAGTGCCTCAGGGCCAGGGGTGTTTGATCTAAGACACAGAAGCATTCTGCAGAGGTCTGATTTTGAGCTTCCTGCCCCCAAAGTTAAACTCCCTAGAATCTGTGAAAGAAACCAAGCGTACAGGCCCAGCTGAAAGCTTCTCTGCTTTGTCTGGGACACTTCTGACAAAGCACCATCTTCAGGGCGTCTACCAACAACTCATCATGGGACCAAATGCAGAACAGTCACAGCCATCCTCTGGCAATGAGATGCCAACTTCTGCAATTGGCTTTAAATATTTCCAGAATGCTTAGCAAGTTAAGGGGGCTTTTTAGAGACCCTGTTTTTCCTTTATCAGTAAAAGCAATTTATAGGGTTGGAAAAAAAGATCTGTGGGTCACCTAAACAACTGGTCTAAGTTACTACTGGCTTAAACCTGCCTTGTGCACACTAAAAAACATCCCTGCAGAGGAATCCCTTCTGAGCCTCTCCTGCCATGTGGCCTACCATGTCCTGAACCAGGGATGTGGCTAATCCCAAGCAAAAGAACTCCAGGAGTTAGACTCCATGATCCTGATGGTTCCCTTCCAACCCAGCATATTCTAGGATTCTATGAAGAGACACTTCCACACACCAAGATCTGCTCATGGACCTGAGGCTTTTCTGGAAAATAAGGTAAAACCTGAACATGTTGACACAAGCAGAGAGAGCACAGCATCCAGGATCAGTGTATTTCCTGACCTCATTCCCAGAAATGGCTGATCCCTTTCTGAAAACCCTTTCTTAGAAAGAAACCAGCCTTAGGTGGACACCTGGCCCGAAAATGTGCTGTTTGGTGGCTTCAGGTTAGGGAACATTCCCAGTAATAAAGAGGGATGTAAGCAATGCATCTGCTCCTTGCCTGTGCTTCTAACAGTACCCAAGCCTCGGGGAAAGAAGGGTTCCCAGCAGCAGAAATGGTTCTAATGCCATTCTTCTCTGCTGAGCTGTGCTACCTCCCTGCCACAGTCAGGAGCCTGCACACAAGATGTGTTTAAATAGGATCAAGACTAGGAGAAAAAACCTCAGCATAACCTGCAGTATTTTTGGTGTAAACCTGCTGCCCTCCCTGCTGAGGCTTTGCTATAATGTTAGGCCAGTGACCACAGCTCATCTCTCCTCACTTACACAAAATGAGGCTGCAAATCACATTCCCACGGGAACCTGTTTAAATTAATAATTCCCTTTTCTATTTCATATGTCTTACATTTTTTTTGCATTTTAACACCCTTCACAAGAAACCGGTTACAAAGATCTTTCATGAGCTGCATCCTGAGGAGCCACAACCACCTGCAAACTTGTGCTGATCTAGAGGGAAACTGGAAAGCAACTGGGTGCAGTAAATACGTGGCAAAGAACACAAGAGGAGCAGAGGAAGGAGTCAGGAGTTCTGCTCCTTGCAGTGACATTGTTGGGAAGCTGAAACTTCAGGTGACACACCCACAGGAGACCTCAAGGCCTTGTGCATAAACTGCCCACAGCATCCAGCATGCAGCTGAACTGATTTAACTTCAGAGAAGCCAAAACCTGCCATGCTGCAAACCCAACTTTGGGTAATTTTGAAAAACCCTTTGTGAAAATCCCCGTAAGTCCATTTCTGGCCTTTGCAGGACACTAACAGGGCAAGTTCTCACCCCCTGGAACGTACAACATTAAAGTTCTAATGAAAAGGGGAAAGACTTTCTCACCCCACCTCTACCCACCTGCTGGCAATTCCCATTCCCTCCACCCAGTGGTTTGCCAACTCTTTCAGCCAGAAGGTTTAAGCTCCCCAGACAGATTTCCCAGCCCTGACACACTGGATTCACAGGGCTGTTCAAAGGCTCTACAGCAAGTTTGTCCTTTCCGATCCAAGGCAATGAGAGAGAAATCAGTCCTTACATGGCTCTGCTGTTGCACACTCACGTTCCCAGCAGGCTCTGACACTGCCCACCCTGAGAGGAAATCCATTATTTGCCCACACCAACTTGGCAAATATTTACCCTTATTTACATATAAACTGGCATCCATTTAATTCAACTATTTAACTGCTACAAGCCACCATGTACTGCTCAAAAAAAGCCTTTTAGAAGAAGAGCACCCACACGACCTTCTGCAGAAGTTTAACAGACCCTGGAGCCCTGGTGGGTGGGGGTTCCGTGGGGACAGACCTTTTGGAGACCTTGAGAGCCCATCCAAACCTCTGGGCCCAATGGTGAGGCCGAGGCATCACTGGATGTGGTACACACAGATACATGAGCATATATTAACGGTGAGAGTAGTTTTTCTTTTTTTCTTCTTTTTAACAAAACATCAGAAAAAAGTGTTTTATTGTCACTAAAAAAAAATAACCAAACAATGCTCTAGTGTTTTAGGCCATGGATTCTCTAGCTCAGATTCATGGCGTGGAACACGTTAACAGGGAAAATGTCTCACGGACATCTCCCCTCTGGCCACAACCAGGCATCTCCTCCTGTCCCTGTGGTGATCGAATCACATCCTCAGGCAAGTACAGCAATTGTTTACTTGTAAAAGTAAGATCAGGAAAGTATTTGATGTTTTTGTAGCCTTTCTTCCCTTTTTTGTTTCTTTTTGTTGTTGGGGTGGGTTTTTTTGTTCTTTTTTTTTGTTGTTTGTTTTTTAAAGAAGTGATTTAGCAGGTGGAAAGAAAAAGACAGCATCATGTGAGCAGTCAGTGCTGCAGACACCCCGAGCAAATGCTCCACAGGTTACTCACGGTCCATGGCTCACAGTTCACAAACCACATTTTAGGGCTTCCCCAGCTTTGCAGAGTTTTTGATGGCAGGTGCTTCTCACAGTGAGAGCCAGCAGGTCACTGGTGGCTGAAGAGACATGCGAGGGCCTTCCCATCCTCAGCAGCTCGGTTTGGAGCAGCAGTGGGGCCTGGGTCCCGCCGGGCACACGGGAGGGCTGTGGTTCTGCGCACACGGCCCGCAAGGGCAGCGCGTCGCTCCGGCACAGTCCCTGGCGCTGGGCTCCCGTGCAGGGCTCCGGCTGCGCGGGCACAGCGGCGGCCACAGGCACAGGGCTGGCAGGTCTCGGCTCACACAGTCGCGGCCTCGGGAGCTCCCAGGGTCACAAGTCCCCGGATGATGCCACTGATCCAGGTCACATGGAGACACGGTTGCCACATGGCTGGAGAAACCCAGCTGGGGCCGGGCACCGTCCGCCCTCAGGTCACGTCCCAGCCTCAAGCACCAACTGCACCCACGTGGCCCTGCAGCCACTGGCTGCTCCCCGGCCAGGGAGTTTCTCAGTACAACAGCAACCCCTTTTTTTTTTTTCTTTTTTTTTTTTTTTTTTTAAAACAACAATTGCTCTCACCCTTCATTTTTGGTAGTCACACATACAGACACACACTATATGTACACAATTTGGGCCCGAGGACCTACGGCATGCCAAGGAAGCCAGCGCCGCTCAGGATGGTGCACACATTCAGCAGCTGTCAAAGGAGAAGTCGTTTTACTTGCTTTTAAACTTGCAATGTTTGTCTTTATTTTGTTCTTTATATTTTGAAAGTGAAAAGAAATAGTATTGAGTCAATTTCTTTTTTTCTTTTTTTTTTTTTTTTAAATATTTGTTCTATGTATTTACAAGCCTTAAAGTTGCTCTAAAGGTTCTCAAAGTATCACTAGTACTTTTTTCCCCGGGATAGCACGGTTTTCAATGAATTATTTTCGGAGCACTCGGGTCCACGGCAGTTTTCTCAAACACATTTTCCTTCCGATCCAAAGTTATGTATGGTTTGATTACTATTTTCTTTTTAAATTTCTGAAGCAAGCTGAGAGGCAGGCAGAAAAATCTGATGACAATAAAAAAACCTGATCTTCTCCTCATCTAGCTCACCCCAACCCCCTTCAAAGTTTTGTCTATTTATCATGCTTTGAAACAAAACTGAGGTGCATATGAAGGGGAGGGAAATTTATTTCTCTGCTTTTGTTCTATTATACAATTTGTTTACAGAAACTGCAAATTTAAAAATTACACTGGCATTTGCAGTCCTTAAAATAATAAATTAAAAGTTTTCAACTCTTTTCTTTTTGCTAAACAGATTTGTTTTGCTGTGTGTTTTCCTAAATATGAGTCCTTGTTTAAAAAGAAAAGATTAAAACAGAAAATATTTTCTATAAATAATACATGTGTTTTGGTTTAGTGCTCCCTCCCTCAGGTTTGAAGTTTACTTTTGTGGTTTTTTTTTCAAGTACCTTTTTGCCTCCATGATCACCTTGGTGTTTATTGGGTTTTACCTCTCCCACTCGTGCATGTGTGGGGCAAGGGGGGTCTGCGAGAGAGAATT
Organism: Nicator chloris; assembly: GCA_013400495.1. Taxonomy (NCBI): domain Eukaryota; kingdom Metazoa; phylum Chordata; class Aves; order Passeriformes; family Pycnonotidae; genus Nicator; species Nicator chloris. The sequence continues at coordinate 328,721 of WAAE01020586.1, read as the reverse complement.
GGCCTTGCTGCACTGTGATTGGCGAAGACGTGAAACTTTTTAAAAAAATACTTAAATTGTTTCTTTTTTGTTTGTTTTAATTCTGTATTTTAATTATCCTCTGACTCCTCTTCAGCCTCCCGTAGCCATGTGAAGAACGCCGTGACAGATTTTAGCGCTACTCCTTTCCCGTTCTGCTCCGCCGGGTCCTTGCTGCTTTCCCACTTGTAGAAGGCATCCTCTGAAATGACCTCCTCGTCATACAGGCAATCAAAAAACATCCGCAACAAATCTGCAGTAATGGAATAACGGGAGGAAACATCAGCTGTGCCTGCGGACAGAGATGCTGCAGATAAGGGGATTAACTGACCTCTTGGCACAGCAGATGAGAGACAAGGAAAACAAAGGGCTCTTACTGGTTATTGCTTCTTGGCTGCTCACACTCAGGTGAGGGGGAAAACACTGTCAGAGGAGAGGGAAAGCTGGGAAAGCAGCTGTGGGAATACATTATCTAGAGATGGGCTGGCAAGTAGGACCCACAGCAGCCCATATCCTCTAGACCACATGCCTGGATTCCCTCCAACCCCGGATTTTTGTGGCTCATCAGGAGAGATAATGCCCAACTAATGCCATAAAGGACACTAAGGATGATTGTGTTGGATGTTTTAAGGCACTCTTGGATTTTGTGCTGCAGATTCCCTGGGAATCCCTGTTTCTTTGGCTACTCCCTTGCGTCTTGTCCCACATGAGTTTTCTGTAGCATCTCTGGGACAAAACTCATCAGCTGACCAGCTCATTTTATTCCCTCCAAGCCCACAGACATCTATGGAATAGTAATGCAACTATTATAACAACACCCATGCTCTCACATGCTCAGGTACAGCAAACTCAAAAGATTATTTTTTACTGCACTTTTTTTTGCTCTCTTTTTATCAACAGAGGTGTGCTCTTCCTTCTGTGTGGCTACCCACAGGAGCAACCAAAGGAAGAGCCAGCCTCTGGCCAAGCATTTGGGAACCTGAACTGCTTTAAAAAGCTGGGATCTGGACAAGCTGAACCCACCCACACCTCTCCTCTTATCTGCTACCTACAAAGGTAAGGAAAAGTACATCCTCTTCCAGTCTCCCGCAGAACCCCCCTTCCCTTATGCAGGCTCAAATCCCCAGCACAGAGGCAAAACTTACTAGGAGGTTGATCAAGTTTTACTATTGATGCTTGTAGTGCATAAAGTGCTTGTAGTTCCTTCTCTGTGTCTGAGTCCAGGTACTTGAGTAAGATGGGCACTCTCTGTTTGATAACAGCCGTGTCCACTCGGAAGCTGGAAGAGTCCGCTGAGGGAAAGAGGAGAAAGCAGAGTCAGCTTGGCACATGGCAACAGGATAGGTCTTTGCCTTTAATCTGTGTTTGTGATTGCTGTTTGCATAAATAGAGTGGAGAGAAAAGGAGGATGAGAAACAACAGGAAGTATTTTTGGTTAATGGTTATTTCCGGAAGTCTTGGTCCTTACAATTCCCCAAGTTCAACCATTGCCTGCAGTGACCCCAGCTCTAACACATGCAGGAGCAGCACAACCTTACTTTGTAGTCCATATCGTGTCTCCGCAGACAACTGCGTTTAGGTTAGAAGGTTTTTAGAAAATTCTTTTTTTTTCTGAAAATACCAGGGCAAAAAACCAGAATTATAAGTTGCACATGATATAGGAAATAGTGAATGTATAAAAAATATGCGTTAGGAGTCCATCAACCACAAGGATAAATTATTCAGCAGCTTTCAAATACATCACGCAACCCAATTAAGTGATATTTCGAAAACAAAAGAAAAATACTCAGTCAGAGGCAAGGTCGAAATTTAAGTCAGAGGATGATTTTCCTTACACAACAGGGAACTTTGTGTTCCTTAAACATTGGAAATGAAGTCCTGTGACATGTCTCTGTTAACACTAGGTGGCACGAGCAAGATTCTGTTCCCAGAGAGAGGAAGGAGCTGGGCTGTCCCTCCCTTCCCTCACACGGTGGAATCCAGCCCATTCTCTCCCCAAAATCACAGCTCAGAGCAGAACCAGACCCTTTACAAGCACCACTTTTTGCTGTGCCAGATGCCAACAGCAAAGTTAAAGAAAACCAAGTGAACTGAGCAGATGTTTCTGGCTGCAGTGCTTTACTCAACACACCCCGAGGGTCCGAGGCTCACGTGTCTAACTTGGAAGCCCTCCCTTTCCTGTATTTCCAGCTGCACAGTCAGGCAATCCACATAAACCATCTTTCCAAAATTGGAACTTTGGATATAAAACTTTTACAAGCCTGAACCCCAGACTGGCTTCTTCCCGCAGCCCATGCTGGGGTGCCCATGCATCTTTGCTGACACAGGAGTGGAAATGTTTACTGCCTTAATGAGGATCTCAGTCATTTCCACCTTTGTTAAGAAAATCAATGAACAACCTGGCATTACCAGCACTGTCTGAAACCCCTGCTCACACAAGGTCACTGGGACACACCAGGGTCACCTCAAGACCATACCATACCTGGCAAAGCGCCCGGCTGTCACATGGGGAAGGGACACCCTGCTCTCAGGCACAATCCCAAATGATGGAGAAGCCTTAGTGTGTGATAAAACACAGCCTAGGGCAGGGAAATGTGATACAAACCTGGAAAGTACCAAATAATTCTTTGCAGGTTTGGTTTGTGTGGTCTTCACACTGCAAGTTACTCACCTATAATAGCTGCTTTACAAACTGCTGTCATTAAAGCTCTAAGGAATGTAGGTGAACTCATCTGGCTTTCATCTAGATTAGCCTGGAATCAAGAGTAAATTGGTTTAAAAACATGGCGCTGCAGGAGCGCAGCCGCTTCCAAGCTCCAGCACGGCATCTCAGGCTCAGCTGCTGCTGCGGCACAAACCCAGCCCACCCCTGCAACACTCGGCTTCCCCACTCACTCCTTGAAACTCCCTCAGGGACAGCAACAGGCAACACCTGTTCCCAAGGGATCCCTGTGCCACTGCATGCCTCCCACAAGGAGACGTTTGTCTGCAGAACCAAACCAACCACGCTGGGCTCCTGCAACGCCCATACACAGTTTCAAAGAGTTTTAGGCTTTTCCAACAAACTTTACGGCGTGTTCCTTGGGTGGAGATTGTTTGCTTTGTAAAAGAAATTCAGGGAATGGCTGTGGAACCTGTCCAAGGCTCCAAAGAGCCTGTGGGTGATCCCAGATTTTCAGTGCTGCCTTCGTTCCACTCTTAGGTCCTCTAACAGCAGTGGAAAAATGACATTTCCAGCACATTGCTCTGCCACAGAAATAACTGAACTGAAGCTGACCAAGATTTAGTGTAAGCACAGATGTAAATGCAGGGTTGGGTATAATTATGGACACTAAACATCTGAGTTAAAGAAGGCAGCCAGAGACTGAGAGCAAAGACCAGGGGGTTGACAGGCCTTTTCCTCTTTTTTTTTCCTTTATTTTTTTCTTCCAGTGCCTGGCCCAGTGCACTGGGAAAAGATGCTCTCAGTGACCAGTGCCCAGGATATTTTTACAGGGGGAAATTTGGAGAGGTCATGTTGGAAAAAAGTATTGAGAAGCTTCTCTTCCCTATTTTCTGAAGAAACGATGTAGCAGTGTACATCTAAATGTACTAAGTGGCAGAAGCAGGACATTCAGTGTCAGAAAGTCTACAGTATTTCAAAGGTTACACAGTTAATATGGCTAAAAGCCTTCCTGAAGCTGACTCTTAAATACTGATTATATTTTAGATTTTAATTCTTTGGAAGTGTTGATTGCACAGACCAAATCCTTGCAGTGTCCCATACCCCGAGATGTTCAGACCAGAACGTATTTACAAAAGCAGCTTAAACAGTCTGCAGGGAGGGTGAAAATCTCTTTGTACCTCTACCCAATCAAAGATTTGTTCATCATTCGCCTTGTCCTCAACAATGAGTTTTTCCAGCTGCTTGTTCAGCTCTTCCGCAGAGAGTTCTTTCTCTGAAAGTGCTTCTGAGGAACTGGAACAGTCAGACTCCGTGAACTCCAACTTCTGCAACACCACATGTGATGATGAGAATTAGCGAAATGTACTCGGAAACTACATTTAATTCTGCTTCCTGGCATATTTCAGCTGCTCAGTTATCATTGCAACACTATAAACTTTCTCTGTTCCAAAGGTTAGGACGCATTTTACAAACACATGGGGACTCCATTATCCAGCCAAGACAGTGAGGCACCTCAGCCAGCTCCAGCCCTGCACAGCAGAGCACAAAATCAAGTGTGTGTTACCCGGCTGGAGCTACAGGGGCTGGAATGCAACAACCAGAGCTGGCATTGGCTCAGAGGAGCTGCAGCCAATGCCCCAATTCCTTGAAAACTGTGACAGAAGAGCCGCAGTCCCCTCAGCAAGGCCCAGGCCATGGTAATCATTTCATTTCCTGCAGCACTTCCAAAGTGCCAGAACAGGGCAGTGGATCACTCAAAGCTCCAAAGGGAGACAGTGACTTCCTGAGGAGCAGCACCAGCAAGAGGTGAGGTGCCTCCATCAGTCCTGGCTCTCTCCAGGATCATAATCCAAGGTGGGATGAGTCAATAACTGCTACCATTAACTGTGGCACTTCTGCAGATTGTCTGTCCTTGACCCAGAACGCATTATTGAATGTTTTTTTCCCAGCTGGAGAAACAGGTCTCCTAGAGGAAGCCAGGTGACTGGAGATGTATGTCTAGGAGCAGTGGGGACAGGCTTGTCCTCCCTGTGCTTCAAAAGGTGGTGCTGAAATCATCTACCCCAACTTGGAGGTACTTCACTCCATATTCCAACTTGCACATAAGAAGGGATGGAAGAGGATGAACAAACAGGGATCAAGCAAATGATCTGAACTCACTTGTTCCATGAGAAAGGTATGTACATCCTCCCCTTCGGGCAAGTAGTCCTTCCAAATGAGGCCAGACTCCCTCCATAAGGCTCCCACTTTCTTATGGCTCTGAAACACAAGCAGTTTGTCCGTTTAAGGAGCTGAGGGACACCCCGGGAACTCAGAGGGGCCGGAATGGTGCAGCTGTGTCAGGAGGAATCAAGGACAGTTCAGCCACCCAACAAATGCCCAGCAATGAGTGAGAACATCCGGAGACCCCGTGCAAGAGAAACCACATGTGCAGTCCCGCCGGGTATGCACATCCTGTCAGGTGGGAACGCCTCGTGACGGGGAATAGGCACGGCAGAAGTGACACGGGGGGTTCACAACGACCTCCGAGGCTACCTGGGAACACTGACACATGGAACAGGGCACTCTCCCACAGCCTGACAGAGCTGTCACGGCTGACTCAGATCCCTCTCCTGACTTACTCCGTGACTCACACTCCCTGGCCTTGACAGTAAGGCTCTTGCAAACCACTCCTTTGAGAAAATTCCTCATTTACATGGCTGTTTTCTGCACAGAGACCAAGCCTAAAATTCAGGGACGTAATCCCAAATTTTCTCTTTAATTCCTAGAGTTTATGCAAACCTTGAGAGCAGTGCCTTTGAGCACAGACAGCAGCCTTTAATGTCACACTGACCTTTGAGCCTCCTGCCTCAGAGAGCACAGTTCTGACACACACAGTTCTGACAAAAATAAAAATGCTGAGCACCACCAGCTCTTTTAACCCAAATGCTTTGCCAAAGTTCCACCTTACAGCACCTGCTCACAGGAGATCACTGAGTAGCCTAAGCCAAGCTGAGAAATGCAGCCTGATTTTAAGTTTACAAAGCAGATTACAATTTTCAGTTTAAAATGCAGGTTATTAAGAGCCAACTGTGCACAGTTCCTGCTCTGATCCATCAAGATCTGGATTAGATGGTTGATATTACATCGAAATACCCCAGTCCAAGTCTTGGCCTGGACAAGATCAGATCAGAAAGCTGTGGCAGAAACAAAGACCCAAGGCTGTGCTTCCACACCCAGAGCACAGCAGCTTTTCTTTCACAGAATAGTTTAAAAAAAAATGGAATTTGACTGTCCAAACAAGCACAAGACTAAAGTAAATAAATAAAAAGTCACTCTTTGCACTGCTGGACTGAAATGCTCCTGGAACATTAAACCTTACTTGAATGCATGCTTGAAAAAAAAAAAAAAAAAAGGCAAGTGAGGGATTTTACAGGGTTGGAAATAGACACTATCCAAAGTGCAGGATTTAGCTGGATCAAAAAAAAAAGACAAAAAAAAAGACAAAAATGGAGATGAGTTATAGGGAAACCACCAAACTGGTTGGACACGCAGCTGTGAGGTGTGAAAGAGAGCTCTCGGAGTCACGGGGTGAGGAGGTGTCACTACCCCAGTGCTGGGTGAACCTCAAGAGTCGGCAGGTTTAGTTTGGATAAGCACACAGCAGTCTGAGGCCATCGGAAGCTTATCCGAACCCTGAGAACCTCTCCGGTCTGCAAGAACAGTTCTCTCGCAAGATTCCCGGCACTTGCGGCTTCTGGTCAGCCCAGAAATCCCTTGAGCATGTCCCTCTTGCAGTATTTCAGCACTCTTAGCTTCTGGGAGAAGCCAGGTGCAAAGGTACCTGCAAAAGGGAAAAGTGATGAGAAAACAAAAAGTTAACTCAACTTCTTGGAACCTCATAAGGCTTGGCTGGAAACTGGGGGTGCGAGCCAGGTTTCCTAAGTTATCTGGGCTGGCTGGCTGATCCCTAAATGTCCTCACATGGCAATGGTGTAGGTTTCATGCATGAACACGAGCACTGCATCCACTCCTCCCTCTGGAGGACAGGAGCACTGGGGCACTCACCATTTGTTTGCATAGAAGGTGCAAGATTTCAGCAAGCAAGACGCCAGCTCTTCCCACAGGAAGCAAGGGTTTGCTAAATTGTCTAGAATGAAAGAAAAACACGTGTTTTTCCTTTATAATTTGTATTTGGAATGCAAATCCAGGGTTAGTGATCAAACTGAGGCAGGAATCACCTTTAACTTCTGCCAGAGAGGAAGGATTTAATTAATCCAGCACTGCTGATAAAACATTTTGTGATGCAGTGACCTTGTCACAATAGGGCTAATTACAAAAACTTGGATTTTACATTAAAAAAAATTATATTTAATGTCAAATCCACTCAATTTTGTGGGATGCTGCATTTGGGTAAAGACTGTTTTTTTCTTAATATACTGGTAATAGAAATAGGAACGATTCAACTGGCTCACAGTTAATCCTCAAATATGAAAGGACAGACAGAAAATACAGGAATTCTGGTCCAGGAAATGGTTTCTGGTCTTGCAGACAAGGTTTTGTGCCTGTTTAAGGCAGTGCCCAGGTGGTAGAGACACAGAATCTCATTTTTTGGGCAGGGACACCTTCCACTCTCCCAGGCTGCTCCAAGCCCTGTCCAACCTGGCCTTGGACACTTCCACGGACGGGGCAGCCACAGCTTCTCTGGGCAAACTGTGCCAGGGCCTCCCCTCAGCAGAGGGGGGAATTTATTCCAAATATCCCACCTAACCCAGCGCTCCTCCAGTTACTCCTGTGAGCCACACAGCCCCTCTGCAATACTTCACTCTCTGCAAGTCTAATTCCCAGAGCCTATGTGCTCCCAAATGACTCCACTCTACAGCACTGGGATATTTTTAAGCTCAGCTGAAACAAACAGCAGGCTTATGGACAAAACCCTTCTCCAAGGGTGCAAGTACCAAGCTCCCTTCCCAGCAGAGCTGTCAGGCCGGTGTGGGCCCCCAAGGATGTGCAACAAGCTTTCCATCAGCTCCTGGGGGGAGCTGAGCCTCCAGCACTGCTCATCCTTCCCCTACTGATGGGAACCACACTGAGAAAACACTACAGGCACAGCTGGGAAAACATAACTTACTGTATAAGTTCTCTCATAGAGATTCCTCCTTCTTTTAACATGGGGGTCACCAACTCAGCCAGGTACAGCCAGATATGGGGTATATCTATGGCCATGTCATCCGCCATCTCCAGGGTCTCGGAAAAACTTTCAAAGGAGGTAAAAACATCAAGTATTAAATAAAATTTAATTGGAGACACTTCCTTCAAAGAAATCTGCGTTTTAAAAATGTTTCGTAACATAAAAGAGTGAAGAGGAGTGAGAAGAATCACAAAGGTAACCAAAAATCTATTGCCATTTTATGCTTTTGGCACTTACAAACTGCCAAGACTGAATTTCTCCATGCAGTAACATGGAGAATATGTGGAAAAGACATCACCTTTTGTAGATCCAGATACAGCCAGGAAACCTCAATTTATAATAATTCTTATATCCCAATACCAAACCATTTGCTAAACAGTAACATCTATAAAACTGAAAAGCATTTTTGTCTGTATATATAAACCATCAAGTAAATGAAACTTTCTTAAAAACATCCAAACATTTAGAGAAGGGGGTTAATCCTAACAGAATTCCAAACGTAAGGTAAGCAGTAAAATGTCTGTAAGAGTTCAGTTCAGCAGAGGAGAGCTTCTATCTGCAGCAGAAATTATAGGACTGCTCCCCAGTGATATACTTTCCAGAATGGCTCAAAACTCTTCTTTCCCATGAAACCCTTGCAGGTGGCCCCACTTCCCATGCCTGGGAGATGGTAATTTTTCTGCTCTCCTGCCAGTTTCCATCATGGTTTGTTTCTCCGCCAAAAACCTTGAAAACTCCTGTGTCCTGTTTAGTGACTACAAATCCTCATTTTCTCTCATGTTTCAAACCATAAATCACCTCCTTTGCTTTGTTCTTTGCATCCTCTGCTGCTCCTCCAGTCTTTCTGCCAGAAATTGTTTTCCTGTTGTGCATCTCCCCAGACGTGGACTGGGGCCAGTGTTCATCCTGTGATCCCTCATTAGTGCAATACAACACACAGTCACTTCTCCTGTGTCAGTAAGTGAGGTGGTTTCTGGTCTTCTCCTCAGCACTCACTGAACACCACTTGCCCTTTCCATCATCTTCAGGAGTTGTTTCACATCGTTTATGTCCCATTCAGAGGACAGATCCCAATATTTCATCAAGATCCACTTATCCAAACTCCAGGAAACGCAAGAACAGCTTTAATCACAATATATTTTGAGTATATATCACCTCAAACGTGTCCCTCTGACCATCAGTGCTGTGTGGACACAAGTGCATTCCCCGTGGATATAGATTTTTTTCAACTGTTCCATACGGTTTTGAGCTCAGGCTGCCTAAACCTTTCCTGTGAGCTGGACGAAATTCAGGGACAGGCACAGGTGCAGAGAGTTCCCTGTCGGAGCAGTCGGTGGTACCACAATGACAGGGATTCAAATTAAAGCCAGACAGAGCCAACTCCTCAGAAACTCAGTACTGAAAGGTTACTTCATCTGCTCCTTCGCTGCTGCATTTGTGGCTATCCCTGTTTTATCCCTCCTGCACCCCAGGGAGGACTGTGTGCTGCCAGGGACCTCCATGGGAACAGGGATTGTTTTAGGACTCGACACCAGGCTGGGAACACAAAACTCAGGGAGCTGAAATGAGCCAGCAGTTGAAACTCAGGTCTCTCGAGGCAGGTCCAACCCATCTGCTGCATGTTCTCCTCCTCAGCCCCTCGAGGACTTGGCCACTCCAGCTGAGGTGTCCTGAGAAATGGCATTGTGTGGGTGACACTTTTTTCCCAGTGTGAGAGTGGCTGAGACTCTGTGGGTACATGGGAGCTCAGGCTCCAGAGCTCCCAGGTACTGATGTTGTGTGAAGGATTCTGACTGCCTCCTCTTCCAACTCCATTCAGGGATTTGCAAAAGGCAAAGGGGGAGAAATGCAGCACAGAACAGGGATCTGAACGCACACATTTAAACAGACACCTACAGATCTGCTTCAAAATAAAACCTGATATAATTATGAACATACTTCTGTTCACTAAAGCATCTGAAACACTTAAAAATATATTACAATAGTAATATTCCTTATAAATATACCCAGATGATACAGTCCTTCCAAAAGAACGTGTGGAGAGGGCAGGATACCAAAACAGGGTGGGAGATCATTTCTCTGCAGCACAGCATCCATTTGCAAGAAACACTGAGGAAAAGAATCAGTGGATTCTCCGTGCAGAATACCAACCCCTTGAAGAAATCCTGCTTGCTCAGCCTTCCCGACTGCACCAGCTGATGTAACAACTGGCCCATGTGATCCCTGGTGATCTGACTCCGCTCCAGCGTCGACTCCACACCCACGCGCACAAACACGGGCAGCAGGTTCTGGGCACTCAGATCCTCCACACACTGCATGGCCTCCTGTGGAACAACACACACCAGTCACCCCTCAAGTGAAAAGCAGCAAAAACATGGCACAAGAGTATTTCCTGCTGTAACATCGGGGATTTTTGGTGAAATGATTATTTAGTGAAGCTGTGAGGCTGTCCAGCAAAGTGCTGAATTAGGCTGTGGAACCCCATCACATAATAATAACAAAAACAACAGTAATAGCAATAATGGAATTTATACCGCTCAGGTAACAATTTTTAAAATGCACAATCACATTCCAGGGCTGCTTGGTGAAATGGCAGGAGTTGTCTTCTGGATGCCACCAAAACACCTATTACTGCATCAAACATCAAGCCAAGTCAAAAAAAAGGTGTCATGTCAGATTTGTTACTGATCTGACCTGGCACAAATGCGTGTTACAAACCCACAGCCCATCAAGAAGCAGAAAATAGCTGGGGAACACTTGGAGGAAGATTTCCCCTTTCTGAAGCTCCCACCTTCTGACTTAAGCATTTTGCAACCTAAACAAAGAAAACACTGAGAGACTTGGAGAGCAGCTCTCAAAGTCCTACATCAAAAATCTCCATTGACATCACAAGGACCTTCCAGTGACCTTCTGAGTCCAGCACACAGATCTCAGTGGCCTTCCTGACCACAGGCACCTGCTCTGTGACTAGTTATGCCTTCAGTTACCAAGACCTGGCAGCCCCAGCTGTGTTTCCTCAGACCCTGTATGGCTTTTTCCTGCAGGTCAGGAGCCCGGTGGTCGCGCTCCACATGCTTGGGTTGGATCACACGGATCCTGCTGTCCCAGGACACACAGGGAACCCTGCTGGCTGGCCCTGCTGTCACCAGGGTCACAGCTCAGCAGTTTGAGTTCATGATCAGGTCACACTCTGAGGACCAAACCCCTGCAAAGGGCTGCTCCTCTGCTCCACACAGCAGGAACTCACTCACGGTTGGCTGCAGGAACACGAGTTTAAGCAGTCAGTCAGAGCTTTGCTGCACCTGGAGAGCACCAAGAATTCCCCAGTACCAAGTAATTCCTGATGCAAACAAGCTGCTTCATTTCCATGGATTTTTAACCAGCCCTGCCCTGTCTAACGCAATTCAGCTCCATTTCCAGCCAGCCACAGAAACACATCACTGTATTTGCAAACAGGGAACCGAAGTGGCCCCTTCATCACAGGCATCCAGGGGGAGCCTTTGGAGTCTGTCACAAGCAGGAAAAAGAGCAGAGACTCCTTGGCTCACCAGCCCCTGGATCACAGGGCAGCTCACTGCCAACCAGAGCAAGGTTTTTCCTCTCTAAACCAAGTATTTAATAATTTATCCCAATAACTAGATGTGAACTCTAAACACTCCATCATGAGAATATTCCTCTTTCCAATTATTAACTGAAGTCCAATGAAATGGAAGCAGCAACTCTGCTTTTTGGGTGCCAAACCAGCAACTCCCAAGTGCTGCCATTTCAAACTTGGCAGGTTTTAAAATTCATTTCAGTGAAAGATCAAATGAAGCAGCTTTGCAGCCAATGTAACACTTCTTGTAAACTCCCTGGATGAGCAAAAAAACCCATTCACAAGGGAAACAAAATTTCAACCTTTTTACTAAGAAGTGATGACAGCTGCTCAGTAATTTCCAATGTTTATTAAAAATCCTCCGGAGTGATTTGTTCAATATTTAGTATTGCTTTATCTGCCTCCAGATCAGAACAGCACATGCTTTGATAACTAAATGAAAACCTCTGTTTATTTTCCCACTAGCTTTTCTGCTTCCAAAATTGCTGGTATTATGGAGCTGCTCAGTGATTCATGACAGATACACATCCATCTTGCTACTTAAAACACACAGGCTGGGCTCTTTTTCCTATTACCAGCAGGCCAGAAAACAAGCTTGGGAGACAACTGTCCTAAGAGTGCTCATGGAACTGCTGCTGCTGCCGGGATTGTGTCCGGCCCCACTGCTTCCACTGCCTCTGTGTGGGCTGGGTGCTCACAGAGACACATCCTGGAGAGAAATCACTGCAGCGCCTCAGAGCTTTCTGTTAAGTGAGGTTTCCATCTTGCTTACCTTAAAATCATTAATATGCAAGAACTCATCAATGATAGATTTGCATTTTCTCTCTATTTCCTCTTCTGATAGTGAAGGCTTTTCTTGCACTGGAGCTGGGGGAGCCTCTGGCTTGGCTGGTGGAAATACAACAATAAAAAATATTTGGAAAAGGAAAATTGGCCTTTTAGAGATGACATTCTGCGAACAGAAGTCACTAGGGCAGATGTGTCCCCTGTCCAATCCTCAAGCACAGGGCAGTTCTTTGATGAGGCTTGGAGCAACCTGGGATAGGTGAAAGGTGTCCTTGCCCACAGCAGGGGGTTGGAACTGGATGAGCTTTAAGGTTCCTTCCAAATCAAACCCTTCTGGGATTCTGAGATTCTTTCCTGGCTACTTTTCCCCCATATGAACTCCCAGTATTTCTATAACTTGACCTTGCAGGATCACAGCTGGCAGTGGCACAGGTCAAACATCTTCAAAGCTCTGCACCAACATTAAATAATTAAATGGGAGCTGTTGCAGCAAAGTTAAAATACGCTGACTGTGATGGGCAGCAGCCCAAGACAATCTCCCAATCACAACCCAGAACCCTGGTCCCCACAGATTGTCTACAATATCCTGAATCTTCAGGATAAGCCTGTGCTGTGCTGTGGCAGTTGAGGTGTTTCCCTCATTGCAGCAGTTTCCGGATGTTTTCCAGGGAAGGAGCTGAATGCTGCCCTTTCTATAAAGGTTCTGTCCACTGGGAACATCACCATAAGTCTCCCCATTTTCCCACTAACAGATCAGCCCAGGCTGGCAGGAGGGACAAGCAGGAGCTGCAGGACTGACCAGGTGACAGATGAGTCACCCTGGTGGGTGCCACCATCCCGCTGCACCAGGCCCGGCTCAGAAGGAGGGCTGGCAACATGGTGCTAAAAAGCTGCTGTGCACCATCTGTGCCAGACCCAAATCCCTGCCCTGGCCCTGGGGAACGCTTGAAAAGGGTACATGTGGTTTTACTGGGCACTGAAAAAGCATTCCTGGAGAACTGACACTGATCTGGGGGACTTTGTGCCCAGAAGCCAGTGGGACAGTGACAACAGAACAGGCAAGACAGTGCCATGGGGTGGTGTTGTGCTGGCACCTGCAGCCTTTCAGCTCCGCTGCATTCTATGGCAGAGCTGGCCAAGAGGGACAAGGGCCAGGCCTGCCTGACTCAGCTGTGCCACCCAGCTCTGGGAGGTGCATCCCAGCTGCAGCAGCCTGACAGTGTCCTGCACAGGCACCTGTCACTGCTCCTGACAGATTCTCCCTTGTGCCTTTCCACACATTCAGCAGGAGCCCCCGAGCACACAGGAGCCGTTACCAGATTCCTTGGCTTTGTTCCTCTCGGCCTCAGTGCTGTTCCTGTCCATCTCCACACCTCCTGTCAGCTGCTTCACCGTCTCCAGCATCTCCCTGCGCTGCTCCTCCTGGGCCTGGTTGTCCAGCAGCAGCTCCTTGCTGCTGCTGCCCCGGAGGAAGGTGTTGGGTCGGGACAGGGAAGGTGGCAGAGGTTTGTCGTTCTTCTCCCTGCCCGTGCTCCCGCGACTGCCCAACAAAAACACCTCAGAGGTTAGAAAAGGCACTTGAGGGCTTCATTGCAGGGAAAAAAACACCCCCCAAGCCCTGCAGGATTGTTGACGCGTTTCTTACAGCTGCACCTACAGCCAAAATTAATTCTAGGGATGCACAAACACAAATACCCAGGGTGGACAGGCACAGCTAATGCTTCCTAGAGAACATATGGAAAATCAATGCTCTACAGCACCCATTTTATACATGGAATAGTGAATTTTACAACACAAGGACTCTGTTTCATTTTGAAATGGTGTGAAAGCTTTAGATTAGATGTAACAAAGAAGTTCCTCCTGGTGAGGGTGGGGAGGCCCTGGCACAGGATGCCCAGAAAGGCTGTGGCTGCCCCTGGATCCCTGAAAGTGTCCAAAAAGTGTCCAAGGCCAGGCTGGACGGGGCTTGGGGCACCCTGGGATAGTGCAAGGTATCCCTGCCCACGGCAGGAGGTGGAATGGGTCATCTTTCAACTCTCTCCAACTCTCTCCAACTCAAAACATTCTGTGATTCCATGAGAGTTTTTTTTTTTACCCATTTATTGAAAAATACCTCCCAAACAACAGGTGACAATGATCTGTCCTATTAATTGTTGTGTTAATGAGAAAGATGGGCAAAATGATGCCAAAATGGAATAATTTCCAGGTAAGCCCAAGTTTTACTTGAAATAGGAGGGAAAACATTAGAGGCACAACCCAAGAAAACACTTCAGCAGGTTATGTGCACTAGAAGGAAGATCCAGTGACATTTTAAATGAACTGTATGTTTACAAAACGTGTCTAATGTTAATAAATTATTGAGGGTTAATATTGAAGGTAAATATTGAGGGGTTCATGCTCCAAGCTGGAGTGGTTGCAGCTCTAAAGGCTGTGAATGAGAGGCTCTGCAGTTTTTTGCTGGATGTGGGACCACAGGCAGGTCACAACTGCTGGGAAGGGTCAGACACGGTTTCATGCTGCATTTCTGCCAGCAGGTTTTAGGTGTGTTTTCCTGGATAAATAAACCTATTGATCTGGCTGAATTCACAGCCATTAAATCCAATCTATTAATTACTACATTTTATCTGAAGAGTTTTTAGTCTGTTAAACACAACTACCCTTGGCTGAAGCGGAAAATAAAACATTAATCAAAATGGTTTTAAAAATTAATTCCACCTCTCTCTCCTACAATATTATAAAATACAGGCCTGTTCAAAGCTAACTTAGAGGGGGGAGAAGGACCCAGCAATTCCTGGAAAAGCACAGAATTCTCTTCTTTCCAAGTGCTGGTGCCCAGAGCAGGGGGTGCCAAGTGCAGCAGTGAAGAGTGGTGGAGCAACACTCACCTCGTTAAGGCCCTGCGAGATTCTAGTTCTGAAGATGCAGATGAGGCAGATACTGGGGAGACTGGAGGCTGCAGGGCAGAAAATCTGTTCAGACTTGTGGCACTTGGTCGCAAGGAGTCTGGAGATCGTGAAGACAACACAGAGCAGAGCAACAAGGTCAGGAGCTGCTGCTACCTCAGCATCACCGAGCAGTCCAGCCAGAGCCATGGGGACAGAACTGCAGGGAAAAGGCTGGTCCTGCCCCACTTGAACCCTTCTTGTCAGGAGAGGAGGCTGAGGGGAGCCCTCATTGGGGGCTGCAGCTCCTCCTGAGGGGCAGCTCTGATCTCTGCCCTGTGACAGGGACAGGACTGAGTGAACAGCTGGAGCTGTGCTGGGGGGATTTAAGTTGGATCTCAGGGTAAGTTCTTCCCCCAGAGGGTGCTGGGCACTGCCCAGGCTCCCCATGGAATGAGCACAGCCCTGGGGCTGCTGGAGCTCCAGGAGCATTTGGACAGCGCTGCCAGGGATGCCCAGGGTGGAATTGTTGGGGTGTCTGTGCAGGGCCAGGGGTTGGACTCTGATCCCTGTGGGTCCCTTCCAGCTGAGGACATTCCATGGTTCTGTGAACCCCACCCAAACCTGCTCTTTGGCAGCAAAGCCGAGGGTGAGGGTCCATCCTGACTTACCCATCTCGCTTGCCTTGGCTCCACCACTGCTGCCCTTGCCCCAGCTGCCCAACTGGGCTTTAGGCACGAGCTGAATCTTCTCATCTATTGTGGGCTGTAAAACACACCAGGACGTACAATTACAAGGGCAAATCGTACAGTTTAATAATAAATGGGAAAATTTTGGCAATAATCCCAGTCTTGTGAACACCAAAATACACTTTACATATTTTTGGAGGACCAAACTGTGGCCCAAGACAGAGGACACAAACAACAAAGGGCACCACAAAGAGCCTCATCCAAATGTCAGTGAGAGACATTCACAGTGAGCAGGAGCTTCTTTTTTTATTGAGAATTCTGAAGCTCAGGAAGGAGAAAAACCTCCATATATCCATATTTGAAAGATGTTCAGTTTGTTTGTGATGTGTAAACCAGTTTCACTGTCCATCAACTCTCCAGTCATGGCTTTGGGGGGATCTGCAGGGCACTAAACAATCCAGAGGGCAAAGGACAACAACAGGTTGCAGAGCTTGGAGGGAAGAAGTGGTGTCTGGCAAGAAGAGAACATTGATTTTACAATGTTCAGTGGAGAATTTATTGACAAGGAGGTTGTGATCTTGCAGATTCCAGGGGAGCTCCTCTCTCCTTCCAAAGCAGCTGCTGTGGACCCAGCTCCAGTTACATGGAACAAAGGAGAAGGGCTTTTCCCAGGTGAGCCATAAACCCAGGCAAGAAGAGGGTGAACCTCTCCTGCTAATGAAGTTTTGGAGACTGTTTTATGACTTTCAGAAGGAACAAACTGACTGGATCTGCAGCAGGGCTGCAGTCTGTCCAGGTCCTACTTCACAGCTCTCCAAGAATCTTGGCACTGAGTGACATTAAGTGGGACAAGGGAATATTTAGGAGTCAATGATTTATGCAAAGACTAGACTTTTCCTTGGCAAGAAAACCCAGAGCTGTTCTGAAGTTTGACAAAGCAGAAATCTCCAACTTGCCCAGCCTGCAGCCTGGAAAACTGTCCCAAATCCACCAGTCTAAGGGTGAAGTAACAGGAAGATGCTCACGTGGAGCATGACAGTTTATCACACACTGGGGGATGTAACCATGCCACCAAGTCGAGAAACCTCTAAAAGCAGACACAGCTCTTCCCATTCCACTGTAGCTTCCAAAGTCTGGAGTGCTGCTGTTTGTGACACATCAAAGTGGATGTGGCCTCCCTGCTTTATTGAGGAGCAGCATCAGAATAGGGTCTCAACAACTTGAGGCAGCCAAGGATTTCCAGCAGGTGTTTGAGACCCCCAGGTGATGTGTTTGAGACTCACGGAACATGGGTGCTGTGCTGCATCTCCATGTCACACAATACCCTGGCTCACATTTTCACCACTGAATAAAACACAGATTTTCTCACTGTGAGAGCTTCAGGATTACTAAAAGGACACTGTGAACCTGAGAAACAAAGTCTGCACACTCCTTTCCCTCAGGACAAAACAGGAACATCCAGAAGATAATGCAGCTTGATTTACACACAGTATTAACTCTGAGGATTTAAAATGTCCCAACCCCAAGTTTTGACCTGCACACACCGTCCCGGTCCTTCCTGGACTAACAGATGTTTCATTGCCCTCAAGGAGGCTTGTGCTGGCACCTACCTTGGTGATTTTAAGGAACTTGGTGGGGTCTAGCACTCTGCTGTTCTTTGCCCCCTGCACAGTGTTCCAGCCGCCTTCGTCAACCCGCGGGACACCTGAGGATGACAAACAGGGCCACCCTCAGCTCACCCCACTGCTCTGACTGGCAGGGTCCTGCTCAGAAACATCCTTCACACTGACATGACAAACCAGCCTGCCTGCCTGTGTTCTCGCAGAACAGCCTGGACATAACAGCTCTCACTCCTTCCAAGGGCTGCTTTTGAAAGGGGAGGTTCCTGCCTGGATTTCTCTGCATTCCTGCGGGTACTGCACATCCACGAGCTCACGGAAGGATTAGGTGAGATGCCTTCCTTGACCAGAGCTTCACTCACCCCACAGTTCCTGCAGCACTTGGCTGGTCTGACACGGAGCCCCTCAGGCACTCCCAGACTCCTCACCTTCTCCTGGTGTCATTTTTAGGATAATTAAAGTCTACATCTATTTTCTTTACACCCTGTTTTCAAAGCACTTTCATCTGACAATCCTCAGTATTAAAGAATCCCCAAAATTACTTTTTCCTTGCTCTGCTCTGTCCCAGTCTTCATTTTCCCAGTCACTCCAAAGTCATCTTCAGATAGTGCCCTGAGAGCCAAGAGCAGTTTAAGGTGAGGCCAAGACACTCCCCCACACAGAGTCAGAACCTCATGACTTTAACAACTAAAGACAACACGGATACTCCTGAAATGTTTTTCTCTTGAAATGAGACTCTGCAGTGCATGAGAATGGATGGCAAATCTGACTCCTAAGTAATAACTCGTTAGAACAGATTTCTGGCAGCCTATCACAAATCCAACATGGTTTGCATGAATGGAATGTGTAAGCACTGTTGGCCTGTGGTTGGTTGTTTTCACCCATGAGATTTGTCCCTGAAAATCCCCACAGCCAATCCATGGCAGGTATGTTGCTTTTCCAGCCTCTGCCATATCAGGCCCCAATTCCCTTTGCTCATTACACTTAGGAAAAAAAAACCCCACAGATCTTTTTCCTTTTACGTGGGATTCCCTCTAAGGCCACTGGATGTGAAAGGAGCAGCCAACTTGGCTTTTACTTTACCCGGTCTCCTCTTGTCTTTGGTCATGAGTTGTTGCACCTTCCTCTGTTCTTCCTGCTCTTCAATCTTTGCTTCTTTATGGATCTGCTCGATGGTCTTGGGGCCCTGGTCTGCTCTCCGTGACACCCAGTTGCACTGGGGAAGAAGAAAAAAACCCAAACACATGCTCAGGGAAACTTCCAGAGGAGCATCAAACATGAGGAGTTTGAACACTGGGAACCAGGCCTCATCTTCCCACCCTTGTCATGCCTTAGAGGGGCTGGAGAAAATCCTGTGGAGCTGGGACACGTTATGGACACGGTTATCCCAGCACCAGAGAGCAGAGCCTTGTACTCAGGTATAGAGACTGCAGCGAAGACCTGATGGAATTTAGGACACGTTAACCCCCAGCCTGCACATTCCCACCTTCTCTTTCAAGGTTCAGAGGAAAGAGAAGAGCTGCTGTCACTCTCTGTTTATGACTGATACTCTTTGTGGGAGCCTTTCCTCCAAGCTGGAGGGAAAAAATGAAACCTTGAAAATAAATAAAGCAGGAAGTGACTGATTTTAAGTGGAGACAGTGCTTTGCACTCCAGGAATGATGGCTGACACAGGAATCCTGCAGAGAGGAGCAGCTGTCACTCCAAAACCACTTTCCTCACTTGATATGTCTTTTCAGCCATGCAGTGCCCAGACCCTTCCAGCCCTGGAATGACCACACTGTCCCTTATCCTGCTGCAGTCTCATTACAGCTCCTGGGGTAATTATCTACCTGCAGCCAAAATGATGACTTCAGCCTCCACACAACCCAAACCAGCTCCCCTGGGGGAGAAATGACAGCTGCTGGGAAAGTTTGTTCCACCCATAGTGATGCCTTCACCTGCACACTGTGGGGACCTCCTGCACCACAGGGGTACTGCCCACGGCACCAGGACAACAGGGAGACATTTCCTGGCTTTGAACAGCCAGGCTTCGGGGAGAAGGGGGACAGATCTTCCCCTAACACCCCACTTGAGCCGTGTATCCTTGCTCTTGCATGAGAGCTTATCCAACCTCGATATGGAAGGGAATATGACAGCCTGGCATGAGAGCTGGGTGTGTTCACATGGAGGAGAAAAGGCCCCAGGGAGACCTCAAAGCCTCTTCCAGGGCCTAAAGGGGCTGCAGGAGAGCCGGAGAGGGACTTGGGACAAGGGGGAATGGTCTCCCACTGCCAGAGGGCAGGGTCAGATGGGATATTGGGAAGAAAATGTTCCCTGTGAGGGTGGGGAGGCCCTGGCACAGGGTGCCCAGCGAAGCTGTCGCTGATCCTGGACCCCTGGCAGTGGCCAAGGCCAGGTTGGATGGGGCTTGGAGCAACCTGGGACAGTGGAAGGTGTCCCTGCCCATGGCAGGGGTGGAACAAGAGGATCCTTAAGGTTCCTTCCAACCCAGACTAGTCTGGGCTTCTATGATTCCATGCTTTTACTCACTGGAGCTAGGACCTACCAGCCTTAGGTCTATTACATCTTGAAGCATGAACCGAATCCTTGAGGAGGTTTTCCTCTCTTTCACAATCTTCTCCATCTGATTAAAATACTGGTCCATGCGGGGCTAAACAAGGAAAACATCATCAGCACGTTGTGGAAAAAAATGAAAACACTCCCTTGAGGGGCACCCAGTGGTTGCTGCATTCCAGGATTTCTGTGCCAGAAACATCAGGGACATGGGGCTGCTCCCCAGAGAGGTGAGTGCTGGGTCTTCTGCACTCCTCCAGGATGCATTTGAGGGTGCACAGGGCAGCATGTGCAGGAGATGAGGCACAACTGTGCAGGTACACTCTTTCTCTGGGTTTTTAATTACACAAACCATCTACACCCTCTGCATGTACATAATAAACATTAAATCCATAGAAAATATATCTCAATCTGAGATTTCCCTCCTCAAATCATCGGTGTGCTCACCTCAGCACAAGAAAAACTGGCTCAGGAAACAAAATGGATACAAAACCAGCCTAAGACACATGATTCCATGGTTTATCCCCTGAACTGAGCCAGGCCAGACTGAGCAGCAGCTCTGGGTCTCTCTGCAAGAACAGTTTAATGGGCTCAGCTGTGGGAAGAAACCCCACAAACTCCTTCTCATCCAGAAAATCATAATGTGGTGGACTCCCAACAGGTTCACAATAAGACATGAATTGGGATCAGCAGAGAAGCTCCTGTTAGGTCTAAATTTGGCTCACCAAGCTCTAAAAAGCCTTTTTCTCAAAATAGGGCCTCTGGTTGTTTTAAACAAGAATTTCTGTTTGCTACCGTGTTTCCCACTCTATTCACTAAAAAGTAGCTAAACCCTTGTCCTTGTAGTTAAACAAACAAGAAAAAAAATCCATTAACATTTGTGCCTGGCCTTGCCTTGGAAAGTTCCAGCTCTGGGAGCAAAATGTTTCCAAAGTTAGGTATGATGGGGAAATATTTCCAATGGACTTTGTTCAGAGGTTTTAATTCAACTATGACTAACAGTTCACCTTCAATAAAAACACATCATAAAATGTCTACCCCATTAAGAAGGATTCCCTCAGTCTTGACAGAAATAATCAATCCCAAAGACGCAGCAGAGGCATCTGGAATTGCTCCCTCACCCTGCCATGCCTCAGCTTGAGGGTGCAAAACCAGCAGAGCACCAAAATGTTGGCTTTTACAGCGCTCAAAAAGACCAAAACAGCATCCAGGCCTCGTCCAGCCTGACCTCAGCTTGGAAGTCAGACTTGGTTTTCTTCCCAAAGCACATGGAGAACCTGAATCCCACGCTGGTGCCACACCTGATGCTGCCTTCACAGCATCGGGGTGTTTAGCCTGGGACTGCTGAGAAACCCTGTTGTTTTGGTCAATGCTCACAGAACAGTCTGGGAAATTCCGTCCCCTTAAGGCTCAGGACAGATCCTCTGTGATCCCTGAGTGATCCCTGAGATCCAGTGACTGCAGAGGGAACTCCCTGCCCGGGGCAGCTGAACACACTTAGCTCCGTTTGATTCCAGAGCCGAGTCCCACTGATTCCTGGCAAAACCCTCGAGTTTTTCATCCCAAGCCTGGTTTTTGTGAAGCAGCAGCAGACTGTCTGTGCCAAGAGAAGCTCTTGGAGTGCTCAATGCTCTGTGCTACGGATATATTTGATGGAAAATGGAGAGGAGGATGGAGGAGCGCTGCGGTTGCAGAACAGCTGCCACATCCCAGCACAACTGGAGACAAGGATGACACAAAACACAGGCACCCCTGAGCCTCAGGTGGGGTTTGGACCGGTTAATGAAGGTGTTTTAGATTTAACCTGAACAATACATTTCATGGTGGCTTTTGTAGGTAACATAAATCTTCAACTGGAAATAATAATGTTTTGGGAACTACAAAGGAAGAGGGACATTCAGCTTGGAAAAAGTAAATGTTGTGCATTTCTGGGCTGTGTGTTTGGATAAAATCTTTGGAAATAACAACTGGAGAACACTGTTGAAAATGATACAGAATCTATTACAGACCAGGGAGCGGGGCCAGGTCATGATGAAACATCCACAGAGGAGTGGATGATTTCCTCATGCCATATGGAAATTCCTGAAGAAAAACAAATCTTCAGATAAAAACACCCCACACCCATTTCTCCAGTCCTGCCCAGAGAGCCTCCTCCCTTGCTACCATTCCTGCCCCACCTTTGCCTTCTCAAAGTCCAGGTCCTTGCCAATGGTTGTGAGCAGGCGGCAAAGGCACTCAAGGGACTCCTCGTCGTGGTTTTTCAGCAGCTTCACCACGCAGTCATGCATGATGGCCTCCGTCAGCATCTTCAGCTTGAAAAGCTCGCCGATGAATTTTATATTCCCGATGGATCTCCGCCGGGCTTTGTCCTTGGCCTCTTCCAGCTCGTCATGGAGCCGTGTCTTCTCCTCTGGCTGTAAAACAGGAAAACAGCTCTGCAAAACCACGTTCCCAGTGCATAGAACGCTTTGAAAGATCCAGTTTTGTGTTCATAGACACTGTTCACTCTTTTTCTCCTAAAGCCCAGAAAGATGCTGGGATAAACCCACTGTCAAGGCAAATATTTTTTATCCTCAGGCACAGTGACAGAATGACAGTCTCAACTCCAAAATCTCCCCAAATCAACTGCCGTCTCAAAAGGAAATAATTTTCTGAGGGAGCTCTGAGAACTTATGGAGAAAAACACCACTTACAGTGGTGGCAGCTTCGAGTTCTTTCTGCTTCTTTTCAAAGACATCATCGTCAGCCTTGTCCTTTTCAAATTCCTTCTGGCAGCGATTTAACAGCAACTTACGGAAATTTACTGTGCTCCCAGGTTTGTCTGCCATGGGCACTTTCAGCTGGAGTGAGAAGGAAGAAAAACATCAGCAGAAATAGGGATAAACTCCACAGAGGAGGGGTCATCCATAACAATTTATTTTGCTCTTCATGTTGAGCTGTGCGGCTCCGCAAGGCTGTGAAAGTAAAGCCTCACATCAGGATTTCCAGTGGAGTTTTATACCACAGATGTAAAGTCACACTCCAAACTTGGCTGACCCCACCTCCACCCGGGGATGAATTACACTTCCATCCATAGGATCCCTTAAAAACACCCCCTGAACAAAAACACTCCTGTTCTGTGCCGAAGGCTTAAGCCATACTCCTTCACTGCAAATCATGAAGGACCTGGGGAAAAGGGGGCTCTTTTGTCCCAAATTCACCATCTGAGAATGATCTGAGAAAGCCTTGGAACTGACAGACACAGAAGGATGGTGAGGCCCTGGCACAGGGTGCCCAGAGCAGCTGTGGTTGTCCCACCCCAGAAGTGTCCAAGGCCAGGTTGGACAGGGCTTAGAGCAACCTGAGATAGTGGAATTTGTCCCTGCCCATGGCAGGGGGTGGAATGAGAAGAGCTTGGAGTTCCCTTTCCCACCTATACTATTCCACGCTTCTGTGATTCCATGATTCCATGAACTTCCCAAATATGACTCATTTTGCGACCAGGTGGAACAAGGAGTCCTCAACTCCCAACAACTGCTCCAAGCAAATTCCTCTGTTTTGGGCATGGCCAACAAACCAATACTCCACATGAATTATTCTAACTTACACTCAGAAACTAACATTTAACTGCTCTCTGCAGTTGCTGTCACTGCCCATCAGCCCGTGCTGAGCCCTGCCCAGAGGAGATCCTGTGCCGTGGGCGGCTCTTACCGTCACCAGGCACCGGCACATGTTGGCGTACGCCACGGAGAAGCTGGGCTCGTCGATGGCCTTCTCAAAGACCAGGTCGATGACTCCCTTCAGCCTCTCCTCCGTGTCCACCGTCAGGTCTGTCACCTGCTTCATCAGCTGGTTGAACATCTGGGGCGTCAGCTTGTTCAAGATGCTTCGTACCTTGCGGAACAGCTCCTGAATGACAGAAACACTGCAAGTTCAGGCACAAATGGTGCAGGTGGATTTCAGGAATGAGCCAGGATGCTTCCCACAGCGAAGGGAGACATCCTGTAGGAATGTCTGGGAAGCTGAGTGACACACCACACGTTTCTGCACAGCTCAACCCCAGCTCTCACTTGGCTAGCAAAAGACCAAGACTACAGGCCAGGAGTTTTGGAAACACCCAAGTGCTTTTGTCAAGTGCAACAGAGGCACAAAGCCCTTCCCAGCAGAAACACTCTTCTTTGTATCAGTTTAATCCATGAGATATAAATTAACAGGAAGTGGCCTCTGTTTCCTTCAGCCAGAGGTAATCAACCTCTCCTATAATTCACTTTAAGGCACCTTTTTTCCTATCCAGAATGATAATGAGGTCAACAATGCCATCATTATCTCCAAGAACAGCATTCCAGTGGCCTTCAAGACCATCCCAACTTATCCTACAAATTACAAGGTTGACCACCAGACAAACACCTCCCAGAGTGAGTGCCCCATGGAGGAGAGGAGGGGGAGAAGGACAGACGGAGCTTCAGGCAGCACCATTGGGCTGGGCAGCACCAACTGAGGGATTTCACAGAGGAACCTCAGTCTTGCTGAGGATTCAGGGCAGAAGTGTGGTCTAAATGCAGATGAAAACCAAGTTCTGTGCTGGGAATGTAGGGCTCTTTGCTTTAGAATGGAGACAGAAATATTCCAGTAAAACAGCAGTAGGAAAGCAATCCTGGAAGAGGGACAGGAGGTTGGCTGGTTCTCTGCTTAATATACAGGAATGGCATTTAAATCCCAGGTCAAGAATAAACATACAAGAAAAACCACCAAGGCAGGGGAAAGCTGGGATTCCAGCTGGAATTCATTGCCCTTTTTCACTGTCTGATACAAGAGAGAAGGGAAATTACCATTACCTGGTGCAGCTGCTGCACCCTTGGACCTGCTTACGCTCTCACCTGGGTTTTGACATTTTCCGGGTCCTCTGTTTGGTTTTCCCTCTTCAGGCTCGGCTTCCAGGCGTTCTCTGCCTTCTTCAGGTGCACATCCTCCTTCACACACACAGTGATGATCTTCCTGGGCTCCCTCCTCTGGCCCGGCTGAGATCTCCTCGGTCCAACATTCAATAACTAGGACAAAAACATTCCTTGTTATATCCCACTTTGAGCTCATGCTGGGTAACACACTCCAGGGCAAAGGCCAACGCCCACTGATGGCACCGCTGACCACCAGCACGCTTGCTGGGACACGAGGAGTCCCTCCGACCCAATACTGCTCCGGGCTGGTCACAGGGAATGTGCAGACACCAAACACATTCCTCTGGGCAGCTTTTCACAACAGAGAGATAGGATGACTCTGCCTACACAACCTGGAGGCACTCCGGGGCAGAACAGACCCCGACGGGCCAGAAGTGCCTCTTGGGAATCAGAAACTCCATAACTGAGACATCACAGCAAGGTGTGGGGGAATTCAGCCCTTACAGGTGTATTTCAAACATGCCATCCCAAGCACTTAGACAATGATAAATTAGCAGCTCTGCCAGAAATGTTAAGTTTAACTGGAGATTGCTTCCAACAAAGCCATTTTGAGACGGGAATTATGTAAAACAGTGAAGGAGTATCACTGCAGCTCCTGCAGCTCCTCTAAAAATACAGATCCTAACAGATACGGGACAAACTCTGGGTGGTTTCACAGAAGAAAGGGAATCAGGTGCTTTGGAACTGCCTAAGCAGCTCTGCAGTCCTGTGTAATGTGGTGCTTCTCCCGAACAGGCACAAAACCTGCCACAGCCAGGGAGCTTTTCACCAGATGTACAAGTGGGAGGGCACAAGACACCCCTAAACCTCCTCTTCATCATCTGAGGGCTTCTGATTAAGGACTAAAGGCACCAGGTGCTGTTGGGAGGTTGCTCTTCCCCCATGCTCTTTCACATTTCTGAACTCATTTATTTCAAATGGCCAACCTCAAGGTACAAATTAACACAGCAACACTCCATTATCAAACCTGGTACTTCCCATAGCAGTAATTAATCTGCTCAGCAGCCACTCATGGAAGATGGGCCATTTCAAAGACTGCTTTATTCAACAAAGGGATTCAACGAGCATCAAAAAGGCCAAGCCACTGCAGTTACTTGAAGAGCTTCAATGAATAGGAGGAAAGGGCTTTTGGCTGGTGCCTCTTACGTCAGCCATCAGCCACAAACCTGGGTTTGTGGTTACTGAAAGGCAAAATTCTTCTTAAAGGCAGAGGAAGTTGAACCACTTGCCTTTGACAAGGTAAATGCGTGCAAATGAACAGGATCACCAGAAGTACTGGAGCTCTTGTTTGGGCTTCATTATGGGATAACAGCAACAGAGGAAGATGTCAGAAAACAATGACCTCACACCATGACCTGCTCCATGTGCCCAGCAATGCCTGGGAGAGGGCTCTGAGGGGCAGGGTGTCACTGGGCTCCCCTCAGCTTACAAAGACCCCTGTTCACATCCCCTGCCACGCACAGAAATAGCCCAGCAGATTATTCAAACTGCATGGGGCATAAGGCCTGTGAATGCTGTAATTCACAGAATCATTTATCTTGGAAAAGATCTCCAAAATCAAGTCTGACCACTTGCAGCACAACTGCACCAGCTGATCACTCCTGAGGAGTCAACAGTGGAACAGGGAGCCTTCAGGAAGTTTTTGGATGTCAGACACCTTCCTAAAGCAGACACTGATCTCTCCCTACGTCCCCTCTCTGTTCCCACCTGAGCCATGACTGACAGTGGTCTGGCACAGCAAGGGCTGACAGCAACCCCATCTTCACACACCACCTCTGGTGTTACACAGTTCTGCTGCCCAGGCTCTGACCATGCTGCAGACGTGGAGAGAAGAGACTTCCCTCCACCTAAAAAACCAGACAATGACGTAACAGAGAACTGACCGGCACAGCCACGTGTGCCTGAGCTCACCACAAACAGCTCTGTAATCAGAGCCAGGCTGGAGTGTGCCCTGAAAACCCAAACCTTGGAACTCATTCCGCCCAGAACAGGGGCAAAGCCAAGGAGAGATGACAAGCAGCCACCCCATCTCCTGCACAGAGGCAGCTCTGGTCTGAAGGACCTCCCAGACACACCAGGCTGGTAATGCACGGGGACGGAGTCGCAGAGGCCGGCGCTTCCTTGGGCACGGAACTTGCTCAGGCACGGGTCCATGCAAATGTTCCTTTTCAGCCAACACCCACCCCTGAAGGAGGTGACTCCCTTGGACAACTGAGGGATACATGGAGCACCAGCGTGTCACGTGTCACCTCCTCACACCCAGCTGCCTTGGAGCCCAGACCTTTCAGGCATCAACGTAACAAAGACTTTCTTTGAGACTGTATGTTTTTAACATCTGTGAATAAATTCTGTTCCAACTGTGTGATTAGGTTTTCAATCAGTGAACAGAAGCCCCCTTTGAAGATGTAAAAAAATAATAGATGGATCTAACTTTTAACAGAAATGATGTAGCGGTCTGGGGTTTTTGGCTCCAGATTTATACAGCAAGTTGAAAGGTGCCTGAGCTCAGGCCTGGCTTCCTGTAAATAATGATGGTTCTGGGGCACGGGGCAATTACCAGGTGTTCCTGCATTAATCTGAATGACCTCTCTTCTGGAGGAGGACGCAGGAAAGGAAAGCGGGAAGACACAGGTACAAGACTCCTGCAGAGGAGGCAAGACTCACTGCAGCACAGACTGACCTGGTACTCCCACTCAGGCCACAAGTGATGGAAATACTTCAGAAACCACCCAAGGAATTAAGGAAGTGCTTCTCTCTCTATAAGAGGCTTTGAATGCAGACAGTGAAATTGATCTTCCATGGTGGGAGAGATTGTGCCTTCCAGGAACAGGAACCGAGGTGATTTCAGTTTTCCATCACCTCTCAGGAAGGACAAAGCAAACACATCCTATTCAGGGATGGACCCGTCTGCTCCAGCCCCACATCTCTGAGTTGGCATCTCCTCACCTGCCATGCACCCCTAACCCTGACTACACCAAAGAGCCTTCCCAGCTGCATTCTTCTCCTGTGCAACTCCACCCCAGTGCCACAAGACGCAACATTGGTTAGTGCCAGAAACAGTCATAAAACACGTTCAAGCAACAGGAGGGGAACAAAGACAAAAGCCAAAGAAGCGAAACAAAAGACTCTCAACGTGCTGGAAGCAGTTAGCGCTGAGCTCTCGAAGTTATTTGGGGCAAGGAAGAGGCAGTGGTTTGATGGTTCATGGCATGGCCTGTGCAGAGGTGGGATGGCTGGGGACAGGCAGCGCACACGCCGGGGTTGCCATGCGTCATGAGAGGGGAATGTCTGGCACCACTGGGGCTCAAAACCCTCTGATCCTACAACTGCCGACGTCGAGGACAGGCTGGTTAAACCAGGTCACCTTCCAGCCCTCCTCAAGAACAAGGCAAGGAGAGGCTCTGCTCTGCAAAGGCGCGAATGTAAGATGTGTGTTATGTGCTGAATGCTCCAAATGAATGGGGCAAGCAGGACTTACCTTTTCTCCCCCTTTCCACAGGTCTGCAAAGTGCAGACCCTCGCGGATCCTGCTCAGGCCAACGTCCCAGCATGCCCTCAGCTGGTGATGTCCCACCCACCACTGAAGACTGCCTAGAGGGGTACAATGCAAGTCTTGTTTCGGTTTTTTTTTAAACAAGGTTGCACCTTTTTGTAAAGTTTTCTGCCAGTCGTTCTTTATCAACAGTGGGTGTTGGGAAAAAAGGCAACTCTACAAAAAGGTGCAAAGTCTGGGGGGTGAGGGGGGGATTTCGCTTACCCCTATTGGCAGGTTCCTCAATGGTGGGTGAGGCGAGATCAAGAGAGGGCATGCTGGGGGCCCGCACCGAGCCAGGGAGGGCAATCCAGGGGTGCTCTGCACTTTGCAGGCCTGCGGAGAGACAAAGAGCAACAGCCGCGTTACCCTGACGCTGCAGGGCTCGCGACACTCAGGACACGACGGGAGAGGAGGCGCTGCAGCACAACCTGTACATCCCCAACGCGGGAAGCACTGGCAACCTCATGAGGTTGTGTGGACCAGGTCGTGCTCCAAGAGAAACTGCTGGCACCAAGGCAACTCCAAGACACAGATGGGCACCCCTGAACTGAGACACCAGCCACGAGGCCACTCCCAAAACAGAAATATTACATTGAACCAAAATGGCTGGGTTTGACTCCTGGAAACCTGCACACTTGGAAGTTGGGGTGATTCAGGGAACTCTTCTGGAACCAGCAGGTTTGAAAGCCCCACGATGGCTGTGTCGTTAGACACACCCAGATGGACGCAGCAGAAGCAGCTCAATAGCTGAAAATCAGTGACTGCCCCTAACGGTGGCAGCGTCCTCCTCCAGTGGCACCGATGGGGTAGCACATGCTGGGGACACCTGTGCCCCAGGAAAAGATATGGCAGAGGCACGAGTGAAGAACTCACAGAGGGATTTCAGAGTGTGGGCAAAGCCAAACACAGGGAGAAGAAGGGAAAGTGAAAGAAAAGTAGCGGAAAAGGTGGGAGAACAAGGAATGAAGGGACTGAAGCAACAGGTGGAAGCACAGAGAAAGCAGAAGCACAGGTGCTGGCTGTAGTTTGTCAGTAAAACCGCTTTGCTCTGTAGGTGTGTTTTGCAGCACAGCCCAGGCTGATGCACTGACGCCGGGTTTGTAGTACGACGAATGCGCGACCGCACACGCGACTGCCGGGTCCTGGTGTGGAAACGCTTCTGCCCTCTCACTCAGGCAAACAGGAAGGAGATCCAACCCTTCCCAAACAACACCTATCCGTGACAAACAACCACAACCGTTCCTAATTCCCCTACATTTTGTCAGCCAAGCAAACATCACCCCTGTGTTCACCCTGACAAAACCAGAACCACCGGTGCATCAGAAGAGGCCCAAAGGCCTGAGGAGGGACTTCATCAGTGTTAAGGCCACTTTTTAAATGAGCAAGTTGGGGTAAACTCACACTTCCAGACACGTTTCTTCCCCCGGGGGCTTGCCTCCCAAAATCAGCAAAGGCTGGGGTGAAGTCAGGGCCTCGTGGCAGGATCCGGGGGTCCAGAGTCCTCAGCGGCAGTTTCGGCTGATTGACCTGTGCCGTGAGCAGAGCACACAGACAGGGGCTGCTCAGGGCTGCTGAGCTACCAGAGGTCATGCAATCTGCAGACGACATCTACTAAATCGTAACAGTCATATTTCACATCCAAATTAAAGCTTTGAACAAACTGCTCAAGTTTTATGCATCCACACTTATGCTAAAAATAAGCACTTAATTTAAAATACATCTTCTTCAGGAGACTATTGAGGAAACAGGTGGACTTTAGAAACATTTCAAGGCTCACAGGAATTATGGAGGATAAAATCATGCTAACGTGGGCCTGTTTTGGTTCAGGAGCATGAAACTGCCACCTTCCCTCAAAGCACTGGCTTTTGTGCCAACATGACAGATGGGCAACTGAACCCAGAAAGCTCAAACATAGAACAGTGAGAAACAATAACAGGAAAGTAGAAAGTAGATGAAATAATTTTGGGAATAAAGCTGCGTTTTACAATTTGCCTGGGTATGAAACTCAGAGTGGAAATGTTTCTGCACATGAGGATCACCCACATCTCTGAGTCTCAAGAGTGAGTCTGTTGTGGTTCCATCAAAGCTAAGGAACTCCCCAGTTCTCAGTGAGAGCAGAACAAGGCCTCGGTGTCAGCGCTCAGAAATCCCAAGTGTTTCACTAAGCCCAGACCTCCAGCAGAGACAATCAGCTTTGAGATGAGACTGGAGAGAAATCTCGAAACTGCCCGAGAATGGAGTTCTTAAAGATCTTTCATTACATCAGCTTATGAATAGTGAAGAAACTGCTTCAGATCAAAAAAAGTTTGCCCAAAAGCTTCTCTCCGCTTTTTAATTGATCTAATAGAGGCTACTGCCTCTCCATCCAGCCTTGCTTGGATCCTCAGCTCTTCATTGCTAGGTCATTGTAAATTTTAGTAACAACCTGGTATAATTTAATCTAGCTAAAGACCATCAAAAAAGCTTCAGTTTTTAATCCTCTCTGCACATTCATCAGGCACCAACACCTCTATTTGTAGAATTTTGTAATGAGACCAACTATTCCCACTTCCCACCAAAACCCAGCATGGAAATGGTTCAGGAATGAGGCATTAGGGATCTTGATTTATATCAAAACCCTGCACGTACCTGTTTTATGGGCTCTCCTCTCACCTTGTCGAGCACCACGTCACTGATGGGAGGCAGCCCCTCGGGCTTCTGGATACAGGCAGGCATGAACTGGATATCCAGCAGGAATTCTCGGTCATATTGCTTCTTCCCCTCCGGGTCCAGGGGCTTCCACTGCTCTATAGGGAGAGAAGTCCCTGAGAGTCATAGGAAACAAACCCTCTGCTCACCCAGAAGTGGTTCTGGTAAATCCAAAGGGACAAGGCTGCTGTACCAGCCTGGGAAATTTCAATTTAATTTTCATTTTGAAGGGAGAGAGGAGGGCAACACACATAACATTAAAGGGACATGAACAACGGGGAGTATAAAGCCAGGTCGAGAGCAACCACACCTGGATCTGGTCACTAATTCCAGTTCTAACCCATGAATCTAACTTTGACTTCTGCTCTCCTGTGAGATATGGTGGAATGGGGACGATTCCCTGTTTCTGCGTGAAATGCAGAAGTTAAAAGGATTTGTCTGGTGTAAAAGGGAGTCAAACATGAAGTCATGGAGAATAGAGCATGGAACAAAAACAGCCTCTGAAAATGTGAAACATGGAACTGTGAACAACCCAGGCTGGAGATAACAAGCAGAAACAAGAGAAGCCACAACCACAGGCCATGATCTGGGAATTACAACTTTCCACGTATTTTACGTGGGGCTTTCTCGGTGTGGAGGACCCTGCCTGGTGCAAACCACAGCATAAACCTACAGCCACTTTAGCACAAGGAAAGCCAGCTTCTGGTGGCCCTGGAGATGGGATTTTCAGCACTGGCCGCACAGTTTGTTTGAAATGAGGAAAGAAAACATGCTTTATCTGAAGGAAAACACCTGTATGCCATGCTGCCTTTGGATCTCCCTCATGCCAGACTGCGTTACTCAGCATTCATCAGCCCTTCAGATATTTATTATTCCTTTATTTCATTCGCTGAGCCCCGGCTTTGGATCTCTGAGATCTCACCATCCGTACCCCCACAGAGGCCATGAGCAGGGACTTCAATGATGGGTTTTAATAACTGGGAATGAAAATACACAGAAGTAATTGGAAACTTTAGCTCTTTAGGCGGTTTTATTTCTACAGAGCTTCAGGATACAGGGGTGCAGAAATGGTTTGGCTGGATCCTGGCTGGAATTCCTGGCCTGCCTACTGTACCTGTCATTTACCACGGAAAAGCTCCAACACAACAAGCAGTTTATGTGTAGCTTCCTTCTCCTGGAAAGCTCTCAACGAGCTGTTTTAATGTGAAGAGCAGCTGGGCAGTGTCACAAGAAGGATCCCCAACGCAGGGAGAGACAGGGACCAAACACACAATTCCTCCAAAAGGCAGAAATTCCCCTTTCTAAAGGAAGCAGAGCCGAAAACGAGGACTATTGCACAAGTCTGATGTATGCTGCTTTCCCAGGGATCAATCCAACTCCTCCAGCTGAGTGAATGGACATCAGGACTCAACTGGGATTGTTCTGACTGCATCAGCCAATGAATTATGGCTTAATTTCAGGAAGTGCTTGGCTAGTGAACTAGTCAGGTACCCTGAATGTGATGAGCTATCAAGAGGCCTCTATGTTTCCCCCACACGATAAGATTGTGCTGAATTAATAAAACCAAAGCAATTGAGGTCTTTATCAGAACAAAGTGGTGCAGAAATAACCACTGCAGGGGAGTCCCTTAATGGTGGTGCTCCTTGTCCACCAGGTTTTCCAGGTCCTCCCTTATTATTATACTCTTTAAATTTCTGGGCTCCTAGAAAAACGACTACTTCGTTTCGAGGGAGTTTCACTTGAATAAGAAATTGCTTAAAAATTGGGAGCAACTGAGAACTTGGTCTCAAGTTCTCTCTAAATGAGGTAGATTAATTGAGGTTCAGGCCTTTAAATTACAAAATCTACATAAATAACAAAGGCTAGGTCTTCATAAATAACAAAAACACTCTATAGATATCCTATACCCTAATCAATGGGACTGAGCTGGGCAGTGCCTGGATTGAAAACCACAAACTGTTTCTTTTCCTTACTTTTCTAGAAATCTAAAGATCCATGCAGCTGTTTAGCCAGGAAATTAAATCTCTATGAACACACTATTTGTATTTAGGACCCAATAAGCACTTTCATTTCTTATTTAACCACCTCTTATTTCAGAGGTATATTGGTTTATGTGGAATTTCTTGGATGGTTTCCAGCTGTCGATCACACAGGAATCAACTCTCTGCCACTTCCACCATGCTGTAGCCAGCATCCGAATGCACAAAAATTTCAAGGAATTAGGGACTTTCTCTTCTTTTGACCATGACCAGCAAGACAAAACAAT
Organism: Nicator chloris; assembly: GCA_013400495.1. NCBI lineage: Eukaryota > Metazoa > Chordata > Aves > Passeriformes > Pycnonotidae > Nicator > Nicator chloris. The sequence goes on along the minus strand of WAAE01020586.1, from coordinate 295,318 downwards.
CTTCCCCTTTTGCCCCCCTGGAAGATCTCTCAGGGCCTGCTGGGTTGCACATCTCGGCAGAGCTGCACATGGTGAACACTGAATCCCCTTCCAGCCCCAACGGGAACATCTGTCAGGATGGCCCAGGGGTGTCAGCAGCCCTTACAGGAGGGAGGCAGAGAAGCCGAGTGGGGCAGGACTTACCTGGTTTGCACTGGAACATGGGCCCCTCTCCAGAGCTCTCGGCGCAGCTGGAGTTGGTGTCAGTGCCTTTGCCCTCTGAGACACTCTCGGCACCGTTCTGCACCGGCTCTGCCTCCTGCTCCCCATTCTCTTCCACGCTTTTCACTGCTTTCAGCTCTGAGGGTTCCCTCTCTGGCTGAAGCCCATGGCTCATTTTCTCCTGGTTGGATTCAAGTACTTTGTCCCCTGAAGGTTCCTCCTCCTCCTCTTCCTCCTTCGGCTGGAGCACAGACAGAGGCAGAGGTTTTTTTAGAAACATGCTGACAAATTCAGTGCATGTGAAAGGGCTCTTCATGGATTCGCACAGCATTTTTGGGAGCAGCAGGAACACAAATGCATCTTACGCAGGGATATGGAACACCACACTGAGCCAGTGGGTGATTTATCAGCTCATTCCCACGGATAACCCACTGGTAATTAATGGTGCAACTGGAAAGACTCAGCATTGCCCATGAAATCCCCATGGGATTGGATGGAGGGAACTGTTAAGCCATGAGCAATCCCAGCCTGGAAAGAGAACTCTGCTTTCCTCTTCTCCTACCATCCATGATAAAGGGATGGTAAAGGGCATGTGGTGCTTGTTTTGAGGGATTCTTCCTTTAAATGACTGCTGCCAATTGTAGCAGATCCCACTGAGGAAGGCAATGTGAGATCCAGGCAGAATTCCAGCATCTTGGTTTCAGGAAAAAGCATTAATAGTATCCCTGGCTGTTAATTTTAGAGCTCTCCAAGGACACAGCCTGATTGTGCATTCAGACGAGGAGGCGTCGGAATGCGCCTCTCCCAGGAGAAATCCCAGCACATCTTAGAACTAAACAAAGGAACAACTTCATTGAGGATGCTCTGCAGGAGGCTCCCAATCCTTTTGCCTCCTCACCTGACAGCACCACATCCTAAAATGCTTCTTGCAGATTTTTCAAGGGAATTCTCTGAAGAATTCCTCAGTGGAACTGCCGGTTGGCGCAGGAAACACGACTCCTCCAAGGGAGGATGATGAGGAGGATGAATGTGCCGGTGCATCCCCAGTGACACTCTTTGCTCTCCTGCTCTGCATCACATCTGACCAATCTCAGCTTTTATCCACACACTGGGCAGTCTGAACTTTTACATTTTTACTCTCTTGCTCCCTTTCTGATTGATTCTAACCCCCTATTGACCCAGGATACTAAGCACAGCTCCATGCTGCAATATCCCTACCAGCAGCGAGGGAGGTTTTCTTTACTCATCTAATCACTCTTGAGGTGGTTTTGTCTGAAAATTTCAGCATTTTCCTTTGTCAGCTTCTCCATCAGTTGGTCATCAGGAAAACTATCCTTTGCCATGACAGCCCTGTGCAGAACCTGCCAAATGTCAGGATGGTGGCCTGGGGCCAAAACGGGACAGTGCTAAGGGATCCAAACCCACTTTTCCCTCACCCGTCAGTGAAAAGTGTTGCTCAGTGCCGGGAGGCTGGTGGAAGTTTAGTGGAACCTGCTAGTGGAAGGTGTCCCTTGCCATGGCAGGGGCTGGAATGAAATGAGTCTTTAAGGGCTCTTACAACCCAAACCAGTCTGATTCTGTGACTGTATTAAGTCATTAAATTAGGCAAACCCAAAGAAAATTGAAGAGCTTTAAAAGGGAGCAGACTGACACCTATTACCTAAAGGATGCTCAGGAATAGCAGAGTTCCTCCCCAGAACTCTGCCCTGGATCCTGTGAGACGAGGAAGCAATGTCTCTAAAGTACAATTTCAAGAAAGGAACACCATCTTTAAATCTGGGTAAAGCAGGACTTTGGTTCCCTCTCACCTCTGTTTCTGCCTCTGTCACCTCCTCAGTGGCTTGGGTCTGGTCTTTTGGTTTCTTCCAGGTCTTTGGTGCAGTTACAGCAGTTTGGGCTGCAATGTAAATGTGCATCTGTTACAACACTGAATAACATGGAGTTGCTGTGGCCGTGGGTGATGAGCTTCCCTCTCAGGGGCTGGTCTGAGGCACAGGAAAACGAAGCAGTTGCAGCCTTGTGGAGGATCCAGCTTGATTTAACCTCTTTGGCTTTCAATGCAGCAATAACAATCATGAGAATGACATTAAAACACAGGAATTGTTTTACAAGTTGCTCATTCAAGCTCCAAATGGCACTTGGGGTAGCAAGGAGGTCACTGTCAACAGCACAAGGATCATGCAGGGAAAAAAACCTTCAGGAAGTCAAGTTTTTGGAAAGATCAGGTGCTGGCTGGGAGAGAAGGTTGTTCTCAACATATTTTTCTCAAGAATTCTAATATAATTATAATATTAACAATAAACAAGCCCAAATTTCCAGTATCTCATCCAAAAGGAAAACTCCTTCAATCCTGCAGCACTGCGCTGAGCTGGTTTATATTTCAATTTAAAAGCAGGCTCATAACTCCACCATTAATGATCTCTCTGGCCAACTGTTTCGAAGGAAACACCACAGAGTATTCCCAAGATCAGCACTGATTTACTCCAATCATGTTTTCCCCCTAAAGGGTAGAAGAAACCACACAACATATTAAGAGGAGACAAACCCATTAATCCAATCTGCTCCTAATTTGCGGCAACTGCTCCCAGCTTAAATTCGGATCCCAGGCACAGATGCAGAGTTAGCAGAGTGTAAATGGGATTGATTTTGTGACTGAAGTTTACTGCAAACAGATTTACAGCTCCGGCCTTTGGTTTCCAGCAGATACTGTGGAAAAACCCAGTGTGCACTTCCTTTATCACAATAAAATACAATTTTGAAAAGTTCTTCACTATGGATAAATAAGAAGAGTTAATAATAGCTAACTGTTCCTAAGGGCATGGAGCAAATGGGATTTGCAGCGCTCCCACTGCCCCAAAGGATACATACAAGCTTCCGTGGCTTCTCCAGAGTGTTTCCCTGTTTGGAAGGTGACCATGGACCTGCACATTCCCGTGGGAATCACCACATCCAGGCCCCAGCCCAAAGAGCAACACGAACTACCGGCGCTGATGGAAGACTTTTACCTTCAGGCTGAACATACCAAGAGCAAAGTTAATTAAAAAAGGAAAGTCTTATTTAAATATTCAAACATCATCTCCTTGTTCACAGAACCAATGGCTGGAAAAATCACTCCGGTCTCCCAAGCTCCAGGTTCTGCACATCCCATCCACTGCATCTCCCTATGGGGAGGATTTAAGGGCAGGGCAGAGCCCCAGCACAAACCCCGAATTTCCTGGGGCTCAAAGGAGCGGAGAAGAAGGGCCAAGCAGGCCCAGACTGCAACATGGCTTTGTCTCCTGCAACTGGGATCAGCCTTTACTGCAGCTCCTGGCAGCTCCTGGCACCTGAGCAAGAACAGCCCAGTTCTTCCCGCTATCCTGGGGTAAAACCAGGGCTGGGAATGATCTGTGTCCACACACATGGTAATTTCTGGAATTCAGCAAAGCACAGATCTAAGACAGGCTCCCCAGTTCTCTCCATCACAAAACCTGCTAAAAATTCAGTGAAAACTGAGCACTTTTCAAAGGGTTGTTTTTGGTCTTCTGGTTTGGTGATGTCACTTGTACACTTCAGAGGTTTCTTCAAGAAGGGATTAGGTCTGCAAAGCAACAACCTCAATTTTGCTACAGCCTAGTAATTTAACTGATCAATCCCAAAGTTTTGAATCTGACAGAATTTCACTCCCCTCAAACTCAAACCATGGAAACCATCTATGGTGTAAAATAACATTTCATTTTTAACCACACACAGAAATAAACTCAGGGGTCATGGATTTGGGGCTGGCAAAGCTCCGGGGTGTTTCCTTCCTCAGCTGTCAGGATGTGAACATTACTGCTGTTCAAGTACACATTTTTTTCGACCTTTTTTTGGCAACAGTAAGCTCTGTAGAGGCTGCAATCCTGCCAAGCCTCCCAAATGAGTCTTGCCTTAAATCCCACGACTGCCATCAGCCTGGGGGTTCTGCAGCCAGAGCAAACCCCGACCGTGCTTTGGAGCTGCCCAGGATGGATCTCCAGAGATCTCTGGAGACATTGCTCAATTTCCCCCCCTCTTAAAATAGCAGACACCGGATTTCTTTTTTTCTGTCAAGTTCACAGTTCTGCTGCAGAAGCTCAAAGGAGAATTTGCACTGATGTGAGTTTTCTTCCCAAACCCCAAATCCAACAGGACAATGGCTTATTCATCTGAAGATGGAGTTTCATCTGTGAGGCTGTAGGGAAATACAAAGTAATGTGTCCAGTTTGGCTCTTGGAGAGGGAAAACTCCGGATACTTCTGGTCTTCTTTTCCGTTTTCCTGTCCCCAACTTGAGTAACTTCATGTGCTCTCCAACAGTTTAATTTCTGCCCAAATGCAGGTTCATTTTTGCCACTATTCACGCTTCCAGACCTTGTTTTCAGCTCATTTCATTCCTTTGGAGAAGGGACTCCAGAAACCCAGCCAACACTCTGAGCTCTTATCACGGGTTACAAAACCAAGGAGATAACAGGAGTGACAATGCAGATTTAGTTCAGGACTGGAAAGAGGAACAAATCCTTAATTCCAGACTATCCTGGACACCACTCCCAGGTGATGATCCCTCAGCCCATTTCTCCAGCTGTGTCACGTTCCCCAGTGGAACATCTCCCAGGATTTAACCACCCACGAGCCCACGGCCCATCCAGTGGGACACGAGGCCTCTCCCCTCTGATGTGGTGCCAGCTGTGAAGCCTAACTGATACCACCTCTTATATTTTTATTTCATAATCCAACATGCCAGGAAAGGCTAAAGCAAACATCCATCATCACCTTCCAGCTCATGGAAAAGAAAACATATTCCAGTGGTTATGGCAGCAAATCAAGAAAAAGGCGACACCTGATTTATGTTTCTGCCTCTCCAGGTTAACGTGCTGGAGAAATTTCTCCAAGGTATTTTCAGTTACAGCCCAAGTTGCTCATTACAGCCTCCCCAGCTCAGAAACTCCAGGACTCGCCACAGCTGGGCTACTTAACACAGAAATATGTCTCATAAACGAGCTCTGCAGGAAACAGCCCTTTGAATTCCATGTGTATTAAGTTCTCTTGGCTTCCTGTGTTCCAAGGAGTTCTGTCTGGAACACACATCACTCTCTTGCTTTCCTCTTTGCTTCTTGTAATAGCCATGACATCAAAGGCCTCAGGTCTCTGGTAGCACCTTCTGCAGAAATTCCACTCCACCAAAACACTTTTCCTGTTTTGTTGCCTGGAGAGTGCTGGTCTCTCACTGTAGCTACAGAAACCCCAGAATTTAATAAAAAGCAACAGTCGTTGATGACTTTTAGCCAGGGTGACGTTTTTAGTGTGGATCGGAGTGCCCAGGTCCTCTCTTGATAATCTATTTTTCTCCTTGTAGAGCAGACGAGTAGGAATCAATTACTTTAAAAACCATGTGCTCTTGTCTCTTGCAGGTAATGGCTCTGCCTGTCCTAAAAACTCCAGGCAAAAATTCCTGAGGAGGCAGGAATGCAACCTGTGCCCTGAGAACTGGGGGAACGTGTCCCCTTTGGGCAGATGCTCAGACCAGGAACACAGTCAGCAGCAAGAAACCACCCCTGGGTACAACATCCTGCACCACTCAGTGGTTTAATGCTCTGAAACCCACCAAACCTTCCCCATTTCACAGGGATGCACAACCAGGGATGCTGATGAGCAGGGAATGATGATCCAGTAACTCACAGACATAGAGGCTGAACCACTAAAGCTGCCAACTTCGCTGTGAGGGTGTTCAGAGTAGGCAGAATTCATTGTAAAATACAGCAAGGGTGCTCCAGTAGAATCCTCTGACGTTGGAAATCTGGTAGAGACTTAATGCCAATGGAAAAGGAGGAGTGGAGGTTCCCCTGGATCCCCACAGGATCAACTCAGCTCTGGCCTCTCCCTGCAAACACTGACAAAGTCATTCTGTTGAGCTGTAAAAAAAGAACTGCTGCAGGATAAAGATGTTTAAGGGTCTGAACACAGTTTCTTTCTCGCCACAGAGCTTGACAGAGCAAAAAATCCAAGTCTGGTTTCTCTGACTGTTGGACAGAAGGTGTGTCCAGTAAAACACTGCAGGAACAGGCAAATCCCTTTGCTCATCCCCAAAAAGCTGCCACCTCCAGCACAAAATACAGGATCCACCCGGGAGCCTCAGCAGTGCTGCCCCAGCAGCTTGGCGAGGAGGGGATGAGGGTCTCATTCCCCAAGCCAGGCAGGCCAGGTTATAGCTGTGAAAAGGACATGCAGGAGGAACTGCTGCAGGAATTAGATTATCCCAAGAGGTCCCAGCACTGTCCCAGCCAGCCCAGCTCAGCTCCCTTTAAAGGGAAGGCAGGGGAATGATTTGTGGCCAAGCTGCCTTGTAACAAAAACATCATTCTTCTGAAAACCCCAAAGAAATGCTGCTCAAAGTCACAGAGCTCACAGCTACCAGCACATGCTTGAGAAGTTTCCCTTATCCCAGGTTCAATCCTAACTCCAGTGATCATAAAAAAAAAGTCTCTCGGCCTTTAGTCCAAGAAAAACACAACAATATAACCCTTTCTCCTTGCTCCTGAGGGTCAGCATCTGGATTTTCCAATGTCTATGGCAGACATGCTGTTCCTCATTCCTGAATTAGCAGGTAGCCTCAGATGATGTTATTTTAATCTCTCTTCCTCTCTCCAAGAAAGAACTGGAAAATTATTGCTGAAAAGAAGGCTGGCAGAGAAATGCAATAGTTCTGGATCATTAAATCAGGGGTAAAGCACAAAAAAACACTTGGAGAGCTTCATGCTTTCTTTGAATCCCTGAGCTTTTAATAGAAATCTCCGTTTCAAGTCATCTTTTACATGACTTGAGAACTCTTTGTTTCCGTGTTGCCAAAGCCAATGGCTTGGCTAATGTGCGCTCTGGAGCATAATGACATTACAGCATTAAAATTAATCTTCTGCATAATTAAAAGCCCAAACACTGTAAGTTAATTTTTTTAAATTTAAACTACAGGCCATTACGAAGCCAGCAGTAACACTGCAAGCTGGAACCTGCCTGAGCAAAACCTTATTTACAGAGTCCCATTTCTCCTCTCCTTTGTAAGGAAATTAATTTGAGTTATGAAGTAGCTTGGATTGAAATGACCAGAGTGAAACAAAAATAGAAGGAGATTAACAGGAAAAAATCCTCATGGAATCCTCGGTGTAGTAAAGGGATCTTTCTTCTCATCTGCAGATACTGGATTTTAAATTCAGCAAACTGAGAGCATCACACAAACACGGAGCAGGGCCAACCTCACCCTTCCAGTGCAATTAAGAGCAGAGCCCGAGATTTCAGAGCCCATTTCCCATCTACCAAAAAAAACCCTAAAAAAACCCCATACAGGGTTACGTAACTGTATAGGGTAAACGTTACTTTAAAAAAATGAAACCAACAAAGATCCGAATCACAACTGGCTGTTTGTCCTCTCTGTCCAAGCTTCACCAAGTTCCGAAATAACTCAGAACAGGACATACAAATGTGACACATGAAATGCTTTAACACTGCTGGGTGTCAAGAGCAGTCCCCATTACACCCCTCCAGCAGCAAATACAAGGAATTGATCATTCAACTTCTTTTCCACAATTTGATCTCCAGGAAGTCCTGCAAAAAAAGCCATTTTCCACAGGAAACACAGAGTGTTAAGACCACAGTGCCAAACCAGAGATGTGGCAGGGCTGAAACTAAAGGCAGGCAACAACACTTGGAGAAACAGGCTGGATTTTAAAACGCAGTTGCAGAAGTTGCGACTTTAGTGAATTTTAAACTATAAACTGCAGAATTTAAATTAAAAATTGTAAATTATACATTTTGCTTACATGTGACTTTTGCAAATGAAAAGCAGAAGCATCACTAATGAAGGCTGGGTAGGTAGAGGTGTGTGACACTGAGGTGACAACGGGGTGTGATACTGGTGTGACTCTGGTGTGATCCAGGTGGGTTACCCTGGTGTGACACTGGTTGTCAGTTGTTTGGCTGAGTGTGAATGGTCCACTTCATTTTCCTACATCTGGGAACACTACATTTTTACAGCTGGAAAAGACCCCAGTCCAGCAGTTCTGGAAACTGGTGGCTCAGGGGCTTAATCCCAAGAGCTTTAGGCTCCCAAATCCAGAGCCACAGGCCCTTGGACCGACTGCACACCTCGGGGGAAACAGGAGCTGTGGCTGCCCCGTCCCTGGAAGAGTCCAAGGTCAGGCTGGACAGGATTTGGAGCAACCTGGGACAGTGGAAGGTGTCCCTGCCCATGGCAGGGGGTGGCACTGGATGGGATTTAAGGTCCCTCCAATCCAAACCATCCTGGGATTCCATGAAGAGCAGTGTGCTCTGCACTCCCCCTTCACCAGCCCTGTGTTGCCATGAAAGCATGAGCCCACCCCAGCCGGGGACACACAACCAAGTCAGTGACCAATTATGAAAAATCAGGAGGGATTTCTATCCCTACCAACGAAGATCAGCATTTCACAATCACAGCAGCCACGTAGCACCACCAGGCTTTTTTCTTTTGCAGACAGAAACAGAAACATCTGTTGGAAGAATAAAAAGCCCCATCCCTTCATCCTGGAGCTCATCACATGAACCCACGGAGCCCAACGCTTACCTGGGACAGGACTCCTGCTTGAGTTCACACTCAGAGCCTCCCGGCTCTCCTCCAGTTTCCCATCTGTTTCTGTCTCTTCCTTCTTTTCGGTATCTTTTACCTCTTCGCTAAGAGTAGTTCTTGTGCTCTCCTCTCCTTCTGAATCTCCCTGGACAACAGGGAGGGCACTCAGAGATGGGAGAGGAGGTGGAGAAGGAGTTGTAGTGGTGACAGCAGCAACGGAAACCGGAGGGGACGTGGGTGGCGGGGTGGGCGGCGGGGTGGGAGGAGGAGAGGGAGCGTGAGGAGCGCTGGGAGGTGATGGAGAGCTCTCCAGCCCTGCCAGGGGGGCCTCAGGGGGCTCCAACTCCACAGTCAACACTGCAGCTTCTGCCTGGGCCACCTCTGCCACGGGCTCAGCCTCCACGGCCCCGGTGCTGCTCGTGTCGCTGACGGCACCGGGCACGGCCGGCACCGGGGCATCGCTGGGCGACGCGACCGCGCTGCCGGGCTCCGTGCACACCTCGGCACCGTGCTCCTCTGCAGGGGGGGTCGCTGGCTCCGGCCAGGCTGTGGCACTGGGGGGAGGCATCACCTCCTCTCTGGGGGAGGCCAGGTCACATCTGTCCTCCGGCTCGGCCACGGGTGGGGCCTTGCTGGACATGGGAACAGCGGCGGCCGCCGGGAGAGCTGCGACCGGAGCGGCTGAGGCCGACAATGGAGCCTGAGGAAGTTCTGGTGGGGTTTCCACTGAGGTGGGGGCCTCGGCTGTCTGCCCAGCTTGATCTTTCTTCTCCCCAGTAGGTTCTGGTCTGAGGACTGGAGAAGGTGGTTTTAATACTGGATCTGGTTTTGGCTTCTCTTCTGGGAAAGGAGAAAAAATCCATTATCAACAGCAAGGAAACTCCATGTTCCTGCCTGGTGCCTAGGCTCCCTTGGTTGCCATTCCTGCCTTCTGCCAAGGAGCTCTGAGGAAGACACCAGAAGCCCCTGCACCTCACTGGGAATCCGAAGTTGAAAATACAATCTCTGCCATCCTGAGAAGAGACAGATCTGGAGAGACTCATTGCAGCCTTCCAGTGCCCAAAGGGGGCTTATAAAACAAGGAGAGCAACTTTTTACATGGACAAAACCTTGCAGGACAAGGGGCAATGGGTTAAACGGAAAGAAGAGAGATTTAGATTAGATGTTTGGAAGAAATGTATCAGCACAACCCCCAAAATCTTGTGCAGAAAGAAGTCCCTGCACTTATCCCATGATCAGTAAAAGACTTGGTGATCCCATCCCTGCCATGACCGTCACACAGCTCCCAAGGCTCTGCTGCACCTCTCCTGCTTTCCACTTATTTTCTACAAAAATATGAGCCATTATCGTTTAGGATCTTGCAGGAACACTAAACTCCTTCAGGACACTGTTACACCAGCAAAAATAATTCTGGAAAAGCCAGAGGCACAAATCTGCTCTTCAGATTAGGAAGTCAAAGGCCACAACCAACCCCAAATCATTAAAATTCAGGTACAACTGAAAAGGTTTGGCTCTGCTGGATTTCCATTTGGGGCTTATTCAACAGCTCAGTCGAAGGGAATGGGTTTTTGAAGGAGAACCAAAGGGTTTTTGAAGGAGAACCCATTTGAAACTGCCTGGAGCATCAAATCCCACCTTTAGGAACAGTGGGAGCGAAAGCGAACTCTTGCTGAGTGCTTGCAGCATTCAGCAGCCCCAGCAGCATTACAGAGGCCCATGGCCAAAGCAGTAGTTTATCAACCTAATGAGGCAGCCAGGGACATGGTTTTGGAGGATGATGACAAGTCAGGAAAGAGATGGGAAACCGTATCCCAACAGGTGATTTTGATTCTGGAGGCTCCGTGGAAGAAAAAGGATGCGAGAACTGGTTTGGAAAAAGAAAACACGTCACCTCTGATTTCCTTTGCAGGAACATCCTGGAGCATTCCTGACATTTACAGCTCGCTATAAAAAACTGCCTGGATATTCTCTCCCTGAGTCAAAGGACAATGCTCAAAAAAACCTCCAACCAAATGCATTTGAAGTGTTAAGAAAATAATTCTGAGAGATAAAACCAGCACATATCCACAGCTGCACTTGAAACCAGAGGTTTCACTCCCTTCCTTCAAATCACATCTTGTCTGGCCAACGTTCCTGTCATGGATACAGGCCGTGTGTGCAAAATCCCAGAGAAAAGTGACTTGAGGAGGGATTTCAGAGAATGAGGAGCAGGTTTGGCTAATGAGAAGCAAATCTGAACTTGAACCCCCATCCCAGAGAACAAATCTCCAAGTCCTGGCAGAGGAGGATTCATCCCTGCCAACTGTTACAGAGACTCACGTGAACAACTCACAGCTGGGGAGGGAAAACAAAAATCAACGCAATTCATCCCAAATGGATCAAATTCCTCCTCCTAAATATGCTGAGATCATTCTTCATGCTATATTTCAAAAGTATTTACAGGAAGCACCTGCTGCTCCAGGGGAAATATCAAGAGATATTTTTTGAAATTTCCTGATAAATACAACTTTTGTAAAATTATTCCTTAAAGATTCTTTCACATATCCAGTGGGACAGACCCTGCTGCCTCCTTCATGGTAAAGGCGTTGTTGGGCTGCTGGGTGGTCCCGGAGGCACAGACTGGCCAGGGCAGTGCATGAGGAAGATTTTACTGGATAAGGGAATTTGTTCCTGCTCTGTGGTCTTTATCTGACAGTAACTGCTGGGCTCGTGGCCATTTTTCCATCTTTTGTCCTGATGCAAACACTCACGAGGTGGCACTGGGACTGACTCAGTGTCAGCAGAGGGGCTTTGGAGCTTTCCAAACTCCGGGGTCTGACATTAATCTGTTTTCCACAAACCATGCTGCACATTCTCCATGTCTGATGCATTGCAAGATCTGAAAAGAGGTTTAAAAAGAGGATAATGCTACTCCAAACATTCCCCTGAACCTCTGCAAGTGGAATAAGTGTTGGCAGCTCTGATTCCACGCAGTTCTATCCCACTGCACCTCCTGCACCAGCCAGGCTCCACAGACTGGGCCACTGGCTTGACCTGGACTCTTCAGCAGTATCCTCCCCTCTGTCAGCCTGGATGGTATGGACACACCAGGGGCATCTACAGGAACCAGAACTTGCACCTAAGTAATGTGATTTTTCATTATAGTAGCAATTCCTATACCTGGTCTACTGGAAGGTGTCCCTGCCATGGCAGAATGGGAGGAGCTTTAAGGTCCCTCCAACTCAAACCATTCTGGGATTCTACGAAATGCCAAAGGCTTGTTTCCAAAAAAAACCAACCAAGGATATAAATAATGCAATCCCAAAGGCAGCCTCAGGAATGACTTCCAGACCAAGCCAGCAGGGAGTGCAGACCCTGGTCTGCTGGCAGAGCACACGGCTCTGATCCCTATCCCGACCCAAGCCCAGATGCTGCTCACAGTTAGAAGCAGCTGCACAAGCAGCACTGGGTGTCACAGAATCACAATGAAAGCCTGATTCCAAACTTCAACGGCTGCAAACAGGCACAGGAGAGGAAGGGCACGGGGATGATCCAATCCACAGGATGAACTTGGCACAGGGGACTTTGGAGAAACAACACTGGTTTTAATGAACACTTCAGCCATGCAGCCCTATCTGTCACTGCTTTTGTTTTGGAAGTAAAAAATCCCCAACACTGAAGTCAAAAATAATTTTGATACCTTGGCATGTATTTCTGAACAGATATGCCCCCTAAAAGTCATTAGTTCAGTTTAAATATTATTAATGGGGTCTATTAATTACTGACACTAACCCCTACATTGCACTGCCCCCACCAGCCACGGCTGGGTGTTATTCCAGGGCTTTCCCTGCAGTGCTTACATAAATGTGCTCTTTAGCAATTTTTGGACTGTAACAAATGTTTGACTCTTTCTGGGATGGAATGGATATAAACACAGGGAAGCTCATCAGTGTTAAACCCCAGTCAAGCCCTGCTTTATGTTCAAACCAGCACTGTCAGAGCTGTGTAACTAAATAAACACATTTACTTCCAGTCTACTCATAGCTGCCTGCAAAGGGATTAAGTTAAAGAAAGAGAGAAGAGGGTAAGACCCAGTCATCCTGGCAATCCACATTTTCATACAGAGAGATGAAATACTGTGATGGAAGGTGCTGGATTTTCAGAGATCAGAGTTCAAGGAGGTCTTGGTCATATGGTTTAGTGGTAGCTGGTCCTGTGAGGAGCAGGGGGTTGGACTTGGTGATCCTTACAGGTCCCTTCTGGCTGGAGATGTTCTGTGATTCCACAGCTTTACAGCTCAGGCCCAGCTCTGCCCCCAGGGCAGGTGCATTTCAGCCATCACCAGGTGACCATGTGCTGTGCTCAGAGGGTGGCCCTGGCAGCAAGAAGGACTTGGGAATGTTGGCAGAGGGGACACAGACAGGGAAGAGCAGCTGTGCCAGAGCTGGGCAGCACCAAACAGCCAGAGGAGCTCAGGCAGCACAGCCACAGCAGAGGCAAAGGACATCAGATCCACCCATGCCTTGTTCAGGTGACATCTAGACAGAGCCATAGCCTGCCTTTAAGTGGGAGATGGGACCAGATCAGCCCCAAAAGGTCCTTTTTCAACCTTTTACAACCAATCTGTAGCCACTGCAGCAGTTCAGAGGCACAGCACTGGAAGAAGGGAACGCTGATGCCCACGCTGTGGCTGTCAGAGTGACCCCAGGGATACCGTCCTTGGCTGACCATGCTGCAGCAGTGACCATGCTGCAGCTGGGATTGAGGACATCTGCAGCACCAGAGACATTGGTCTGTCCCCTTTCCTAGAGCTGTGCTCCTCTGGGGCTTGGTCTTCCTCTAGCAAATGTCTCCCAGGGAATACACAACAGGACAAGAGGAAATTGCCTCAGGTAGTGCCAGAGGTGGTTCAGGTTGGATTTTGGGAAAATTCCTTCATGGAAAGGGTGGCCAGGCACTGACCTGGGCAGTGGTGGAGTCACTATCCCCAAATGTGTTAAAAAAAAGGTATGGACGTGACACCTGGGGACATGGTTAGTACTGAACATGGCAGTGTTGGGTTGAACTGAAAGATCTGGGAGGGCTTTTCCAAACTTGGTTATTCTGTGACTCTGGATACTCTGAAACAAAAATCTCAGCACTCCAGGACTTCCCTGCACACATTGCTCCAGGCAGAGCCCAGGAGGCTGTGATGCCATGGGTAAAAGTGGGAAGTAAATGGTGGTGTCAGCTCGTTACCCCAGCACCCATCCCACTGCCATGCATCAGGAACTGCAGCTTCCAATGGCTGCAAATTCCAGTGTGGGAACAGCCTGGGCCTGCTCTGGCAGCCTCCTATTCCCTGAACAGTTAAAAAAATCCCCTTCCAATGTATATTACGGAATATCCTGAGGTGGCAGGGACCCACCAGGATCATCAAGTCCAACTCTTGGCCCTGTGCAAGGACCTCAAGGATCCCATCCTGTGCCTCGGAGTGTTGTCCAAGGAAACGGAATTTTAAGAAACTTTTTCCATCTGTGCCATTTTCACCAAAGTCAGCAAAATCTGCTACGGGCTTTATGAGACAGTTGGCACACTACTGGGTTCTTTCCCAGTTAATGTTGCCCATTCCTACAGGACTGGGCACACCAGCAGCTCTGGGGAAGCCAATATGATCTTCTTGATCCATGCCATTGCTGTGGCTCATTATCCAAATGATCCAAAGCTGAATGTTTCCCTGACAACATGCTGGTTTCTGGAGGATGGCACCTGGGTGAGAGGAGTTTCATCCTTCTGTGTGCTCTGAAACAACGTTTAGGACACAGAAGATTGAAGACAATTATTTTTAACCAGTTCCACATTAGCAAATTCCAATTAATTGCCTTAGCAACACACTTAATATGTTCCACTGGAGGAAGATAAGTTCCTCCCCTCCTATTTCTGCTGCCTGCTGGTCTCCCTGCCAAAAATATTCCAACTAAAACAAGAAAGGAGGGGGAAAAAAAAATTCAAAGTAATGAGGGAGGAAATGTCCATGAACTGACCTTGTCTGGAGGCAGGGGCCGTGGTGCCGGCGGTGCTGCCACAGGGCTGGGAGCTCTCCACGCCTCCCAGCGCCGTGGGAACGGGCTCGGGGACCTGGCTGGGCACCTGCTGGGCAGGAGGGACAACAGGGTGAGCCTGAGAACACAAAAACAGGGGGAAAAGGCAAAGGGGAGATGAGATAGGGTGGGATAGAGAGGAGAAACCAAAGGCGGGGAGAATAAAGAGAAGAAAATAAAGAGAAAAGATACACAGGTCAATTGGATAAATCCAAAACACTCCTAGGAAAGGGAGGGAAAGGTAGCAGGAAAAGGGGAAAAGGATACTGTTAAGAAAAGCAAGGAAGGGACAGCACAGCACCATTATCAACATGCTTTGCTCTCCCAGCATTTCTTCCAGGAGCTGCAGGAATGCTCCTCCATGCAGGACACACACCAAGGCTCCTGGATCTCTCTGTGATTTAAGTTCACTTTTGGGACTTGACTCCTTTCTCTATTGATCCATTATTTCAATTCCCTTAGAGATTTAAATCTACTGATTTACTCTTCCATGTATTTATCAATAGCTGATGTGTGCAGCACGGGATGAGTGGTGGACACATGTACCTGCACACACATCACTCGTTCTCCCAGCAGGAAAATCATCTCAGATTGGGAGTGGCTGGATGAAAAAAATCCCCAAGTGTGGCCTACAAGCAGCCTGGGCAGTGGGAGCTGCAGGGCAAGAGGAGAATAAAACCAGCTGGGCAATCTGAGGGAGAGCAGGAGGAGCAGATTCCCAAAGAACACAGACTAAGGTTGTCTGTATAGAAGAACAAAACAAAAAGGACTGCAAAGACTGAAGAAGACTGAAGGAGCCCCAGCCTGTGGCGAATACACACATTTTAATTATATCCCACCAAACACTTGTGTTCAAGAAAGTTTGATAAAATCCTTTGTATTTAGTCTCAGAATTTAAGGAAGACCAAGACACTTGCTGGAGTGAACACAGACAGGGCAAGGCAGCTGGTCACAAAATCCCCTTAAATACCCACCAGGGACCAGGCACAGAAGAAAACTGGGCTAAATTTTAATTTCCTAATCCCAAGTGGAAAGCCAGGCAGCTCCCTGCAGGTGTCTCCTCTCAGTTCCACATCCATAAACTTCTCTGAACATCTACAGGAAAAGGAATCTTTAATCAATCCAAGCACAGCAGAGTGTTCAAGACACGGGTGCCTAATTCCTTATTGCAGACAGGTTCTCAGAAACCCATGCAAAACTTATTTCCCTATAAAAAGAAACACTCTAGCAACCTGCTTCTCTCCCTGGGACTCTGTTTTTTCCTCCCATCGTAGCTTTTTGCCTGAATAGTGCAGGATAAAGAGGGAATTATCTCCAAGACACTGTTTCACCATTTCAGGAAGACCAGGAAAAAGCACATCTGGAAAAATAAAAATGAAGATTTAAGTGGGGGTGAAGGGTTGAAGTTTTATTTGGGATTGCTCCTCTTTCAGGAATGAGCCTGAGTTATTGGAGAATGGATGAAGAACTGCAGCCCAGCCTCCAGCCAAAGGAAGAAGCCAAAGAAAACCCAGCTTTACAAATGAGCAGGTTTCAAGACCATTTTCCCCTCGCCCCCAGTGATCAGGATTTTCATTTTGTAAGAAAATTTATGGATGAAATCAGTGTGGAGAAAGGAAACTGTGATAAGAACCACAGGAACCTAAGCAGACCAATGAAGAAGAAACCTGTGAACCCAGAAACTTCTTGGGTCAGGAAATGTATTTCCTTAAGAAATGTGGAAAACGCTCATTTATTTTGTGGGAATGATATTGCAAATGAATAAATGGTCCTTATGCACTGAGCCTTGCAGCTGCAAAATGGAGCATTTAGAGTTTTGACAAAAAAAATTCCACTGCAAGTTGCCCCTGATTTATGATGCTCCAAGGGTTGCTCTGGGTTATTCTACTCAACCACAGCCTGGACACTGAGCAAACACAATTCTGACAAACTCACTGAGATTTGGAAGAGTTTGGCCAGGAAAATAAGAGCATTCACTCTTTAAAAAGCAATCTTCTGTGCAAGCCAATGCTGAGGAGATACCACAATCAGATTCTGGCCCTCGGTTTTCTTTCTCTTCTCAGCCAAAAACAGTGAAAACAGTGTCCTGCCAGAAATGGAAAAATCAGATCTCCATGTACCTCCAGCTTCTCTTGCAGGAACTTTAAAGCACTTCACTTGCTCAAAAGCAATTAAAATACACTGCAGAGGCACTGGGAAACTCCACCTAAAGCACTTTTTAGTCAGCATCACTGAGTAACAGGTACAGAAATGGCTGAAACCACACAGCTCATCTTGGCAGCAACGCTCATCTTCTGCACAATTCCAATAACTTTCTGATGTTAAGCACAATTCCAACAATTTTCTGACATTCAGCACCTAACCTACTGAGAGAAGAGGGTGCTTTGGGCATGTTTTTTGGGCAAAGTTTTGGTTTATTTAAGTCAGTTAATAGAATAATTCAAATTTAAAAAAAAAAAAAAAAAAAAGAAAATTTGGAAACTATTATTGTTATAAAAGGGTTTCTTTTTCAAATGCAGAATTTAGGACAGGGCCTGGTCTCCAGCACTTCCTGAGGACATTTCTTCCTCTGTGTTTCTACCCTTTAAATAATGAGATAACAGATTCAGAGAAAGAAGTTTTATTAGAATTTGCTGTAATTCTAAAAATCTCATTGGAATGGGAGTCACTTTGATGCTGCAAGCCTTGAGGCTGCACGCTCACATTTGGAGTGCTCAAGCAGGTGAAATCTCCCTGAGCACCCTGGTGAGCAGTTTGGTCCAGGGGGGTGAGCAAGGTTTGATCCAAGGGGTGAGCAAGGTTTGGTCCAGGGGGTGGAACAAACAACAGCAGCTCTGCTCCCCCTGCACTCTCCCAGGAGCTGCCCCAAGTCAGGAGCATCTCAAAAGTTATGGCTGAATATTGAAAATTTAGTCACTCAAGCCTGTTCTAAACAGTACCACCCCCACTACTGCAATTCCTGAGCACAGTTATTAAAGCACTACCTAATTTCACCCAAAATATTAAACATACTCTGAAGACTTGATTTAGAGAAGCTGTTGGGACAATAATGTTGGATTTCCTAGCTTAAGTGGGCTTAAATTTTCAGTTACGTTACACTAATGAACTTATTCTGGTGAGTCCAATTTCAGAGCTCTTGTGTGATTATCAAAAGTGGTTCCAAGTACCTAATCAAAAGGAAGGCTGGATATTAAAAAATAGAATATTTGCATACCTTGGAAGAGATGACATCACTGCTATGCTCTGCATATAAACTACAGCTGATCAGAATTCAGGCCTATTAACCTCCTCTTGAAACACATTTATTTCCTTCTGTTTGACTTAACTGTAGTGCCTTAAAATAGATTTCAGAATGTAAGAATGATCAGGCAAGTGCCTGTATTTGCTGCACTGTGCAGGAATACGACAGGAAATCCTGGCTGGTTCCAACTCTTCCCACTTCCAATGGGGAATGTTGGGTAGCAAGAAAAAAGCGGGAGATGATCTCACCAAGATTCCCATGTTCAGCATCTCTACTGTCTTCTCTGATGGAAAGAAGTTTAACTGGTGCCCTGCTGCTGCTTGTCCTTGATGGGGACCAGAGGAGAAAACCGGTGACAAAGCACAAGGTGGTGCCTTCTGAAGACACAAGGATTTGACTGAGCTGGGGACAGCTGAAAGCTGAAATCTGAAATCCTGCTGGTCTCAGGGAGGGATGTCTAAGCGAGGCTCTCACTTCACCTCAATGATCCCAGTTACATCGCCCTGGAATCCCATGCTCCCACTCCAGCACAGTTAGTGCTCTCAGACAGGGTTGTACTCCTGCCTCAGCACAGGATTTTCAGCAGAAAATCTACTCCCACACGGAGAGGAAAGAAAGGTTTGAGCTCAGGAAAAGCTGTTTCACCTAAAAGCTGCCAAAAGCTGGTGACATCCGACACAAGAATGTGGAAGAATCACATCCCAGCACCAGCTCTGCTCTACAGCCCAGCCATCACCTGGAGAACCATCCTGACCTCTAACCAGGGATTTAAAGGGGTCAGACTCAAAGGTGTAGGACAAGAAGGGATTTAGGAGCTACAGAAAGTGATTTGGAATATTTATAATTTTTCTGTCATCAGAAAAATGCATTTTTAAGTTTGAACACCCAGGAACTACATGTGTGATAAATTTATTACAGTTTTGTGAGAAAATTCCTGAGCTCCAGATCTTCTGGTGACTCTCAAACAGCTCCACAAAGGCAAAAAGAACAAGGATGCAACTGAAGGTCTACAATCAATCATCTGTGTGACATGGACCTTCCTCACGTGCACAGGACTTAACAGACACCTCCTTTCCCACAGATATTTTGGCTCCTCCTTTAACACTGAAATGCTGAAAAGCTCTGAAAATCTACTGCTGATAGAAAACCAGGGAGGGGGAATGTGCAGCAGCACTGAGGCTCCACATCGACAAGCTATGGACTGCTAAGAATGATCAAACTTGGGAAAAAATAATCGCTGAAGAATATTGATAATTTAGGAGCATCCAGGTCTCTGAGATGGTCACAGGTGTGGTTGGAAGAGTGAGGGAGAGGCACAGCAAGGCAAAGGCCCCAGGGGGAGGAACGCAGCCCTTCCTTACCTGAGGTGGAGTCGGGGTGGAGGTGGGTCTGATGATGGGGGGCGTGGGGTTCCTGCTGCCCCCTCCAGACATGATTTCTTCTGTTATGTCTTTGCCTCCCTGGTTTGGATCCCGGATTCGGATCTACAGGATTGAAAGAATTGCAATAATAACAATAAAGGAACAATTCCCACAGGTGTTCCTGCTGCTGCTGTCCTTGTGGACAGCAGCGTGGGCAGCACATGCTCCCACCACACCCAGCAGGAGATGCTCTGGGATGAGCTGGTGCTCAGCAGGAACACCGGGATGTGGCTTGTTTCCATGCCTTGGAATGCATGGCATGTCATCCCTTCATCAACACCTAATTTAATCAAAACCTAATTTAATCATCAACCACACCAGTTCAGTCTAAATATGTGCAACCCTGTAATTCAAAATAGTCTCTGCTGCTGGAATGTGAGCTTCCTGCAACTGAGAAAATTTGGGAGACAGGTACAGGGCTAAGCTTGCCCAGTAGTGGAAAGGGCAAGAATGGAGAAAAGGCTGTATTTTACCCCAAGAGGAAACTTCTGGGAAAGGGGGAAAGCAAATCAGCAAATCAGTCCCAAGCGCCACCAAAACAGAGGAAATCCAACAAAAACACTGACTGGAGGAAAGGGAAACTGAAAGAACAAACTCAAGTCCTATAGAACTCTGCAGCATTTAGGAAAAAAGTGGGATTTTTGTGTCTCTTCACAGCCCCAAAAGGGGAAGAAAAACTATTTTCCAAAATAAACCACTCCAGAGCACTCACTGAGTCCTCAATTGACACTTGAGCCAATCTGTGTCCCCGAACAGGGAAAGAGCCAGGATGTCTGGGATGATGTGAAACAGAGCTTTTCTTCTCCAGTGTATGAACTGGAGATTCTGATAACCCTGAAGACAGACTTTTGTGTATCTGCTCACCTTCTCCAAAGCTCTTGGCTGAACTCAAGATTAATTCCATGCAGAAATCCAAGCAAACAACCCTAAGCAAACCAAGAGACACCATCATCCTTCCCAGAGCAGAGGTTCTGCTGGAAACCACCCAGTAAGTGCTCCATGGCAGGGGGTGGGAATGGTCTTTCAGGTCCTTCCAAGCCAACCCTTCTGGGATTCTGGGCTATAAAATCCTAACTGCAGAAGGGTTTTGTGATTTGCCAAGCTCAGTTTGATGGGATGGTGGCTTCACTCTGGGTTGTGAACATACAAACACACACACTGTACTCAAGATGTTGAGTCCGGGCTTCTCCTATCTTTGATAAAGTTTTTTTTCTAAAATATTTCATTAACTACAGCAACAAGCAGCTGAGGGCTGGCACTAATTCCTGCCCTCTCCTCCCCCTGACACAGAGTCAATGGCATTGAAAACAAGACTTCCCCCCTCGAAGTTTGTAGTACTTAAATACTCAACTCATGGTGGATGTGGGCATGTGCACATTTATACATTTAACTTCAACTTTTCTCATTTCTCCAGTTGCAACACCGATTACCAAACTGAAACAGCACATTCAGAGAGAAGCATCTTGGGCATTAAAAATCCCTTTTTTGCCTCTAAGAACGCAGCTTGGCTGGCATGGAACTACCTTAATCCCAGCTGAGCATGTTTGATCAGCTCTGCATTTCAATGGCATCAGGGATCTGGGCATGTCGTGTTTGGGATGCTGAAAAGAGACTCCTGCGGACTGAAGAGGTGTCAAAAAAGCTGCTGAGAGCAGCCACCAAAAAAGCCTTTCCTACAAGCACAGCTCACACACTGTTCAGTTCTTCCGCCCTCCCAGATCAAGTGTCACCCCAGATCATCCTCAAAACTCCAAAGATGCAAATATTCTGCATTTTGAGACATGTCCAAGTCCCTTTATTCTTTTCTACCCCCAGGAAACTGTTCTTTTACTGTTTCCAAAACACTCTCACACAAACACTGCTGTAATTTCCTTTTCAATCCTTTACAAATGATTCATTCACAAGTTCAAGCCCACATCATCTTTTCCTGGTTAAACCTTACATTCACCCCATATAACTTGGATGTTCCCTACCATCCACCTGTAGATGGGTTTAAATTCCATTCATCTGCCTCTATCAAATTCCCCTCAGTGAACTGGAGGGGGAATGTGCTCTCCAAACCCATATCCATTTTGATAATATGGTCAGTTCTTTCAAGCCTGCAAATACATCCACAACTTACTGGTTTTCCACCTTTTTCAAGGCATAATATTCAATAATTTCTAATTTGTCACTTTGAACCAATTCCCAACATTCTCCCAAGCTGCTGAGTTCACTCATTCCCACCTGGCTTTTTGGGAACACTCTAAGCAGCAGCACAGGTGAGGATTCCAGGCTTGGGGAGACCACACTGCATTTGTTTATGTTTATTTAAAACCAACAAAATTATTTTCCTTTTTCATTGGCTGAGACGTCACAAACTCAGAGTGGAGAGTGCCCATAGAAAAATGGAAAATAAGGCACCATTGCAGCACTGTGCAATGTTTAATTACACTTAATCTCTTTGAGAATCACAAAATTACTGGTTTGGGATGGAAGGGATCTTAAAGCTCATCTTAAAGCATGGGCAGGGACCCCTTCCACTGTTCCAGGGTGCTCCCAGCCCTGTCCAGCCTGGCCTTGGACACTGCCAGGGATCCAGGGGCAGCCATAGCTGCTCTGGGCACCCTCTGCCAGGGCCTGCAGTGAACATAAAGCTCAGGTTTAACCTTCAGAACATTATTCATGTCCTTACACCTCCCAGCCAGGACAGACCCCGGGGCTGAGTCCCCCAGGGCCCCACTCACCGTTTTCTTCTCTCTCTTGGCAGGTGGCGGCTGCTGTTGCTGCGTAGGCACAATGATGGGTGCAGACTGGTACACGGGCTGGCTGGGGTAGAAGGGTGTTCCTGGGGCAGCAATGACACAAACCAGAGGCACAAGGTCAGCTCGTGACAGAAAACCAGAGGTTCAGCTGGCCAGAACTCCTGACATCCGTCTGGGAATGCTGAGTTTGCTCAGCTCCACTTCCACTAAACAGAAGCTGATGCTCCATCAAGATAAGAGATTCAGTCACTATTTCTTAGTTGATTTCCATGACCAAAAATTGGCCACATACATCATCCATTTCTGAGAGGCTGCGAACACCACAGAGGCACTGCAAGACCATCCCTGGACTCCTCTGCCTGACAAACAGAAACGTTTTTTGCTGGGTTTGCTGCTGGTTTATCAGGGGTTTTCTGCCTTTGTAAAGAAATTGAGCCCAACCAATACAAACAATTTGCGAGGTCAACTGCAACCTACTTGGAAGCATAACCAGAAAATTTAATTACGAGCAGTCTTTTTCTCATGCTGCAATACACAAAAGCACAAGCACGGTGATTCCTGCAGAACTACACCATGGTGCTGATCACATTCCTAACAGCCAGTACGGTTCATTTTGGTTTTCTGAGAGTGGCTCAATGAATAACCAAGTGCTTTAAGACTAAGCCAGAGATCAGGGTGGTAGAGCAAAGCTGCCTCCTGCCCATGAATCAGATGTCAGAGGAATGTGTAAGGTGCTGCTGGGTGTTTTTCCTTCTAGGCAGGGATGCTGGATATCGAGTGCTTGCACTTGCCTCTGGCACAATCTGATCTATTCTTCAGCTGAACTAACCTTTGACTGGGGATGCAAACCTGGATTGTGCCTGTAACCCAACCGGGCGGTGACTGGATCTCAGGCAAAGGGTGAAATCCAAGAAAGCAAATTAAACCAGCCCAGCACAGCCTGATTTGCAACTTCCAAGGATGCATTCCTCCTGCTGAGAGCTGGAAAGCCCCAGGTCAGAGCAGGCTCCCTGTCTGCATCTTCAGAGTGGGAACTTTTTCCTGTCCAAGCAGAGAGCACTGCATGGCATCAAGGAGCTCCAAGTGACACTCCTGGGTAGGCTGAATCACTCAAGAAATGTCTCATTTTGAATGTCAGGGTCAGCAGAGCCACTTCAGATCTGGCCTCAAAATCTCTATCAGCATCTCTGCAGGCTGGGAATCAAAAATTATTGCCCAGAGAAGCTGTGGCTGCCCCTGGATCCCTGATAGTGTCCAAGGCCAGGCTGGACAGGGCTTGGAGCCTCCTGGGAGAGTGGAATGTGCCCCTGCCCACGGTAGGGGGTGGGACTGGATGGGATTTAAGGTCCTTCCAACGCAAACCATCCTGGGATTTCGTGATTCTATGAACCCTGCTGACAAGCAGGTGTCCAAGCAGAGCCTGGGTAAGGTGAGGGAACAGGAATCCTCCCAGTTCTTCAGCATCCAACTTTTATTCTCCCTCCTACTCACTGATCATTTCAAGGTCTTTCCCAAAGTTGTACAGAAACCCCCTGATATCAGAGAATGATAAATTGCAAAACTTTATAAAATGAGTTATAAAATGGCACTGTCCATCTTCACAAGTTTTGTCTTCCATTGTATTTTCCCTCATCACCTTCTTGAAGTCCTGCCAAACTGCAATGATTTTGATATCCAGCAGCCACACTGGCTACAAATCCCATGGTTCACGGAAAAGGCACTGCCAGCAGCATTATCCATGCCTGGACTGTAGATTCAGCTGTTCCCCAAACCTGGCAGCACCTGGTGAGCATTCCCAGTCCCTGTACACAGCAAGGGAGTGACAGGAGGGAAAGGTGGACAAGTACAGGCAAATCCTTGGTGAAACTTTCCTTGCCTGGAAAGCTCTGCAGGACAGAGAGCTCTGGCTACACCCACTCGTGCTCCAGAGGTGCAGCAACCTAAAGCTGGGACTGAAAGATTCCAAGATTTTCTGCAAAAAAACAGGCGCTTCCAAGAGAGGAAAGGAGCTGGAAATGAACCTTTTCCTAATTACAGGAGTGAAGACAGAAAAATGGCACTAAGCAAGCAGGAAATAAGAAAGCAGACCTGTAACAGCACAAAATAAAGAGGAATACTGGGCAATTTCCTCATCTAGTGGATCAGATTTGAAGAACCAATACAATATTTCTTCTATTTGCTCTAGGATCAATCACCAGGAAGTAGCTGCCCTGTAATTACCCTCTCTCCTATTCTGAAATTGCATTACCAGGTTCAAAGGCTTCATGGCAACCTTTCAATGATTCCCACGAGTTCCACACAGACCAGATAAATAAAAGAAGGAAAAGAGGAAAAACAAGAGACCTTTCTGAATGATGCACAAGGAAGCTACTGGGTTTTTCTCTCCTTCCACAGGGATCTCTGTGTGTGAAGAGCAAACTGCAATTCTGCCACGAGAGCAGAGCTGCTACTGTTCAGCCTGGAAGGGAATCAGTCACCCCAAGGCTCCAAAATTCCAACAGAGAATTTCCATGGGAGGCTGACAATATCTCTTCCCCCAACAGGTTGCAGAATATGAGTGGGCAGGGAGCAGGGAGCGACCAAATGCATGAAAAGGCCAAGTTTTGGCCTATGAAGGGGTTACAGACTCTCCCACTGGACTAAATTACCTTTGCAGCATCAATCCAGGGAAAAACCCACATGGCTTATTCTTATCCCCCACCACACACCAAACAAGAAATGCTGGGATAAGAACTGTTAACTGCTGTTAACTGTTAATGCTGGAGCATTCCCAGGCCATGGCACAGTGAAAACCAGGACTGCCAAACGTACCCACAATACCTTAATAAATAATAATGATTGAGCAGGGACTAACAAACAGCCCTATCCCTGGTCACAGGTGATCCTGGGCAGCTGCAGCTTCTCCTGACACATTCACACAAACAATATTCTGGGATTTTTCAGGAGTTAATAATCAGGGCTGTGACACCACCAAATTTAGCAGCTATGTGAAGTTCAAACAAATGCTAATCCAGCTTGTTATTATAAATCTTCAGCTTGACAACAGAAAAACACACCAAGAAAAGACTCTGTAAGATCTCTCCAAGCAGAACTTACCGTAGGCATTGGGGAATTCTCCAGGACCTGGGCCTGGATAAAAGGGTCCTGGTCCTGGTGGCTGCACAGGATATTGCTGGGGTGGCCCGACGTACGGGGGGCCACTGTGACGATACTGGGGGTACAAAAACAATCATCACTGCACAAGGACTGGGGCAACCTGTAACTGAGCCCCCCCCCCCCCCCCAGCTAACAGGGATCTCAAGCTGTTTAATTACTGCTTTGGGAATGACAGAATCACGGAATTGTTAAGGTTGGAAAAGATCTTTAAGATCACCAAGTCCAACCATCAACCAGCATCACCATCAAGTTCACCACTGACCACGTGCCCCCCAAGTGCCACATCCACACGTTGTCTGAACACTTCTAGGGATGGGGACTCCACCACTGCCCTGGGCATCCTCTGCCAGTGCCTGACCACCCTCTCCATGAAGGAATTTTCCCTAATATCCACCTAAACCTCTCCAAGTGTTAGTGCCAAAAGTAAAGTAAAGCCAAGACAGGGAGGACACAGGAGCTGAGGTAGAACAGAGTCACTGCCCTGATTGCAGCAACACTCTCTGTTATGAGGCCCAGGTCCTGGAGTGCCTGTGGATCTATTCAGTCAAATTAGGCATTTTTAAAGCACTAAATATTTTCTAAGAGCTTGGTTTCCTACTGTGTTTGAGGGAGGCCTGAAAAAGATGATTGATTACTACTGCCTCCATGCACAGAAGAACAGAGAAAGGACAGAGGCTGAACCACAGAATCATGGAATCATTTAGGCTGGAAAACACCCTACAATCACCAAGTCCAACCATTCACCCAGCACTGCCAAGCCTCCCCCTAAACCTTGTCCCCAGATGCCACATCCATACATTTCTTGAACACTGCCAGGGATGGTGACTCCACCAGTGCCCTGGGCAGCCTCTGCCAATGCCCTATCATCCTCTCCATGAAGGAATTTTTCCCAATATCTAATCTAAACCTGCCCTGGCACATGAGATGCAACTACCAGCCTGGTATCACAGACATATCCCCACGCACTCTTGGCGGGTGCTGAGACAACCCCCACGGAGAAAATGTTGCTCTGCAGTTCTTCAGTTGCTTGGATGCTGGATTTACCTGTGGGATACAGTACTGGGGGCCCTGAGGCATTGGGTAGGGCATTGGCAGGTGGTTGACCATCATGATGTGCTGGTTGGTTTGGTACACGGCAGTCGGGGTCTGCGCTCCAGGACGGATGGAGGGGCTGCTGTTCTGGATGGTGGCTCTTGGAGGCTGGATCTGAGGCCTCTGAAAAAACTGGAAGAGGGAAGGGAGAGAGGAGAGAAAACAAAGAACCGGTCAGACTTTCTGGGAAAGAACTGGAAATATCCTTACAATATTAAGATATGGTGTTAGTTTCCAGGGGTTGCCACACTTCCAGAAAACTGCAGGACAGTCTGTGTTTCTCTGTGAACAGCAAGGCCATCTACGGCTTTCTATTTTACAAGGTAGAAACAGGCAGGAAACTTTACAAAATAATAATTATTAGTTTGTATCTCCTGAATTTTAGAGCTGAACCTTCAGAGCAAACTTTGGAAAAATTAGTTTGTCTAATTTTCTTTCTATATGGTGGGTTGGCTGCTAAAAAAATGCACCTTCATAAATAGCCCAGGGAAATAGAAGATCAAGGCAACTGTTCCAATTTATCTCCAGAAGAGCTAAAAATCCAGAATCTCTAAAAGGGCAGAGGTGCCTCGTATCTCTCCTTCACGTGCAGGTGACCTGTCCTGCCCTGTTTTCCAAAGAGTGGCAACCTGTCCCAGGGTGGCCCCAAAGCCCTGCCCCACGCTGGGACGAGGTGATGCCCCAGTGGATGGGCCAGGTCCAGGCAACCAAGCAAGTCTTGGCACCGGCTCCATCCTCGCCCTGGCGCGCCGGGAGCGCCCTGCCAGCCCCGGCTGGGCACTGGCACTGCAGCCCTGGCTCTGATCTCGGCAGCCCAGCAGCTCAGGAGCTGAGAGCTGCAGCGGACACTGAGGCATTCACTGGCGGAGGAGCGACCAGGTGAGAGACACGGATGCCATGCAGAACCAGGAGTTAGAGTTACCTGTATAGGTCTGAATCCTCCCTTCAATAACGAAGCAAGAAAGCAGCAGGAAACAGAAAGAAAGCCAATGGAACAGCTTACAGATCAACAGGAAGGAATAGGATACAACATGCACCCTAAATGCACACAATTCCAGTCAGCTTCTGCCCTGCTCTGACTGATCCCTTCCAGAAACGGCCGGGAAAAGACACTGAGTGGTACCACGGATTCTGCTGCCAGAATTCCACAGGGTCAGAACTCTCCTAGAAAAGTTTTATATGGAAGTATAAAAGTTAAAAAACCCAAACAAACAAAAAACCCAATCAAACCTAAATCACGATTTACTGCATGAAATGTGACATCACAGAAAGACTTTATGTTTACTCTGTTCCTAAAACATCAAATATTTCTTCTTCTGGTCTCTTTCAGTGGTACAGAGGGAGCAGATAAAGCAGAAACCCTGGTTCCAATCATGGATTTCTCTCCTTTTCTGCACCAAGACTGGGAGGGGAAGAAATGCCAGCTACATAACTGTTAAGTAAAAAATAATTACAATAATTAGACCACCACACATCACACTGAATCCTGCTGGCTGCTGTGCAGTGATGTGTTACAGGGAGTAACTGTGCCAGGAGGAGTGAGAAAAGAAGAGAGGGGAATGAAGGGATGAGCTGGGACTGTCCACCTCCAGTTTGGGAAGGGTGGGGGAGGACGGAAGGAAGCTGTGATGTCTCTGTCCTCGACATGACAGTGAGCTTAAAATGGCCATTCTGTTGCTGCCAAAGACTTCATGACACCTGAGCTGTTCCCCACAGCACACAACTTCTGCAGGAAAGCCCTGGATGACTATATTTCAGATAACCAGACACTGTTAAGATGAGCACAATGATTTTATGTCCAGCTCTGTCAACCTGGATGAAGACCTGTCCCCAGCACGCTGGAAGTGTGACCTGAACCAGGAGAAGACAACTGTTTGGGGAGAAAAGTTTTGCAGTGAGGGTGGAGAAAGTGAAGGAGAAGAACAACAGCCTGCTGTGCTCCCGCTCTGATAAAACCGTGTGGCTGTGAGATGTGGGGGAGATGCAGGAGTGTGGCATGAGCCAAGCACAGGTGCTGAATTTATGGTGAGAATCACAAGTCTGTGATTTTTCGATATCCAAAACCACCAAAAAGTGTAGAAGTCTTTTTTCACTGCAATTCACTGAGTAATGATCATTTTTAAGCTGTCAGCATGTTGCAGTACGTGTCTCACTGAGGGAGGGTTGGAAAAATTTAATAACCCCCATGGGTGTGTGTTAATGCAGAGTGGGAAGGCTTGGAGGCAGAAGTGAGACCTTTCTCTATCAACAGCATCTCCATCCACAGGGCAGTGCAGGAAAATCCCCAATGCCAGAGATGGGGAGACTCCACCTATGGAATCTGCTCCTCGGGCTCCTGCTGCACCTACAGAACCTGCTCCCAACCGAGACCATGGAGGGAACACTGCCAGCACTGGGGACTCCTTGGGCATGGACAGCTGCTCATTCCCACCACTTCTGAGGTGAGCCCTGCTGAGGGGACAGGCTGGGGAATCTCCATCCTGCAGGGCACAGCCCAGGGCTCCTCCTGCTGCAGCAGAAGGAAGGACAGCACTCCCTGCTCTGGGATGGGGGTGGCACTAACCTGCTCTTCCATGAGCATCAAACACCCCCCAGAGTTGCTCAGCTGCTCCACAGCAGCAGGGGGGTCTCTGATAAGGAGACTGCATGTCAAAAAACCTCTCAGAGCCCCCCTGTGTGCCCACACCATGCCAGAGCTGGCTCAGCTTCAGGGATGGGGAGAAAAGGAGGAGAATTGCACTCCTAGCAGGAAGACAGAGCAGCAAGAACTGCCCATCCATTATTCCAAGCAACAGGATCATTAGAAGCCTTTGGAAGTGGCAACCTGAGACCTCTCTGACAAAGCCTGAATGACTTGTAGCTACTCCAGTTCCTGTAAGTAAAGCCAGGATTCTGCAGGAAATCTGGTACGGGAGCACTGTGCCTGTGTCGTGGGCACGGGTTTGACTGTTCTAAACCTGCAGCCCCTGGCTGACAAACTGCTTTATGCTCCATCCTCACCCCTGGCCCTCAGGAGCTCAGCCAGCAGTATTCACAGGAATTTTTAGGAATGCTTTGCTATTTGATTTGCTGAAATAGATGAGCACTCATCTAGGTTTTTTTTCCTGTTTTTTGCTACTTTATTTGCTATTTAATTTGCTAATAAAACAGCCTTGCAAGGTCAAAGAGTTCCCTGCACAGGCAACACCTCCAAGTAACACAAGTCATGTCCAATGGAAGAACAGCAGAAAGGGAAAATCTGATAGATTTGGTCCCTACTAGAAAGTGCAGGATTTGGGGTGGAGCACATCCAGGACCAGAGCAAAGGTACCCTGGGCCTCAGAAAAGCTTCTGAGAGAAACTCTGCGTTACACCAGCCCTTCCTTGACACCTTCCTTCAAAAATTAACCCCTGCTATGTCTAACCATGGTCAAATTTTGGTAGTTCAGCAACCAGTGAGGACCTGGGCCATGATCTTTGAGTCTTGTCTCATCCCTTATCTATCCAAGTCTGTTAGGGAGGGATTTCTTGGATCACCTTGG
Source organism: Nicator chloris (assembly GCA_013400495.1). Classification (NCBI taxonomy): domain Eukaryota; kingdom Metazoa; phylum Chordata; class Aves; order Passeriformes; family Pycnonotidae; genus Nicator; species Nicator chloris. The sequence continues at coordinate 265,291 of WAAE01020586.1, read as the reverse complement.
AGTCAATACTCTTGGGCAATACGGTCTTCATCCAGGGCTGCTCCCTCTCACTCCCAGAGGAGCACAAGCAAAGCCCAGAGGAGCTTTGATCCTGAGGAGCACAAGCAAAGCCCTCTGACACTGCCTTGATCAGCTGCCTGAAGCTCAGCTCCTCTGCCTGCTCATTCCAGAAACCCTCATCATCCCAGCAGCCCTTCCCTCCCTGCTCAGGAAGTTATTCTGGAAAATCAAAAAGCAGAACTGCACACAGGGTTTCCTCCACTACTTCCCAAAACTCTGTAACTGGAAAGAACTCCAGTGCTTTAGCTGAAGGTTGCATTGCAGAGATGGTTTCAGCTGATGAGCTCCCACTTCATGGAATTAAACCTCCTCCTTGGCACTAAGTGCCAGGCTGGCTGTCACCTGCTTCCATGCCAGCCCTCCGTGCTAACCGTGTTTTCCAGCTTTGCACTCCCTAAATTTGCTACAGACACACACCTGATGTTTGAGCCAGAGGAATTAACACTAATTTTATGGAAATCCAAACCTCCTGCCTACACCTCTGCACTTCCCTGCCTTTTTCCCTTTAGTCACTACTCACATACCTCAACCCCCCTCAATCCTTTTCTTTACCATCATCTTCTTAATTTTCTTCCCCAGTCACTCCGTGACCAGAGGAAAAAAAAAAAAAATCAACGATCAATGTGCCATCTAGGAAAAGCAGAGATCAAAGAGAGCTCCAGCCCCCTCTGATCAACCAGCACTGCTCTTCATGGGTTTGCCACTTACTCTATATTTCCAGGCCATGGCTCCCAGTGCCAGGAGTGCTCCCTTGAACCCCAAAGCTGCACCAAAATAGAAATTTGGGGTAAGAGCCTGAAAACAAACCTGTCCTAAGCTCAGCCTGGCAAACGTGGGCATTCATCTGGTTTGTTCCTAGGATCATGGCTGGATGTTGTGATGGGTCAATGGAGCCCTGTGGGAGGTTGTGGAGAATGGAAGCAAAAGGAAAGCTCAACAAGTTGTCACCCAAGCTCTGCACTTCAGTCAAGCTTCTTGTGCCCCTGTTATTAATTTTTGGTCTTTCTGGTGCCACCAGGAAGGCTGATGGGATAACCCGAGCCTGGCCTGGGGGAGGGAGGAGGAGGTGCCTGCACAGGCAATGCAGTAGGAACTGAGGAGTTGCAGCCCTGAGATGTGAAGATCAGAGAACTGTACAATTGTTTAGGTTGGAAAAACCCTCTAAGATCATCGAGTCCATCCCTAACCCGTGTCCCCAGATGTAACATCCACACAATGTTTGAACACTTCCAGCGATGCTGACTCCACCTTTTCCAGTGCCTGACCACCCTCTCCATGAAGACATTTTCATAAAATCCAACCTAAACCTGCCTTGGTGCAGCTTGAGGCCATTTCCTCTTGTTCCTGTCCCTTGTTCCCTGGTGCCAGGAGCCGGAGTGGCAGCACAAATCCCCAGGTCCCGCTTGCCCAGCACCTCAGTGCAGCTCTTTTGGCTGGCTCAATGCAGAGTTTGTTTCCTTCCCCTAAGACTCTTTTAGTTTTAATATTTGCTAAATGATAAAATGAAGGGGAAAAGCCCTTTTTGGTCTTTAGATGTGGCAGCTCCTTCACACACTCACAGAGGCAGCCAGGGAAGTGATTGCAGCAGCCGTTTCCCATCACTTTCTGACTTGAAATACCCCCAAAAAGCTACAAAATGGTCACTTGGGTCAGTTCAGGGAGGTAATTCCCAACCTCTCCAAATCCCAAAGCTTTTTCACAACAGCACCCAGCCAAGCCCATTCTCTGTTGTACCAGTTACACCCAGAGGAACTCAAGTAACCCCATCAGCAACCTCAAGTGAGAGGCTGAGCCAGGAGCAGCAAACCTGTCTCAACCACAGTTCAAGTCAAAAGGAAACGACCACGTTTCAGTTTATATTTCTGATTTCTGTTTTTAATTACACCGGCCTCTTCTGAGCACCCATTTCTAAAATAAACCTCACGCTCCTCAAGTCACCCCATAAGTGAAGGGTTTTAGGCAGACTCAAATGGAATAAAAAATTTGCATTTTGGAGCTCAGGTTAGAAGAAAACTGCTGTTCTGAACTGCTTTGTGAGGATAAGAAACAACAAAGTGACTCCAGAGCCTCACTTAGAAAGAAAGAACAGGGAAACTCCGTGCACGAAGTGGGAAATGGAGCAGCAATTCCAGGCAATTCCAGGGAATAGCTACGTGTGCTCCAGCATTTGGGGAAAAATACAAGCCAACAGTGTATTTAAAAATACTGCCCAAAATACTTTGCAGGGGCTGTTTTCTGTCTCCTGTAAAGTGAGGTTTTCCTGTAGATTCTCAGTGTGTCATCTTGGAATCAGGGATGCACATTTAACTTCCAGTCAGAACTGCTGCAATTATTTCATTTCCCTTCAGCCACTATTGTTAACACCCTAAATCTCTGCTATTTTCTTTCACACAGTGTGGTCACACTTTCTCCAGTATTAACTGCCTCCATCAATGGACTGTAACTGTCCAACTCCAGGACAGGCACTTCCATCCAGGAAAAAACCCTGCTTATAAAGCTGCCATTCAACTTCAGGTGCTTAAATCATGCTCATTTGAGTACCTTAAAAATCTAATAATTACAGGCAGCAATATTAAAGAACAATCCATTATTTGCCTGAAGGAGACCCAGAATCAATACAAGGCACATGTTAATAAAGGCTGGGATGGACACAGGGAATTGCAAACCCCATGGTGCTGCTGCTGGAGGGAAAGAAGGAAAGGAAAGGAAAGGAAAGGAAAGGAAAGGAAAGGAAAGGAAAGGAAAGGAAAGGAAAGGAAAGGAAAGGAAAGGAAAGGAAAGGAAAGGAAAGGAAAGGAAAGGAAAGGAAAGGAAAGGAAAGGAAAGGAAAGGAAAGGAAAGGAAAGGAAAGGAAAGGAAAGGAAAGGAAAGGAAAGGAAAGGAAAGGAAAGGAAAGGAAAGGAAAGGAAAGGAAAGGAAAGGAAAGGGTTGTTGCAGTAAATATTAGCCCTGCTGAGGCCTATTTACTTGTTTAGCATTTTCTAGCTCATGAATCTCAGTCTCAGAGCTCTCAGCTTGTGTTACACAGTTTAATCAAGTTTAAAAACTCCCATGTGAGGGTAATTATTTATGTTGGTCTCGAACATCCTGCGAGTGCTGGGTTTAGGATGAACTTGCTCCCACAGCTGTGACCCTCCTGCACGTGGCAGAGGCCAAAATCCCTCTCTCCACCCCCAATCCACACCACGGGTGTTTTGGATTAAAGGAAACAAACAGCTCATCCACAGCCCAGGTTTCTCTGTGCCTGTCCTGATGCAGCACATGACAGATGTAACTGGGAATAAAGCCTGGAACATTTTTCTAATGGCGACAGCTTCTCACAGATAATTATAAGCAGATTCAAATGTACCAGAGACAAAAATCTAACTGTGATAAAATCTGGAAAACACTTGGAATTTACAAGTGTAGTAAGGGCAGGGACATAACTGGGTCCAAAGGAAAGTTCTGGATCCAATTCTGACAGACTAGTGGTGAAGTCCCACCAGTAAAGCCCCCAGACATGGCAATATTTCCTCCAAGGCTGTGCTGCCTCAAGACTCGTGAGCCAAAACCTGCTTAGAGAGAGCCCAGTAAATTTCAGGAGAACATTAAACAGCTTCCAGTGAATATATCCCTTAGGAATGAGCCATGAAGGAACTAAGGAGCTGCAGCGCAGTAATGCACTCTCTGTATTCTGCAGTATAAACATAGACTTGAAGTCAAGATTCTGATCCTATTGTTGCCCAGGCTGCCCAGTCATCCTGCAAACATTCCTCTACCTCTGTCCATGCCATCCCAGCCACACACAGAAATCACTGCCCCGTCGTCCCATGTGACCTCTGCCTATGAGTGAACAACTGCAAATGCCCCATTCTACTCTTTATACTCCTTTTTTTTCCCTGCTCTGGAAGGCTCCAGCTCACCTGCTGCTCCCTGAGCTGGAAGGAACAAGGATGATGGGGATTTTGGGGTGTCTGTGCCCACCTAATGCTTACCTGCTCTCCTGAGACAGAACTCTCCCCATGCTGCTCATCCCAGTGTTCAACTGCTCAGTAACACCAGTGAAGTGAGAACAAAATAATTTCCTGGAACAAACCTTCCATGAGTCAAGCCCCTGTCCTGACATCAGAGGATTAATGGGATTTTTTTCCCATTAACCTGTGGAAACAACCTGCTTCTTCTAAGCCAGGAGAGCTCTGGGAGAGCTTTCCTGCCTTGTCCTGCCTCTCCTCCTCTTTCCCACCAGCACTGCCACCTCTGTTCTGTCAAAACCTACAAGAAGCATCAAAATCAGTTCCCAAGGATAAGAGTTTTGGCAAAGAGGAGTGTAGGAGCTGAAGAAAAGACAATTGCAGACACCCTGACTAGGACAGACGGGCCTGTGTATCTGTCCTGATACTGGAGAAATCCCAGTTCTGCCACCCCTGAGTTCCACGAGCCAGAACTACTCCTGGTTTTCCTTCTTATTAATTATGTGGTTCCTTACAAAGTCCAAGTCGTGCAACAGGAATACTAAACCTTTCCTACAGCTCTGGCTTTTGTGGGCTAAGTGAAGATGACATTAAGCAATGCAATGGTGACAGATAACCAGGTGTATCACACAACAAACGCAGGAGCTGGGAAGTCGCTTGCTTTGCTGCGAGTTGGAAAAGCAGGATTTTTTCAGGTGACATCTTAAGGAAACTGAATCCACTCGTTTGGGAAATATTCAGAACAAGTTTCTAGTGATGTGAGAAGGCAAGGGAATCCCACAAATCCCTGGCTGTGATTCTTAGAGGTTCTCCTCCCTTGGGGGTGTGGGGTGGTTAATGGGAGCAGTGACCCCGGGGTGAGGCCGGTGTCACTCAGCGGTGCAGGCAGCTGTTAGCGGGGTTACGCACATGCCAGTAGCTGTTCCAGGGCTGATTTCCTCCACTCCAGTTAGTGGGTGAGCCACCTCCACCCCCACCCCCCAATTAGTGCAGGGTGATAACGAAGGGGCAGGTACTGTACCTGGTGATGGGCAGGTCGAGGCCCCGCTGCAAACTGAGGAAAGGCGGGAGAAACAAACACAAAAGGAAAGGCGCAAAGAGTCAGAAACACCACAACAAACCAAAATGTCACACTCTATGCAAAATAAACCCACAGAAAATAAAATAACAACGATACAGTCAAAAGCTTTGCTGCAGGACAGCGACACACAGGGATTGAGGGGTCACGATGGACTTCGCTACGGGCACTATGCTGGGAGCTGGGATAAACAGCCAAAGCTGCCCAGGATCCTAAAGGCACTCAGGGATGCAGGCATTCCTTATCCTGCCTGGGAAGAAAGCATAAAACCAAAAAAAAACCAACTTAAAATGAGCAGCAGTGGAGGTTCTGAAACTGTTCAAGGTGGAGATCAATGCAGCTGGGCCGGAGACATTCCAAGGGTTTGGTGGGAGCAAAGGATGGAGACTCATGGCTGGGAAGAGCCAGGGAGGCTCAGGGGCTGCAGGACATCCCTGTGAGGCAAAGAGCAGCCATTCCTTGCACGTACACCCCCTGCTACTGCATTTCCAGCTTTATTCCTCCTCTGGGATCGCAGCAAACCCCTCCTTAAGGAGTGGGATTTGTCACCCTCTCTGAAAGCCAAGGATCAGGTTATCCCAGGGAGCTGAAGGCATCAGCAGTGCAGCCTGGATGGAGAACAGGAGGTCCTGGTTCCCAGCCCTGAGCTCAGGCTACCGAATCATTTCCCACTCACTTGGGCCACACGCAGAGGAAAATAATCCCAGTGTAACATGCCCAGCTGACATCAAAAGCATTTCCCAACAAGGAACTGATCGTTAAAACAGAAATAAAAATGAATGCCAGAAATGGAAAATATAAATAAAGATGATGAGGTACCCACTTCCATAGCTGAGTTAGGTGTTGAAACCCTGAACTCTCAGTGTAATGAGCAGAGCGCCACAGTGAGAGCAGAGAATTCCACTGATAGGTGCTCCAGTAATTAACTGCAGTGACCACAACTACATCCATAGTGCATTTTACCCACCATGTGTCTGCTGTGATGGCTCAGCACAGCCACCTCTGCTTACTCAGGTGCTCACTGTAGTTTACTTTCTGCCTCAGAACAGTGATCAAAACTGGGTACTAATTTGTGCCTTTCTTAATAAGTTTTTTTTCTATAAGGAAAAGCGGGCCCAGGTTCACTAGCAGCCCTTCCAACTCCTCTAATGCCATCAAACATGAAGCAAAGCATAAATACTCACTGGCCCATTTGACCTTTTCCTTTATAAACACTTGAATTGCCTGGATTTGAAGATTTTCAAGAACTACTCTGCTAATCCTGGTGTTTATATATTCCTTCTACCTTCACCTCACGGTGGCACTTGGTGACACTTGGGTGAAAGCCATAAAAGCCTTCAAGAATGAGTAAACATGGACACACAGACTGTTCCTGGGACAAGAGTTTATAAAGAATGACCTGCACTGGTTCACCAAATAGCTTTCTCACCCTGGAAAATTTTCCCTAAGCCTTACATTGAAGAATAAAAAAGCAAAGCATGGTCACTGTGTGAAACTAAAAAGCTATGATTTCTATTTTAATAAAACAGGACTCGGAGCCTCTCGGCATCCTCCCGAGGCTCAGGGGGGAGGAGGGCAGTGGCTCTGCAGATGGGGAGAAACAGGTACCTGGATGAGTCTCCGGAGATAAAAACTCTTCAAGTCTTTATTTTCCCAAAGAACTTCCCCTAAATCAGCTCAAATATCTTGTGTTTGGGAAAAGGGACTAGAGATATCCTGGAAGGGCTGAGCCTTTCCATGGGGCTGCAATGTTCCGTGTCAGACACCAATAAAAGCAAACAGCCAAAAAGAGAATGTTGGGATGCAGAAACCTTCACTTCAGGGCCAAGGCACCTCTCTCATCCCTGCTGCACAGAAAAGATTTGTTCTCACTGCACCTAAAACAAGAGCTGGAAGTTTATGTCTGAAGAAGGCAAAGTTTATTCCATGGTGGAAAGTAATGTGTGTTACAAGAAACAAAATAAAAGCTTCCAAGTTGGTGAAAAATGCCCTCATCTGTTTTGCACTGGTCACCACTGGCTCTTGATTTTTAATTTTTTTTTTTAAATAATTCTGTTTGATAGGAATTACTCCTGTTAATAGCTGTAAGCAACAGAACAAACTGTAGTCACTGCTGGCATAAAATAGACACTTTGGGTTGTTTCTTCTCTGTTTGATGAAGACAGTAGATAGGAAAACCTTATGAATTGTGGGTCCAACCTTCCTGCCCCATCCCCCCAACTCCCTACAGTCCTGCCCATTGCTCCGTGGACACAGGAATGTTCTCTCCCTGAGGATGTTGGGCTGGTACACCTCACCCCTCCTGGATTGCTCCAGCACACGTTATTTTTGGCAGAAGTCCTAAAATTGGACAGTTGGTGTGGAAATCACCTGGTGCTTGGGGCTGGCATAACTGAGAGCTAATGGGGAATAATCAGCAGTGCTGAAGGACCCAGATTTTGTTTTCCTTCCCCAGCTGGAGCTTTGCAATTTCTGCTGTGGGAGCGATGCTAATGGGGAGCAAACATGGAGCCAACTGGGTTGCAAAAGCAGCTGCCCCGGGAGGAACAGAAAAGCCTGAGCTCTGCTCTTCCAATGGCCCTTGGATGAAGAACAGGAGGGAGGAAGCTCCAGTTGAGGGAGGGGTTGATCAGTCCTGCCTGCCCACGTCGGCCGTGCCAGAGCACGATGGACACCCAGGGATGGCAAAGCCACCCTGCCACCCTTCTTGTCCCCTCCTCACCCTCCCCTCACCACCAAAGGGGACGGTTAAAAATAAACTAGAAAAAAATGAAAATTAAATTACAAATAAATAAATCAAGCGAAGAACCAAATGCAGGAGTAGCTCAGGCCTGGGCTAGTCTTGCATTTGCTTTGGGGTGGGAGGTGGAATGAGATGTGATGGGTGGGAGCAGCTTTTAGTCATGGGGTGAGATGGGCACTAGCAGAGTACATGGCAAAACCTGCACACAGGAGAGCTCAGAACAAGGCTGACAGATGCAGATAAATTCTTCCTCAGGATCTCCTCAGTTACAGGGCCAAAACCCAACAAAATTTGACATTTACTGGCCAAATTTCCTGCAGATTCTCTCTCTGCTGAGTGACAAAGCCCAAGGGGCCCTGGTCTCTGTCCTACCCCAGGGCAGACCCCCCAGCTGTAATTCAGCTTTGGGGCCTTGTGGCACCACCTCACCTGGCAGAGGCTGCCACGGCAGCTTGTGTTTTCAGCAAAGAAGCAAAATCAGTGCATTTCTGTAGCCAACAAAAAATGATGTGGTAAAATATATATATATAAAGAAAGGAAGAAGAAATAAAAACAGTGCCATAGGCACAATTGCCTGCAAGAAGGAGTACAGTTTGTTATATTGCTTACAATGCAGTATTTTATCCAGCCTCTTCCAGCCAGGGACCTGTAAACCGGACTCTGTTCCAAAACCTTCCTCCTCTTCCAGTTTTCTGTGCAATGTATTGGCACTGTTCTGCTGGGCTGTCAAAAAAACTGGTTTAGAGATGCAGCTCTTCAGTCAAGTTTTTGCTCCAGTTCTAACCATACCAGCTTAGTTGTGCTTTGCAACAATTAAAGAGAAAGATGATTATACTTACTGAGGAAAGAGTTTTACCAGCATGTCCTGCATTACTGATCAGAATGGGGCACTAAGGACAAATTCCCAGCTGTCACATCAAAGAGCTTCAAAGTCAGCATTACCTGGCTCGTTCATCAGCTGAGGTTCATCAGAACAAACCCTGCCATGTCCTGGAGGGGAAACCTCTAGAGCTGGGCAAGTGCCCCAGTGATGTTGCAGGTTTGGGGATTCTGTATTTATACCTGTTTTGTGGACAAACTCCTCTGTCTCAGAGGCTTTCAGTTTGCTTCAGGAGCATTTGCCTTACTCTAAAAAGAGGAAAGTGCGGGGAAGGCACCAGGGGGTTATGGGCAGCCTGAAGGTGTCCTGACACAGAGGGGCAGGAGGTGCAGGAATGCTGCTCACTCGGCTGACGGAGCCTTGAGATGTGGTGATGGGAAGCCACCATGCCTCCAGAGCTGGGCAAAGGCTCTGATGCCCTAGGAGGGTCTTCTAACATCATGTGGAGCTGTGCTGTAAGCAGAGAATCCCCAGAAAGTACCTGGTTTGGGGAACTGGAGTCCTACAACAGCAGAGCGGTATCACAATAAACATCCACCCCCAAAAAACAGACTCTGAAGGATGATCAAACCTGAAGTTGGATGAAAACGGGCTCAGCACAAAGAGATCTGAGTACACAGAATCTCTAGGTTACATGTGAGCACCTCCAGGGTTAGAACTGATCGGTGGCACTGATTTGGGAGCAAAGCCCAGAGGCCACTGGAGACCGAGTGCTGCCGTAGAGAACTGCTTGTGTTTGATCTTTGGTCTATCCCTGTGTAAAACACATCCGTAAAGAAAAAATAAAAAGAAAAGAAGAAAAGAGAAAGATTCTGGCAATGAACCTGTACTCTATAATGAAGTGAACCTGAAAGCAACTAAAATAATAGGCTAAAAATAAAAGGTGTTATTTGAAGGCAGATGAGAATCCCTCCATCACTTCTTTAGGAACTTTAGAAGGAAAATTATCCTACCAGGATAGTGTCTGAAAAACTCAATCAAGGTTTGCTGTTCGGGATGTGCTCCCAGGCCAGTAAAATGGGCTTTCCAGAGAACCAGCCACGTGCTACAGACACACACAGACAGAAAAACACACCAACAAGGAGGAAAGAACAGGAGATGAGGCCAGCCTGGGCTCCTTACCGGCGAGCGGGTCTGAGGCTGCGTGTTCATTGTTTGAGGGGCTTGAGGGTACACCAACGTGGTGGGAGCTGCATTCTGTCCTGAGGGATAAGGAGCCTGCCAGGGAACAAGAAAAGTAAAGTGAGTGGATCCAATGACTCAACCCAAAAAACAGGAACAGAACACGTTATCAGCTAGAGAGACTGACATGGAGATAAAGATGGAAAGATTGCAATGGAGAAACCGTCTCTGTCAAGGACCAATTCACGAACACTGCCTCTCATGGCACCAGCTTCTGGCTCCACTAGTACCTTCACCACTAAGTAACAGCTGCATTAGTCATTATTAGTCAGACTTTACTACTGTTTTATAAGTCAGAGTTTGCTACTATTTATCACCTGAGCTCCCCAAGTGCTGCAGTGGAAAACAACCCACGAGACACATGATCCCAGCACGGTGTCACCAAAACCCTGCGTGTCCAAAGGCCTAGCCACCTGTTTCCAAAAGCCTGCTCTGAACCAGCTTCCAAGGAAAGCCAGAGCTATAGACCATGCCAATAATCTTCCAAAATCAGACAAACAGCAGGAAACAACCTTGAGTGTGTTTAACAGAACAGCTGCTGCTGCATTAAAGCGTTTCCAACGCAATGGAACAGCCCAAAATCATCCCAGATGGAAGGCAGGCCATGGCTACAAGCTCTGCACATTTTTCCTACTTCCAGCCCTTTCCATGGGCTATAACAATTTATCCCACCAGATGCTCTCCCCAAGTGTTACTTACCCAAAGTAACAATAAACTGGAGCTCTGGAGCTCTGCTGATGACACATTTTAACAAGACATTTAGAAGTAACTTTTCAGAGTGTCTTTTTCCTTATTCTTTTTGAACAAAACCATTATAATTTACATTATTATTTTTTGAAATAGTTTATTATTGTAATGACACAAAAACCTGCCACCAGCCTGCAACAGCCTTTGCCCTCAAGAACCATAGAGGTTGGTAATGTTGGAAAAGCTCTCTAAGATCTTCAAGTCCAACCGTGCCCCACGACTGGCAAGGCCACCACTAAACCATGTCCCCAAGTGCCACAGCTACACATCTTTTAAACATCCCCCCCCAGGGGACTCCAGCACCGCCCTGGGCAGTCTGTGCCAGGGCGAGACAACCTTTTCCATGAAGGAACTTTTCCCACTATCCAACCTAACCTTGAGAGGGTTCCTTCTCCTCCTGTTCCCTGGGAGCAGAGCCCGACCCCCCCGGCTGTCCCCTCCTGGCAGGGAGTTGTGCAGAGCCACAAGGTCCCCCCTGAGCCTCCTTTTCTCCAGGCTGAGCTCCTTTCCCAGCTCACTCAGCTGCTCCTGGTGCTCCAGCCCCTTCCCAGCTCTGCTCCCTTCCCAGCACCCGCTCCAGCCCCTCAGGGTCTTTCTTGTCCTGAGGAACCCAGGACTGGCTCACAACTGGAGATGCCCCAGAAGTGCCAGCACAAGGGTACAGTTTGCCTTGTCTTTTTGTTCTGCTTTTCCATCCCCTGGACTAATCACCTGCTGATTAAAGTGCAACACAAGGTAAATGAATATATAGTTTGGAAACAATTCAACCAGGAATTTATTCCCTGGTCTTAGGGAAAAAAAAGAAAAAAGAAAAAAGAAGGAAAAAATACAACAAATACAACAAACATCCCTACCCAAAACATGGTAGAGGGGATGAGGGGAATGAGCACAGACCAAAAATATCCTCATCCCAAAACCCAACTGCTGCAACACCTTCTATTCCTACTCTGGGACCACACTGGAACTGCTTCTTAAAGAGCAAAACTTAGACATGACTCCAGACACACGAGGACACTGCTCCTACCACACGACTTAACTAGGCAGGACCTTCTGTTAGCTTCTGCCTCATTTTCACAGCTTTTTGGGTCAAAACAATGATAAAATGTGTGTCTCCAAATACATCACTAGATCTTTACTGTGATCCAGGACACCAAACACACTGGGCAGAGTATTTAGCTGGACAATGTTGTTCTGGAGGAGTTTATACCAATACAGCAGCACAGCCTCTGGTTCAAGAGCAATTAAAAGCTTTGCCCAGCTTCTGATGGCAGCAGCATCCTCTGAGGGGTGGGCGGGGCAGGTCTGCCCTGTCCCTCCTCTCCAGGAGCTCAGTGATCCAATCCACTCCAGCCAACCCTTCCCTCTCTTTTCATCACTGCGAAAACCTAATTAATGTAAACAACTAAATGGAAAGAAGCCTTCTATTTTTTTTTTTTTGAGATGTCAGATGCAGCATCAACTCTTTTCCCCTTTTACTTGATGAGTGATTCTGCTGGAGCTAGTGGTGTCAGTGTCATTCCAGAGTGAATAAAGCAAAGCTAAGGAGACGTGGGGAAACTCCTTTCATCCACAACCTGGAGAAGTTGTCCTGCCTTTGTAGGATCCTGCTGCTGACTCTGCACCTGGGATCTCTGCCCAGTGTGAGATTAAGGCTTCTTCCACAAGTCCAGATGCTGCTGTTCATATCATGGGATCATGGAAGGGTTTGGGTGGAAGTGACTTTAATCATCCTCATCCAGTGCCACCCCTGCCAAGGGCAGGGACACCTTCCACTGTCCCAGGGTGCTCCCAGCCCCTTCCAGCCTGGCCTTGGACACTTCCAGGGATCCAGGGGCAGCTACAGCTGCTCTGGGCACCTGTGCCAGAGCCTCCCCACCCTCATAGCGAAAGATTTCCTCCTAATATTCAACCTAGACCTCCTCTCTTTTCGTTTAAAGCCATTTTCCCTTGTATCTCTCCCACCAGCCAGCAGTGAACACACAGGGTAGGTGACTGTATTGGGAAATATTGTAAATAAATAATACCAATAAATGCACCAGTGGATCACTGGCTCCTTGTGCCTCTAGCTCCACATCTCAGAAGATGGGACCTCATCCCAAACTGCTGCTCCCACAGCACCTCATCAACAAGAGAAGAAAATATCTACTATTCCTCCCCATCTTCAGGCTCATGAAAACATTTTCTTCAGGCTTAAATTGCGTGTGACAGAGCAGAGCTCTGACATGACTCCCAAAGGGTAAGTCAGATATCTGATGCTGCCCCGAAGTCAGCACCCACCTCCAAAACAGCCCTCATTTTCTTTTAATCACCCAAGACAAAGGAAATGTGAGAGAAAGAGAGCACAGCTACCACTAAGCCTCAAAATCCTCTGAATTTTAGTGGCAAAACTATAAAACAGGTGACATGTTACTTGTGACACAATCCAGGGTTAAAGTTGCTTTAGTATCTAAACCCTACCAGAATGAGCAAAGCATTAAGTTATAAATAAAGAAAAAAAGCATATAAAGGCTTAACTAGAGGCCACAGAAGGGTTTCTGCTATTAAGGTGTCATCAGCCAAGGCAGTTTTGGACAGATGACCCCCATGGGTGCAAGGTCACAAGTAAGGAACAAGTGCAATACAAATCCCACTGAAGACCACAAACATCAGCTAAATAAACATGTTTTAACAACTATTGCACAACAACAAATGCTTCTGCTCCACGTTTCCAACCAGAGAGACATTGCCTTAACTTTGTGTTAAAACCATCATAGGGGGAAGAAAAGGCAGGAAAAAGTGGTTTATAAGTTTCTGCAGGTATTAACTTTACATTGGCTGTGGAAGCCAAAATAAACTATCAAAGATCCAACAGAATAAATCACAGCACTCTGCTGCTTTTCGTACACATCAGCTGATTAAAGCATTGCATCTATTCATCTATCAAAGGCCTTTTTTCTGTGCCAAGCAGCTAAATGGGTACAGAAAGTGATGTGGTCACGTGCAGCCACGCAGGGCTCCGTGCACCGGGGCTGGAATGCTGGAGTGAGGGAATGAAGAGATCAGCGAAGAAATGCTCCAAAACCCCCCTCAATAAACCCTCACGGAGGGCAAGGCAGGGAAGCAAGTACTGCTCTGCAGACCAGTGTTGGTTCTGAAGCACCTAAAGGCTGGATTGAATCCCTGAAGTTCAAATAACTGCTGGAAGAGGACAGAGTGCTGCTGAGCTGCTCCACTTGGAGACAGAGCAATTAGCTTCCCTTAAAGCTCTCACCTTCCTGATTTTATACTTCAGCTGTGGCTGCTCAGGGGAGGAAGGTGATAATAGCTGAGTGTTTATGTATTCCCGCAACTTGCTGGGGAAAGCCTTTCTCTGGGTTGTTTCCACCTCAAGCTGCTGCCTGTGCTAAGCAAGGAAAAATAATCACTATCAACAAAACAACTGAAAAAAGTTATTCTTAGCTCAGGCCCTGAGCTGGTTAACAAACACTGAGCCTGCAGGGTAATATGACTCCCTTGAGACTGCCTGTCCTGGGAATAAACAGGCCAAGTACACACATCAGGCTCAAAAGAGCTGAGTCACCCAGCTCGGCCTCTGGAAACATTTTTGGGAACAAAACCCTTCCAGCCCCAGGCAGAAAGGTGTCACTTGCTGAGCTCTGTGGCTGGGTTGGCTGGGAAGGGGTTAATCCCTGTGCCTGATTCCCAAATCCTCTCCAGACTCAGGGAAGAGGTTGCTGGGTCTATATTTTACTGAAGTCACACAGGAGGAGGAGAACTGGACTCCAGCTCCAGCACATGACCGTGACTCAGGAGCTTCACTGCCGTGACCTTGGGGAGGGAACCTTTGTATTCCCAGCCACTTCCCAGTCCCAATCCTTTGTATTCCCAGCCACTTCCCAGTCCCACTGGCTCCCCCTCGACATCAGCACAGAGCTTAAATCTCTTGGGAGGAATGTGACAGAGTAAGCAAAACACTTTAGAACAACACAGGGTTTGCTGGGGCCACGGGCAGCCCTTGCCTGTCCCACAGCAGCTCCAAAGGGCTTTTTTTGTGGCCAGAGACCAACGTGGTGCTGCAGGGGAATAAAAGCTACAGTCCCATGCCCAGGTGGTTTTACATCTCATTATATCTCGTGTAGCACTGCACTACTGATGGAGAGCACCCAGCTAAAAACTCACTCAAGTGCCACCACAAACATTTTCAAAAATATCTTGTTATTATTTAATGTCAAGACATAAAATATCAAAAATATGCACTGTCTGGAAATAGGATAAAACTGTTATGAGATCCATCTCTTTCCCCAAACACCACACCACCCCCAGCCCACGCCTGTTTCTCCTGTAGTACAGGAATTTCTGCATAAAACCTGGAATGCTCTGTTCCCAAGCCATTCCCTGACCTGGTTAAATCCTAAATACTGATTCAAAGCCCCCAGATGGGCACTCAGAGGCACAGTCAGTGTTCCTTATACTGTATGGGTCCTGTCCGTAGATTTATAAATTCTTACTCACACAAGCCCCTAAGACCAAAGGCAGCTGCCCCTGGAGCAAGGTACAGGAGGGGGAGGTCACTGCACAGGAATCTCCTCTTTATCCCTGTTTTTAACAACCAGACTTCCAGCTGCTGAATGATTTTCCTTGAGGAAAACCACAAAGGGAGTATGGGACTGGCTGGTGTTGATGCACCAGCCCTTGAGGCTGCTTTTGCAGTGTTTTCCCCTGGGTCACTGTCCTGGACAGCAGGAATTTGGCCTCAGACACAGATGAAGAAATCCCCCAGAGCAGCAGAACCCGTCACTTTGCTCACAAGTGTGGCTTGATGGTGACAGCAAGGATGTGGCTTTTAATTGTGAATCATCATTTCTTTGAGGAGCTGGGCTGTCTCTGCCATCCCACAGCCCCAGATCCAATCACTGTGACAACTCAATTACTGCAACCCTCCAATGAGGGAAATCTCTGAGCATTCAGCTCTGGGAAAGTAAGAGGATTACAATTTAAACCCTGTATCTTCATTTCTCCCTAATGAACTCCCTGCAGGCAGCGCAGGCCGGAACAGCAGCTCCTCAGGCACACCCAGCACCTTGATTTCCCCCAGGCTTTGGTTTCTGCATGCCCTGGATTTTGAGAAAGGTGCATCAGCACAAACTCAGTGCCGAGGGAAGAGGCTTTCCTGGCCTCCCCACAGGCAGCTGCTCCCATTCCTGTGAAAATGCACAAAACTTCTGAAGACTGAAGGTTACAGCGAGATTTTGCTTTCTATCTGATATGAAAAGCTGTGTTATTGAAGGCAGAGAGAACAGCCTCAGCCACAGCATCCCAGTATCTCCTCCTCCCAGAGACATGTGGCCAATGAAAGGCTCCTCTTCCATCCAGGGGCTGCCTTAGGAACAGGACAGCATCCAGGGAAAGGCACAAGGAAGTTCCTGCTCTCCCTGTCTCCCTTACCACACTCCCAGGGGCACAGCAGAGATCACTGAACACAGGGTAGAGCAGCTTTTGATGTAAAATCAGTATTAAGGGACAAAATTAACCACTTTGTAACTATGTCACCGAGTTGTGGAGATGCCCAGGATCAGCCCCAGGCATCTCCTGCTGCTGACCACAGAGCATCACACACTCCTGCACCTCTTCTGGACACATCTGAATGTCACCACTATTTTGGCAACCACAAATTCAAGTCTACTTCACTTTTTTTCCTCCCTGATGTGCTCTGCACTCAGCAGAACAGGCTTGGAAGCTGCTGGCAGGAAAAACTCCAGAGTATCTGTAACATACACATCCAGCTCATCTGCAAATATTACAGATGATGGTGAGAAATCTGAATTATTAAATTTATTAATTTCAGCCTTTTTTATGCAGCATCCCCTCAAATAATGCATAAAGCATATTCTCCCACTATTCCTGTGAACGATTCCAGCTTTAAAAATAGCACAACACATGATTAAACCACTAAACAAGGACAATTCCCCTCTAAATGCTCCCAGTTTGCCTTTCATTATTACAATGATATTTCAATGATCATCATATACACTCTCAGATCCCTCTGCTTGAACACAAGTCCTCATGCACAGCTACGTCTTCAAATATGCAAGTTTTAGATACCCATCACACCAGGGATGCCACATTTTTTAAGCAGCTCATTTGCAAATTATCCAGAATCACTGAAACCAGCTCGTCCTCACCAGGGCAATGCTGCAAAACATAAATATGCAGCAGTTCTACTCTGCTGCCTCTCTAAGCCAGAGCTGCTCCCCTGCAGGGTGCATCAGCACCTGAGAAACACCGTTTTCCTGCATGTATTGGTACCTGGAATGCATATAATACCTGGAATATTCAAAGTCCCATTAAAATCAGTGACAAAAAGGACTAGAGCTCTTCTCTGACACCAAACAAATTGTGCAGATAAAGAGCTTCCACACAGAAAACAGAATTACCACAATTCCAGTGCAGACACTCTGCTCCTGATGGAGGGGCTGGGATGGCACCAGGGTGGGACATAGTCCAAATCTCTGCACATCAGATTTACTGGGAAGTTTTGATGTTTGGATTTGGGTGGAGGCACATAATAAACAGGAACTGTGACTGTTCAGGGAGTTTATTTAGTTATTTCCTCAAAATGCCAGGACTGAGCTCCAGGTGTTTTGCCTGATTTTAGGAATTTAACAAATTGCAGACAAGTAGAAGACGCAGAGAAGAAGAGCAGGCATCCTCATTGCCCTTCTCCTGACTAATACACTGGTTTATTCCCTCTTTTTCCAGAAGCCCAGCCTTAAGGGAGTTCCTCTTGTTGGTAAGTATTAACATTTTACTGGAGGGTGTCCATGGCAGGGGGTGGAACAAGATGAGCTTTAAAGTCCCTCCCAAACGAAACCAGTCTGGGATTCTGTGATTAGGCTCAGCCTTTAAAAGGATACAAATATCCTGACCCAGGAGGAAATACTCCCTCTCTTTCCTTTTTCCTCTGCAGCAGTTTGTCTCAGGATACATCACCTGTGTCATGACCTGCACAGCCAAATTTGTAAGAATCTTTTTTATGGCTTTACATGTTTTCAGATATCTGAGTGGGCAAAGCAGCAAGGCACAGGGAAACTGAGTCCCAAGTAACATCCACAGAGCTACAGACACTTTTCCTACTTCAATGTGGCTAATGAGATTGTCCCCAGGTGAAGATGGTGAAGGAACATGGTCTGCTGTTCTCTGGACAAGGACTGTTTGTGCCAGGGACCACAGAGACACAAAACGCACATTCTTAACCTGCTGAAGCAAGTCCTGAGGGGCCCATGGAGCTGCTCCAGGGCTGGAGCCCCTCTGCTCTGGAGCCTGGCTGGAGAGCTGGCAGTGTTCACCTGAGGAGAGAAGGCTCCAGGGAGAACTTAGAGCCCCTTGCAGTGCCTAAAGGGGCTGCAGGAGAGCTGGAGAGGGACCAGGGGACAAGGGATGGAGGGACAGGACAAAGGGAATGACTTCCCACTGCCAGAGGGCAGGGCCAGGTGGGATATTGGGAAGGAATTGTTCCCTGTGAGGGTGGGGAGGCCGTGGCACAGGGTGGCCAGACAAGCTGTGGCTGTCCCTGGATCCCTGGCAGTGTCCAAGGCCAGGCTGCACACTGGGGCTTGGAGCAGCCTGGGACAGTGGAAGCTGTGGGACTGGATGAACTTTAAGGTCCCTCCAGCTGTTGTGGGTTTCAGTGATTTTCTCCTCAGCTCTACTGGGTGTACGTGTCCCTCCCCACGGCACAAAGGCAAACAGAACACCCAGCCTGAGGGAGGAAAGAATCATGTTCCTCCCCCCCAGGTAATGCTCCAGCCCATGAGCCCATGCTGAACTCCAGACACAGCCGAGGACCCGGGCTGAAAGACCAAACCAGTGTGACTTTGAGCCATGGGCATGGACAGGTGTCCTGCTGGTGGCTGCTCTCTCCAAAAGGCATTTTTAAATCCATCAGCATGGAATCTGCTGCTAACAAAGGTGTGAGGTCATGGATAACATCACAGGAAATCATTCCATAACATCTGGAAAGACTGCAATGGCTTCACGTGGTTCCTTACTGAGGCTGAACTGCCAGGCTCTGCCCTGGCTGCAGCACCTGGCTCGCAGCCTTGGGTGGTCTGCTAATAACCATTATGTGATTAAGTAAATTGGCATTTTCTGTAATAAGGATACTCAAAAATATGGAGTGTGTGTGCTGAGGGTAGAAATTCCAACCTCTCCACTGGTGAAAGCAGAGCTGGGACTGCAGAAACACCCTTGAGTTCACGGAGTGCCTTTGACTTGTTCTATAAAACTGCCTCCCATTTTAACAAAATAGACTTTGAGGACAAATACTTTAACAAAATAGACTTCGAGGAACACAACCCCAGCCAGCCAAGACCCTATTCCACAACAAAACAGCATCAGCAGCTTCACAGCTTTCCTCCTATTTTCTTCCGAACGCCAACAAGAAGCTCCAAAATTGTGTTATCTGGTATTCTGAGGGTATCTGGTATCTCTGCCATCCCCGGAGAGACTCAGAACCCAAGGGGCAGTGGCCCAGAGTTATCTGCTCCAGATGATCCACCTCAGAGCAGGCACCTGGACCTGGTGATCCCAGGTCTCCTCCAACCTTCACCTGTGTGAAGGCAGCAATCAGATAAAATATTCAAGTTTTACTGAATTACACTGAAGCTCAGAAATACCCTACATATAAAATGTCTGAATTTGCACTAAGCTAAAACAAATAAATTATGGGTTTCTAATGGCACCATAAGGAGGGACCTGTGGAGGACACGAGCACAGCACTTCCAGGCTGCAGGGAGTGCAATTATGGCTCTGTCATCTTTGCTGGTTCAATGGAAAGCAGCACAGTGAGAGTTCAGCTGGCAGGAGAACCAGGCTGTTTATGGATTCAAAGCCTCACGTCTGGAATGTGGCCGTCCCTGCTGCAGGTTAAATGGCTCTAGAGGTTATTCCTCTGTTTCCCAGTCTGACACAACAGCTAACAGTGGACTCCAGGAACTCCAGGGCTCCATCTCCCTGGTTTCTCTGGCTGCAGGGGTATTTTATGCCCTCTGTGCTTATAAAATACAGTCTGTGTAAAGCCCTGACTTTTGTGCTGACTCTGGTGCTTTATGGAACACATGGTGTTTGTTTAAAAACTGCGTATTTTCTGGAGCATGCAAGAAAACATCCATTAAATTGCATGGAACAGAAGGTACTATTACAGAAGGAATTCCAGAATCGAAATTATTAAATATAAGAAAATGGCAAATTGCCTTGTATTGTTTTGTCTTCTTGTATTATGAATAAAAATGTGGTTCAGCAAGTGGCAAAGTCTGAAAAGCATCAAAATAAAGCCCAGGGCACGTGACTGCGAGAGCAGAAAATGCACAGGAAGAGTCCTGAAGAAAGGGATCTGCAGAATTTTTAAACAGCTACAGAGAAGTTTGATTTTTTATTAAAAATGCTGCTTTATCCCACCCCAAGCCAAGTTAATGGCAAGTTTAAAAGTGCTTTTGATTCCCAATGTCACAAACCAAACAAAGCCACTCGTGCCTGCGCAGCAGCCAGGATGTGCCATGAAGCCAAGACACCCACTGAGAGCTTTCCCATTCCAAATCCCTGTGCCTGCACAGGCTGGAAGGGCCAGGGAACATCTGGGGCCAGGTCACAGCTACTCTGTGGAGGAAAAGCTCAAGCAGCGGTAGAAAACCACTTCTCTCCCCACTGGGCAAACCAGACTGCTTGGAGAAGGATGAAACACACCTCTCAGAGCTGGAATTTTTTTACAAGGGCCTGGAGTGCCAGGACAAGGGAATGGCTTCCCACTGCCAGAGGGCTGGGATAGATGGGATATTGGAATGGAATCCTTCCCTGTGAGGGTGGGGAGCCCGGGCACAGTTTCCCAGAGCAGCTGTGGCTGCCCCATCCCTGGCAGTGTCCGAGGCCAAGTTGGCCACTGGGGCTTGGAGCACCCTGGGACAGTGGAAGGTGTCCATGCCCATGGCAGGGGGTGGAATGGGATGAGATTAAAATCCTTTCCAACTCAAATCAGCCTGAGATTCTATGATAGGATTCTATGAGGGGTCTAAAGCCAGATCTAGTCCCAACGAGACTCAGTATTTGTGCTGTAATCTTTTCCTTGCACACGTACATGATAAAATTGTAATAGGTCTTCCTTTCTTTCCTTTCCCTGCTAGAAAAAAAAAGAATTAAAGGCTCTTTCTGTCCTTCTTGAGTGCACAAATACTGAAACTAATTCATACTTCCCTCCTATGTTGTGCCTTATGAAAGCCAACTGCTTCCAAGGTTAAATAATTAAAATAAATGGTGTTAATCAGCATTTGAAGCTACATTATGCCTTCCCAACTCTCCCCTCCTGTAGCTCTTACACCCAGATGCTCTCCCAAATTAGAAGACACCCATGAAGCCGAGCATATTTGATGCTTCCAGCCAGATCTGCCCAGATCTAACTTAATGAGGTAAAATGCACAGTAATGAACCAAAAATAATGAAATACATTCTAGGAGGAAATACTCCCAGCATTATTAACCCAATCAAAAACCTCCTAATCCTATTACGAACCAGAGGGTTCAGTTGCACTTCCAGCAGGTCTTGAATACAAAGGCCAAAAGAAGATTATACTTCTGGATTTATCAGCTATTAAATAACCTGCAGTTTCAAATCTCCACCTGCAGTCAGATATTCCTGCAAGCCTGGAATTTGCAAAATGCATCAGAAACGTGCTGGGATGAAGCCTGACCCGGATGTACAGAAGGAAGCACAAGGAAGTGAGAAGAAAAAGAGGTCAAACCCTTGACTGGTCAGAAAAAAATCCATTGCTACATATTAATCTGGTTATTTAGGTAGGTTTATTGCTCACAAAACACTATCAGGAGTTGAGTTGTTTAAATTTGCTTTGTTCGCATTATCTGGAATGGACAGAAGATCCAAGAAACTGGAATCTGCTGCTTGGAGGAGCAGCACAAACAGGCAACGTTTTCCCTTGGCTGCTCCAGCACCAACTTCTTCATTTATACAAGGAGAGTTTCATCTTTCATTCTGTGTCTACATCATGAATAAATACCCTGCCTGACAACCATAGGAGTTACAGGATTCCGGGTGGTTTTAACCAGCAGGTAATTGGCTGTAACAGCACCTTACACAAAACAAGGAGGTTCCTACACAGGGAAGTTCTCTGGGGGAAGAGCTCCATGCAAAGCTTGGAGACCAACTCGGATCAAAGGATTCACAACAATGCTCCTGAACACAAAAAATTAGGGACAGAGGGTTTATATGAATGAGACAATAAAATTGGAGCCCCTCGTGCCCCAGGGGCAGTGGAAGTTTATTATCTGATTTTATGCCAGCTATTTCCTTCTAGCAAAGCACATGTGGACCCAAATAATGAGGAATCATGTGAGTGGGAAGGGACCCACAAGGATCATCCCTGTCCCTGCACAGACACTCCAGCAATCCCACCCTGGGCATCCCTGGCAGCGCTGTCCAAATGCTCCTGGAGCTCTGGCAGCCTCGGGGCTGTGCCCATTCCCTGGGGAGCCTGGGCAGTGCCCAGCACCCTCTCGGGGAAGAGCCTTTTCCTGATCTCCAGCCTGAGCATGCCCTGGCACAGCTCCAGC
This sequence comes from Nicator chloris, assembly GCA_013400495.1. NCBI lineage: Eukaryota > Metazoa > Chordata > Aves > Passeriformes > Pycnonotidae > Nicator > Nicator chloris. Next base: position 243,057 of record WAAE01020586.1, on the reverse strand, counting down.
CCTTCTCTCAGTCCTGTCCCTGCTCACCAGAATTTGGGGGAAGATGAGTTTAATATGTAGCAACCAGACTCCAAAGGCAGCCGCCTCCAACACAATGAGAGAACAAGGAGTAACACTGTCCACATCCCAGGGCACCTGACTGACCCTAGGGTACCAAAGGGTGAGGTTACAATTAAATTACATCCCTCCTTCTGTTCCAATCCCTTAATAAACAGCCCTTTATTAAAAGCATCTCAAATTAGGCTGCAGAAGATGGAAGCACTGAATAAACATCATGGTTCTAACAGGATTATTCCAGCTCCTGTAGAAAGGATCCAAGATCATAAAAGAGGGGCTTAGGGATTGCCTAATAAACATGCCACAGATGGCAGGCAGACTTGCTTCCTGGCACACATTTCCAGATCTGAAGGTACTAAGGAATGTCTCCCTGCTATTACAAACGCTAATTTAACGATGGTGACATTTTTGAGGACTAGAATGAGACCACAAAACTCTCTTCACTTCAGGCACAGAACCAGATGGTAACAAGTTTCAGCTGGTACAATCTGTTCTGGATTGAAATCAGCCACCTAAAAGTCAAGGTCTCCGTGCACCAAGATCCAGAGAATTCAGCCCTCTTGCACTTTTGTTCACCCGGGTGTATCTCGACCTTTTTCAGAGCAGGTGAGGGATGTCCACAACTACAACAGCTCCAGAGGAAGGTCCCCATCAATGCTGTGGGATTCTCTGCTCCCCGGGGGCTCCAGCATTCCAGCCCATTCCAAGAGGCAGCCGTGGGCAGGCAGCGCCAATGTGCTCAGTGCACAGCGTGTTCTTAATGAGAGCTGAAGCCATCCCTGATTACAGAGGAAATTCCTGCCAATTTGTTCCAAGCCTGGTCGCTTGATGCTTCCAAACTGTGGGCCTGGACTAAGAGAATCCCTCAGCATCCCATTAGAGCCAGCAGTTCTAAAGCTGAGGCAGAGAAAGCCAAAAGTCTTTTCCAAACTGTGCACCCTCACATGCCAGAACCCACTGCACCTGTTCCTTGGGATCCTCCAAAACACTTCCAGGTCATGAGGGGGATGAAACTGTCTTCTCCTGGTGCCCTAAGCTCTGCACACTGCCTCTGAGGAGCCCTCTCCTCCTCTGTTCACTCCATGGACAGAGGGAAGCTCTTTCCTGCTGCTCCCAGCCCAGCTGCTCTGGAAGTGCTCTGCTTTCCCATTATCCCATCCTACCATGGCTGCCCCATTCACCAGTGTAAGGCACAGCTGGAATGGGGCAGATTTACAGTGTTTCTGCTGCTCTCTGTTGAGGGCTCTGGGAATGCTCTCAGCCTGCTCTGGATTCTCCCATCCATTATGGGATGGTGCCTGACTGTCAATCCAGGCCCTACCTGAGCTCTGGACAACCTGCTCTGGGAGCCATATCCAAAGGAGGAGCTGCTCTGCTCCTTTCCCAATGGCTTCTCCTTTCCTCCACACACTGAGAAAGGGAACTGTGTCAAACCAGCCCCTTCTGCAGCCACAAGTCAGGAGAGGAGGCAGAGGGGTTTTGTACCTCCTCTCCCTATCAGAAGGAGGGAAAAACATGCAAAAGCCACCAGGAATATGAAATTTTATGTACTTGGGGCCACATCTGGCCAATAACACTGCTGCGGCAGCATGTGCTGCGCATTCCCCTGCACCAGAGCTCAGCTCATTCCCCAGAGCAGCACTATGATTTCAAGGCCCTGGAATTTGGAAGCAGAGACGCTGCCTGCTGCTGCAAAGACGGGGGTGTGGGGCTGTTCCATGTCGCTGCCAAGGTCTCCTCACTTGCTGCACAAACTGATCCTGAAGGGCAGCAAAGTGCCACAGGCTGTCCGTCAGGAGAGCCCTCAGAGCAGGTGGAACACGGAGCTGTGCTCTTGTTTCGGCTATGTCAGATGGAAACGGTGGAGAAGTAAGAGAAAGGGTCAACCAAGCACACACCACAGAACCAGCTGTTTCTGTCTGTTTAGATAAAGCTAAAGGAAACCAAACAAAGGTACTACATTCACTTGCACCTGGGTTTTCAGATTAACTATCCCATACATTCCCTGATCCCTGGTTCCCAAACTCCCTTTCAGAGCACTCGGCACAATGCTGCCATCTCATCACACGCACACTGACAGTGAACTGCTCCAGCTCCTAGAGTTCTGGTAAGGGACAGCAATTCCTTTTATCACTTACTAGAATTCAAGGTATTACCTCATCTTCCGGCCCATGTCAGATGCTGTGACAGGCAGGTCTGGAGCAGCCAGGACAGTGAGGGGTCACAGGTGAGACCAAAGCATTTGTTAACCCTCATTCTCTGTTGGAGCATGGCTTCTGCCAAGGGTGAGGGTGAAGGGTCTGGAGGGGCCACAGGAGGAGCAGCTGAGGGCACTTGGTGTGTTCAGCCTGGAGAAGAGGAGCCAGAGGGGAGACCCTGTTGGGGGCTACAGCTCCTCCTGAGGGGCAGTTCTGATCTCTGCTGTGATCAGGGACAGGATCCAGGGAAGGGCTGGAGCTGTGCCAGGGGAGTTTAGGTTGGAGATCAGGGAAAGGTTCTTCCCCAGAGGCTGCTGGGCACTGCCAGGGAACAGGCACGGCCCTGAGTCTGCCGGAGCTCCAGGAGTATTTGGACAGCGGTGCCAGAGATTGCCCAGGGTGGGATTGAAGGGACCCCTGTGGGTCCCTTCCAGCTCAGGACATTCCATGGATCTGTGAGATCCCCACTTCAAGAAACCCTCGAGCCTGAGGGGATGGTGAGATCCCACCTGGGTAACAGCAAGGACAGACTGCTGAGCACTCAGAGCAATCTGCCCACAGCAGCAGTGACACATCCTATCTCTGCCCAAACTCCATTTAGTTCCGAATGACATCCACAGCCTAAAACATGCACCAGTATTTTCACTCACTACTGCCTCAAGAGCAGTGGAAAGACTACCTTGGAAAGGCTCACTTTGATGAGTATTTATTAACTCAGGGGTCTGATGGAGAAATCAATGACCCTTAATCAGACTCTAATTCAAACGAACTGGTCTTGTCCTTATCTTTTATGCACAAACACCCCCTCACTACATTAGGCATGACTGGACAAAGGCAAAGACAACCTTTGCTTGGTGTTCAATCATCAACACCGTGTGGGTAGGTAAAATACAGTTATTTGTGGTTTATTGCTGTTAAAGTAATTAATAATAATAATAATACATTCATCTGAATCCCATGTCAGCCTGAGTCCCCTTATCTCTAAAGGAAAACAGCAGGATTTAAGGTGCCCAAGAATCAGACCCCAAATTACCCCAAAATTAGTCTCTCATCGCTTTCTAAAAGAAAGCAAACAAATGAAACCATGATGGAAATTCACAAACTACAAGAGGTGTGGAAAGAGGAAACTTCCACTCACCTCCTTCTTAACACAAGCATCAGGAGAGACAAATCACAGATGCAATGAACATGTTAAACTTTTGTCCAAATCTCCATTTAGCTTAGGCATTTCTTACCATAACATAACACAGAAACTCAACTCCCAACAGGGGTCCAAAGTGAGATACACAGAAAAATATTCAGAATTTAAATTTACCCAAATCTCTAATAGTTCAGGGGTATGGAAAACTGTCCCAGGGGACAGGTTGACAGGTTGTTCTGTGAGGCTTTGATCCCCTTTCAAGCCCTACTGGTGTCCCAAGTGCAGGCACCTGCATTTTGGTTCTTCACAGAATCCCAGAATGATTTGGGTTGGATCAGCTTGTTCCAGCTCTCCCTCGGCCACGGGCAGGGGCAGCTTCCAGCAGAGCAGACTCCTCCAAGCCCTGTCCAACCCAACCTTTACCCAAAGGAGAGGGTTCCTGAGGGGAGCCCCGACACTGGCCAGGAACGGACTGGAGCCACCATTTGTGCTGCTTCACTGCTGAATCCCACCTTGGCAGGAATCACCTGGGGAAAAGCTCTGCAGTCCCCAGGCCCCTCTGGCCCCAAAGGCCACAACACCCGAAGCTCCACCTTCCCCGTGCCCCTGGGCCTTGGGCTCCTCCCTGTCCCTGAGCACACAAGGGCTGGCTCCACACTGTGGGAGTATGGTCCCCCCAGGGCCCCCAGTTGCCACAGGGGCTCTGAGATCACTGCAGCAGCATGGCAGGGACACAAGCTGACCCCCACTTCCACGAGCCAGTGGGACAGGAAAGCAGCATTATCCAGCTGGCTGGAGATTTGGCACACAGCCCACTCTCCATGGATGCACTGACTCAATGAGAAAATACTAAGGAAGAAAAGAAATCCCTTTATTACAAAAGAGCCTGCCCAGAATGTTCTCTTCTTCCCCTCTCCTCTGCCACATGAGTAGCCTCCCTTCAGTCCTCAACCCAGAGCCTTTACTCCCAACAACCCTGCAGGAAGGGTGCAAGAACAGCTCCAACACCACTAATGCCTGCCAGAGACACTTCAGCCATTAATTTCCCACCCATGGAGGAGGAGCACCTGCACATTCCCAAAGACAACCACAAGTTTCACTTTCCCCATCATGCTTTATCTAAAATGTGCATCATTCATGCATAAGTGTTCCTTCCATGATCTGTTTCCAGGCATCTCCTGGTCTGGAAGGTCAGCTGCAGTTTAATGTTTGAGAGGCTGGCAGGGGGGCTTGGATCCACTTGAGGCTCTCCTCATCACCTCCCTATTCCCAACCCACCCTCATCCTCTCATCTTGCTCCCCCCTTCCTCAGAACAAACCCACTCTCCTTAACAGCTGACCTGCTCAGGCCTTCCTGCTTGATCCACACAAGTATAAATTAATCAAGAGCAAAGCGAACATAAGGCTTTCCTCTATCTCACACCTCATTCCTTACACATCCCACTTTCCCCATCCCAGTATCTTTTATCTCCCTTTTTTTCTCACCCCATTACCTGCCTCTTTTGCCCCTCCTTTTTCAGATAAGCTTCTCCACTCTCAAGTCAGCCCTGCAAAATATTTATCTAACAGAGGCTACAAAGAGACCAATTCATTCCACATATCTCACTAAACTCTATTTCTCCATTCTTATTATAACTCCGATTTATCTCCTGTTCTAGACTTTTCTGTAACCTGCCCTTTGTCTCATCTCTTTTATGAGAAATCATTTGTGCAACTCATTTTCCTGACCTATTTCTTAGAATTACAGAACTGCACCACCTTGTACAAAACTCCCCTTGGAAAATCCCTGAGAGAGGACACAGGGCACTTTTAGGGTGTTTAACCTGGAAGTCAGGCCGTGCCCCAAACAGCCTGATCCAACAGCAAAACACAATCCTCCTCATCCATTATTATTTTCTCTAATTTTTCAAGTTGCTTTTAGTTTCTGTTACAGATTCCACAAGGAACTAACATCTAATAAACTTGTATTTAATTTAAAAATACCAATTTATGGTATTGCTGTGCTAATCTAAGTGCTGCCCATAGGTCACAGCAAGGTTCAAGCCAGAGCCTCGATTCACTTTATTTCTACACTGGTCACAGACAACTCAGTTACCTGTTGAGCAGAGAAGCTGGGAGTGGGACAGGAGGAAAAGGGGGAGGCTGGGAATGCTCTGCTCCAATTACCTGTGTCTTACCTGTGAGAGCCCAGGGGACGATGCATGTCCTGGTGGCGTTGCAGCAAGGTTTGGGTGTCCCTTATTTATTTCATGTGCAGTGTAAGGGCATGGGGCAGGAGGACCCGGTTGTCTTGTTACTTGTGTTACCTGTGTGGAGATAAACTGTTAGTAAAACATTACATTAGTAATCAGTCTGCAGAGACTCCACTGTATATATCTAGAGAGATAAAAATATATATTTATCTAAGTGAATCACTGTACAAGTTATTTAACTATTTATGTGATTCAGGAAAATGTGGAAGGATCAAAAAAATCAGAGCACCAGCTGCAGTCACTGGTGGAAATGTGTGGGATCCCTTTGCCTTCAGGCCTGGGACCTTCTGATCCCTCCATGAGAAGCCATATCAAAAAATATTGGGATTTTGCAATTTAGGATACACATTACCAGCAATGAAGTAAGGGGGAAATTTGCATATTCCCCTCCAAAAGGAAAAATAAAGGACTGCAGAGAGGCCATGGTATCTGCAGGGCTTGCCACAAGCAAAGAATGAAATAGCAACACAATTCTTGCATATATTTATTTCCTTTCTCAACTTCTGATTCTATTAAAAATACTTAACAAAACACATTAAGCAAAATATCAGAAAAATGTTTCATGGCACACAAATATTTGCTCCCTTTACTATCTCCATGATGGAATTGTTTTAATTATACTTTAGAGAGTGGCTACAGTAAAAAAAGGGGGAATCAAAGGAAAAATAGTCACACAACTATTGGGTGACACCTCCGGCTGTTCAACACCATTAAATTTTGGCAGATTGGGTTAAAACTCGTTACTGAAATTCAGCAATTGCTTCTCATTGACCTTTTCCTATTTATTTGTTTGCTGAAAAACACCACTTAATCATGGAATGGTTTGGGTTGGAAGGGTCCTTAAATCCATCCAGACCCACCCCTGCCATGGGCAGGGACACCTTCCACTATCTCAGGGTGCTCCAAGCCCCATCCAACCTGGCCTTGGGCATTGCCAGGGGTCCAGGAGCAGCGACAGCTTCTCTGGGCACCCTGTGCCAGGGCCTGCCCACCCTCCCAGGGAAGGATTTCTTCCCAATATCCCATCTAACATTCCTCAGTCTGAGCTAAAGGCACCTGAAGCCCACACAGGTCACTGGCACTGTGCAGGCCAATGTGTGCATGAATGTCCTTAGCAGGATAAAGAAGGCAGAAGGAAATTCCTGACTCCTTTAATGGAATATTAGCTCCAAGCTCCAAGAGAGCAGAAGTCATGGAGTTCACCTCTGAAGTGCTTTTTCTAAGTCACTTTATTGCACTCAGAGTGTCCATGCCTGTCGTTACAGTTCCTAAACTACCACAGCAGCTGCACCAGCACCCAAATCCCAAGGAATCACAACGTGCAACAGCTCCAGGCTTGGGAACGGGCCAGGAGCCTTCACTGTGGGAAGATTTACAGCCCCTGAGTGCACATCAGAGGAAAGGGTGGGTCATTCACAGAACCTCATCCTCTGTCCCCACTGGACCCTTCCCTGAGCTAGGGATGAATCATCTCTTTTTCAGGCTGATCTCTCTTGGCAGGTGTGCGCACGCAGCCTCGGCTGAATCGGAGCCAGCCTTACAGAGAGCTCCATAAAACTTTCCAAAGCCCATCCCAAGAAAATAAAAGTCTCTCCCATGACTCCTGTGTCAATCCTGAGAGAGTTGTCATGCCAGTCGTGCAGCACTTGGTGCTTAGAAGTGACTACAGATTGTGATGGATATCAAAAAATGCAGTCAGGGAGGGGGAGAAGCAAAGGCAACCCAACATACAAGGAAACCACTCCTATCACCAGCCTCAGTGGCAGGTTGTGCCCGTGCTCCTCACCAGGATTCTCCTTGAATAGCACTTCTTGGGGGAAAACAGAGGTTATTTTGTGACAGCTGTGGGACTTCAGCCACTGCCAGTTTTCACCTCCCTACTCTCAGCAGTGCAAACACTGCTCCAGCTAGGGCTGGAGCCATCCAAAATCCTCTGGTCCAACAGCACCCAAGTCCACACAGGGCTTTGATGATGGGGACAGGGGCACTACCAATACCCCAGGTCAGTGTGAGCATCCTGCAGTCCTCCTTCTCCTCAGAAATTATAACATGTGAATAGAATCATGGAATAGACTCCCAGAATCACTAAGGTTGGAAAGCCCTCCCATATCATCTAGTTCAACCATTAACCCAGCACTGCCAGGTCCACCCCTAAACCATGTTCCCAAGTGCCACATCCCCACACCTTCCCAACACTTCCAGGGATGGTGGCTCCAGCACTGCCTTGGGGAAAATAACCTTAGTGGGAGGTTACTGAAAGACATCAAGAAAAGCTCTCATGATTGGATCTGAAATCTGGAAGCTGAACTGAGAGGAAAACTGCAGCTGCTTGAATGAGTCTATGAGATATCCTCATGCAGTGCAGTGGACACATGACAGACACAGGTCTGGACATACTAAAATTGGTTTGAAAGGCTAACGAAGCCAAAAGAACAATTATAAAATTGTACCAGCGTCATAGTTTGGCAACAGCACACTTGGAGATATCCCATAGGAGCCTACCACTGTTTTTCCAGGACCACCTAAGGTTAGCCAAGTCTAGCTCAGTGCACCCAAACCAAGGACTGGTGCTTGTTCCAGCAGAAGGAAAAGCAGAGAGAGCCTTTCTCAGAAGCTACAGCAATGCTGGTGTTTCCACATCTTCCTCTTCCTACAACAGATTATTTACAAATAAACTGAATTGTAAGATAATGATTTTAATGTAAACAGGTAGTAAAGGAAGACAAATTTGCTAAATCTATGGTTTTTTTCAGTAATTTTTAACAAAGGTAAAAGGTAAAGACTGTCTAAGCTCATCACTCCTGAGGTACCAACCCCCATAGAGCCCAGGGTGTGGTTTGCTGTTTCTTAAATGGTCTGACATGATTGTGAAGGCAAATAGCCTCCTTAAATCTACAGGTTAAATTGTTCTCCTAAAAATGGATGCACAAAATTACATATTAATTTGCTAGGGCATCACTTTCTGTTTTCCATGAGTAGCAAGAGCTAATTATAGTTTTCTCGAAGCCTTAATCTTGCATTTTGAAGGAAGCAGGTAATGAAATACAAAATAAAACCTCAGTCTGGAATTCTTGCTTTTCTTTCTGAGATCTTTTACACCTTTTGAGTTTAGCAGCTCCTGCAAGTTTGGAATAACTCTTTACCCCACCCAAGTCCCTGGTTTCAGGTACTTCAGAAGCTGTGGCCACCTGATCCCTGGAGGAGTCCAAGGCCAGGTTGGACAGGGCTTGGAGCAACCTGGGACAGTGGAAGGTGTCCCTGCCCATGGCAGGGGGTGGCACTGGATGGGCTTTAAGGACCCTTCCAACCCAAAGCATTCCATGATTCTAGGCTGGAACAGGATGAGGAACTGAGCTTCCCTCCTGCACATTCCACAGCAGGAATCCAGCAGCCTCCACAGCAGCCAGGCAGGGACCACGTCGGCCTCCTGACCCAGATCCTTCCTTTAAACACAGGGTAGCTGGAGCAGCTAATCCTCCCTTAATCCCTTTTCTACAGGATTCTCTTCACTGCAGAAGATCCCTTTAAAGGACACAAAGGTGAATCACGGAACCTCTGCTGGTGTGAAACACTCGGGGGACCAATGGGAAAGAAAAGAACCAAATACCCCAAGAGCGTATGATGGAGTCAACCCTTAGTCCTTAAAAATCTGGGACAAGGAGGTTCTTCAGCACCTCACTTCCCCATTACCTTCTTTGCCCCCAGCTGGCATAAGCTGGGCACCCTGACAGGAGGTGGTACCTGCTCCAAAGCTACATGGGGGATAGCAGTTTAACAAGTGGCTTCAACAAGTGTTGGATCCAGCCCCGCCACAGGGACCCTGCTCCAGGCTGCACCTGACCAAGCGACTTCTCCCTACACAAACACACCTTGTGAACACTCACTCCCAATCAGCTCTCATCCAGAAGTCATTCGCAGAAGCATGGAATGGTTTGGGTTGGAAGGGCCCTTTATCTCATCCCATTCCATGGGCACGAGCACCTTCCACTGGACCAGGTTGTTCAGGGCCTCAAGCTTGCTCCTCAGCTCATTTTACCCCAGAGGAAAAGTTTAACCCAGAGTAGTTTTCGTCCAAGCTTCAGCACTTCCAATCACAACATGCTACTAAAGCAGTTACAAATCTCCACCATAACCTGCCAAAAACAGTTATTTGTGCAAAAACTGGATGTCCCTGAACACCGTTATTCTTCTTATCCAATTCCAGAGTTGTGCCTCGTGCTGACTTTAAAGAGCGTGTCTGCTTCTGCTCATTCATCTCATTTTCCATAGATTCAGCCCAATTCCCCTGGGCACAGGACAGGGGTGGCTGGTGGGCTTTACAGTCACCTTTTGTGCACTTCCCTTCCTGTTAGAGGTCTACATCTTTCAAAAAAACTCCTGTCTAAAAACCTCTCTTGAATATATTTCTTTGAAATAATTTACAACAAAACCAGAATTTCATTCTTATGCCCCTTCTGAACTCTGCAGGTTTGGGCTCTTTCAGAGGCCACAGAAGTAATCAGCCTAATTTCTTGCAGTGTAGAGGATTAGGAAACACCAGGCAAGAAGCTGTTTACAGGACAACTGTCACAACAGGACACGAAATGAAGAGATGCAGACTCTGTGATGTCCAAGGCAAAAAGGGGCAAGTTTATGTCCAACCTCGATATTTATAGATTTCCAAAAGTGACCATGGATTGGAGGGTGAAATTGCCACCTCTCAAACCTCACTGGTCAAAGCAACATTCAATCAACTTTCTCCTCCTAGCAGAAGGAATTCTAAACAAAGAGAGGCAGTTACAGAAACAAAAGTTGTTTACATGAAAACTGTGAGAACTCTGACTCCAAGAATGTAATCTATCAAAAGGCTGAGAAAAACTTTGGAAAAACAGGGCGACAGACAACCCTCAAATCTTTATGTCCAAAAGTAGCTCTGCAATAGACCATTCTCCATTATTGATGAGGGAAAATTATTACAAGGTTAGTTCATTGAAATAATTATTTCCAACTGCAGTTTGCTTTCAAATCATTTTACTGCTGGATTTATTTATTAAAAATCCCAAACCAACAACCCACTAAGTATAAGATGTCACAATAAATAAATAAAGATGACTTATGATGAATTTAGGTGGGTTTGGTATTAATACCAGTATGATTTCCTTGATAAAGAGGTTCTACCAAAGCCTTGATGTGAATTTTGAGCATCTCCAAGTTCTCAGACAAACTTCATCCCACTTAGCCTCTTCCTCACCTCCCACCTCTGTCCTACTGGAAAACTTGTTCCTCAGATTCAGTTTTATTATTGGGGCTCATAGCGGAAGCCACATGATTTTCCAGTCCCATTTTTGTAGCTGTGGGAAAAAAAAAAAAGAGCTCTGGAATGTGCAACCAAGATCCTGATAGTGCACGTGGAAAGGCACAGAAAGGATAATTGAATTATTTTTCATCTTTATCTAACTAAAAATTGGGAGTTCATCTGTGGATTGTCCAGATCTCAAATGATTTCTCCTCCCACCCCCTGCATGATGTACAGGGACAACACGATGTACAGGGACAACCTTAGAGCCACCACGTGGTGCTTATGGATGCCAGACCTCTTCCATGCTCTGAAAAAACACACATCTCTGGAAATGACGACCCATAATCCATGTGGAATCATGGGGAATCCCACAGAAGATGTGCAAGCAAATAAAATTAATAAAACGCCAAAAAAAAAAAAAAAAGCAAAGGGGAAAAAGCAGCCCCTGGGTACTGAGGACGCACTTGAAGGTTGGACTTGAAGATCCTGGAGGCCTTTTCCAACCTTCATGATTCTGTGATCTCACAGTGTCTTCAAAATGACTCTCTAATGCAAACCTGGGCCTTAAACACATGCTGCTGTTCCTTGTGTAACAAACCACTGAGACCTCTCATGAATGAATTTGTCATGTGCTTTTTTCCTTCCCAATTCATTTTCCCTTGGACTCCCTCTGAATCTGAAATCTGCCTGGGGCTTCAAATGGAAGCCTGAAAGGAACCCAGCCGAGAAACTTCTCTCCTTTCCCCAAAACATGAATTTTTCTCTCAAACTTGTGCATTCTGAAATCCTGGAACTGAGATATTCCCAGCCCTGTCTTCTATTCCTGTAACATAGCAAGGAGTGATATTTTTCCACACTGAAAAGCTATTTTAGGTCATTCTTCACAGTTACTTTTCTATTTTACATTCATTTAAATTTTTACAGTCATATTTTCCCCACAGGCATCTGCATTATATCTTGGGAGGAAAGAATTGAAAAAAATAGCTGTCTTTAAAGGACTTCAGATATTTTTAAAGTGTTTTTTTAGTGTTGTATGGGGTATATAAAAGATAATATATAGTGAATTATTTATCATGACTGTTTGTACATTTATGTTCACAGAATGGTTTAGGCTGGAAGGGACCTTAAAAGCTCATCCTGTTCCATGGGCAGGGACAGCTTCCACTATCCCAGGGTGCTCCAAGCCCCATCCAACCTGGCCTTGGACACTTACAGGGATCCAGGGGCAGCCACAGCTTCTCTGGGCACCCTGTGCCAGGGCCTCTCCACCCTCACAGGGAAGGATTTCTTCTGAATTTTTTCCTTTGGTTTTGCTTTTCTGCATACAAACATTTCTATATCAGATACTGAGAACAGAGAGTGCACAAAGCCTGCAGCTCAGGTTTGTTGATTCACTGCTGTCAACGCCACAAACCTCAGAATCTTCAACCCCTGTCAGAGCTGTATCCCAACCATTCCAACTCACCTGGATGGGAATCCATGGCTCCCTGGCCACCAGACCACCCACGGCCACACCTGAGTCCTTCTGGCACTACAACCACCTGAGCTGCTGCATTTCTGGGACCAAGGGGCACTTGGCAGCACTTTTACCCTTAATCCTGCCCAGAGCTCAGCTTAGCACCCCTGACAGCCACAGTAGAGAAGGCATAACAAAACTCCTCTACAACCCAAAAAAGGGAAGGGCTAAATATCATAATTAGCATTGAATCATCAGGGAATGGTTTGGGGAGGACTTCAATCCTCCTCATCCCGTTCCACCCCTGCCATGGGCAGGGACACCTTCCACTATCCCAGGCTGCTCCAAACCCTGTCCAACCTGGTCTTGGGTATCGCCAGGGATGGGGCAGCCACAGCTGCTCTGTTCTCACTCTGGGCAAGAGATGCTCCAGCCCCAGGTCCCCCCAGGGAGCCAGAGCCAAGAACTCCATCCCCAGTCACTCCTGCAAACAGGGAAGGAGAAAACCTTGCACAACAGCTTATGTTTTTCTATAAGCAGCTTATGTTCCTGCATGAAATGTAGTGAATTTATCCCATCTACAGCTTTTCTTCCTGTTTTCCAAATAATTAAAAGAGCAGCTTAAAAGCGGGGTTTTTGGCATTAAAAATATTTGCACTATCGCAACTAGAAAAGCAAAATATGACTTTCCCAGGCCTGTGCTGATTTAGCAAAGCTTATAAATAACCCTGGGCTTCCAGCTATTGCCACTGGGAAAAAAGAAATGAATAAAAGGAAAAGACTATCATGTTCACAAATAAACATCGCTGTTTCTAAGCTAAATTTCTAAAATAATCAATATTATACATTACCATTCATCGAGGACAGTGAGCCAAAGGCACCTATCCCAAATATTCCATTTACTATCAAAATATTTCTTCCTCTGTACAATGGAATGTTTCATGTGAAAACAAATCTTTCTTGATTATTTTTCTCCTAAGAAGGTACTAGAAATGCGAAGTCACTAGTACCCAAAAAAATCAGTCTGTGAGATGCAGGGGAAAGAGCTGGAGCCACCCAAGTGAAAATATGGACAAAACTCTGTCACTCCAGTGACACTGTTGGGAAAACGCACTCTCCAATATGCTAAATAAAACTAGAGACACTTAAAAATAGCAATGGACCCACAAGTCCTCCAAAGATTTCTTCCTTTCTTGCTCCCACGTAACAAAAAAGGTTCTTCATAAAATCACAGAATTATTAAGGTTGGAAAAGACTGCCAAGACCAAGATCAATATCCCAATACTCACCCAACCCGTCCCCAGGTGCCACATCCACACATCTTTTGAACACTTTCAAGGATGTGACTCCACCACTGCCCCGGGCAGACTGTGCCAATGTCTGACCACACTTTCAGTGAAGAGATTTTCCCAAAATCCAATGTGAACCTCCCTTGGCACAACTTGAGGCTGTGTCCCCTTGTCCTGTCCCTTGTTTCCTAGGAGCAGAGCCTGACTTCCCACCTGGCTGCATCCTCCTCTCAGGGAGTTGTGGAGACCCAGAAGGTCTCCTCCTCTTTTCCTACTCGCATGCAACCAAGAGAATCTTTCTGAGCACCATTTACTGCAGGGGGCAAAAAGAAGTTGCATTTTTTTATGAAGTATAATTTCTAAGTGCACAGTTCCTGACTGCACTGGGCTTTTGCACACTCATCCAATCCCTCGTGCTGCCCCAGCCCTGGCAGATACTCACAGTGCTGTACACAGCCGACACGGTCGGAGTGAAGATCCGATCCTCCAGGGGCTGCTGGACAGGACCTCGGGGGATTCTGCAACACAGCGAGTCAAGGAAAGCAGTGTGGAAGGCAGGGCCGTGCTTGGGGACAGCCCCAGGGACACCTCACCCCAGGACCCGCAGCCGGCAGCTCCAATCCCTCGGGATCTCCCGCGGCTCCAGAGGCAGCTGTTCCCACACTAGGAACGAGGGAACCAACACAAACTCATCACCGAATGGTCCACAAAACCTTAGGCCTGTCAAGAGCATCCCCCACCTCTGCTTTTATTTGAAAGGGAGAAGCCCCCGGAGCCACAAGCCCTCGGCACTCAGCGGACAAAGCCCGCGGATCAGCAGGGCATTGCCGAACAATGGCAGCTCCTGTTCTGCTAACCACACAGGAATCCTGCTGGAATTGTTTCCTTGTTTGCCTCTCTTCACCCAGTGACTCCTTTCCTCATCCTCCCACCAAAAGAAAGGGCTGTCAGAGGGATGGGAGGTTTTGAGGAGCTGCTGCAAGGTGGCTTAAAGGCAAATTGCAAGAGTTTTTTTAATTGTAAAGGCATTGTGGAAATCTAAAGGAGAAAAAAAAGGGATAAAACTATGCACAAAACACCCCCACAACAGAATCCGGTTTATTTGTGGAATAAAACGGGGATGCAGAGACCCAAAAGAATAAAAAAGGCCTGACTTGGGTAACACCTTGTGGCCTCACGCAGATCTAGACAATACCCAATGCCCATTGTCACAGAAAAGGCACTTGCTGAAAAGTTTTGCTAAATGCCATAATCAGATTTCACCTTTTCACTGTTTATATTTTACACACCAAAATTTCATGGGAAATGAGAACAGCTGGATTGACTGAGGTTCTTGCACACATGGAAGGACACAGACCTCATGTGTTAACATGGTGGGATACTTAAAAAAAAAATAAAGTCATTAAAACACTTCTTAGTTTTATTCTAACAAGGAAAAACACATTAGTAAGTAAAATTCTGAGCCCAGATTAGTTTGAGTCAAAATTTCAAGAGACTCTTTGCACCCTAAGTTTGATCCCCAGATTAATGCTGCTGCCCAAAGCTTTGCAGGAACCAATGTCACAGTGACAAGACAGACCCTGTTGGCGCTGACACAACTCAACAGCCACCACACACTCCACAATCCTAACAATCCTATTCCCCTAAAATGGATCAAACGTTAAGGCTGAAGTCAAGACTGTTCAGACACAACCTGCTCTGCTCCTGCTGACTGCTCACAGCACATCCCAACTGGATCAGCTCCTCCTCCAGTAGTGCTGAGGCAAATTTACAGCATTGGAAACACACACACAGAGTTAAATTTACAACCTCGCTCTGCTCTGGCTCTGGACTCGTCACTAAAAAGCTCTTCCTCACCAAAGAGGCTCAGAAATTGCTCTAAAATGTCTCAGTTTTGTTATATATTCAATGTTTGAGCACCAGACACGATAAAAAGCTGCTTGATGGGATTATGCTGGGACGAGCCCAGCTGTGAGCTTTGCAGCACCTTTGCAGGGAGGCCCTGGCCTGTCACCCTGGCAGGCGACAGCTCAGGGCCAGCTCCAGGGCAGGAGCACCAGGAACAGGATCCAGCCCTGCTGGTGCCCAGGCTGGTGCTCATTCATCCTGCATCTCTTTTTGCCTTTTAACAACGGCAAGAATTCCTTTGCAAGGTCTAAGGCTCATCTGCACTTCGCTCATCTGTCAGCTCAGGCCCAAGTGGTGTCATTTGATAAACAGAGAGGCTTTTAACAACCAAATGGGATTTAAAACCCTGACTCAGCCAAACAACAGTAAGATTTCTCACAAACTTCAACAGAAGCACTCCCAGCCTTCATCCCAAGGATCTTGTATTCACTCCCAAGTTTTGGAAAACAATAACAAAAAAGCCAAAATCTGGGAGAGAAGGATTAAAAACATACTGGAAGATGAAATGAAAATTTAAATTTCCTGCTGTAGCACCATTCCCTCTCCCCCAGAACACCCCTATGACAGGAGTGACAGCCCTACGCCTGGGATGGAGCTGCCCCCCTTGTGTCACAGCTGAGATTTCCCTTCTCCAGGCACTCTTGACAATTCATTGAAGCTGAGTTTGGAAAAACAGTTTCATCCTTGACAAGGTTGGGATTTATTTTCTTATTTTAGAACTTATATAAGTCAGGAGGAAATAATCTCCTTGAGCAGAGCAACTGCTCTTTTTGCACCTAGGAAGAGCTGCCTGAAGCAAGGAGCAGTTTAGATGGATTGTGCAGTTTGGAGTCACTGTTTAAGATCTCTCCTAGGAAGGGATAATTCTCATCAGATCCAGAAGAAACCTTTTAAGTCCTTTTTGCCAAAGGATTTGATCTGGACACAAGACTGATAGGAACAAAATGCCTTAAATTCCAGTAAGCCTTAATGAAATAATGGTTGGAGATAGTGATTATTTCCGGCATCCAACTTGTGGCATCCACAGACTGATTCTCTGCAAGGAGTTGGGCAAGTGGAAAGGTTCCAGCTTTCCTGAGAGGAGCTGGGCAAGTGGAAAAGCTCCTGGTTCCCACCACGCCTCTTGGAGTTTGTTCCTGCTCCCCAGTGGAAATCACCACCTTCCCTCTCCCTCCACCTGCCAAAGGAGCCTGTCCTGGGATAACAGCTGGTGTTCCTGCAGGAGAAGCCAGCCAGGGTGACAGCAAAGTTCATCACCACTTGTGCTGATTTCTCCTAGGAATGGTTTAAGTGACACCATGGATACTCCACCAAGGGAGGTGAAGGGGTCAGGGCAGGCAGGTGGGAGGCAGAACCTCATCCAGCAGCATCATCCCATCTACACGCACATCCACACCCACATCACCCCCAGGGCACTCACTCATCTGCTCTCCCACACAGATTTTGGTGCCACTGGGGCTGCACTTGCCAAAATGCAGCACAAGCCTTGGGATCGCTGCCCTCGGGCTGCCCCAGCACAGCCAGGCAAGTGCAGGAGTTAAACTCCAGCCAGCCCAGCCTGGCTGCAGCGCTGGATTCACCACAGCCGGGAACACCAGGATACCTTGAGTAATTCAAGCAGTTCTTTCATGTAACAACCCTGCCATGCTGAAATCCAATTCAGGAGCATCCTGCAGCCTCCTTCTTCCTCTCCCTCTTCCTCCCCTATATCCTGCCACCTACATCACTGATTTGTGCAACTGTGCTCTGAAATCATCCAGGAGAGTGGGAAGGGAGGGGCAAGGGAGGAAAGCAAAGATAATCCAAAGCTCACACAGTTTTCAGAGCTCCTTCCACAGGGAGAAAAGACGAGGAGAGCAATGAAGCAGAAGAGCAAGAGCAAGGAAACCCTGTTAAATTCAAGAAGAACCTCTTAAAGCACCATCAGGTTGGTAAAGTGGAACAGCAACCTCTGTTTTGCTCATGCCAGGCTGAACAACTCCTTAGAGCTCTCCCTGCTCCATCAGCATCATGCCAAGATCCAGGAGAAGGATGACAACCCTGGCAGTACCAGCGCTGGTTTCTCCTTGTTGCTGTTCAGGGCTCATTAACTCATGAAATATATATTTAAAATCTCACCTAAGTGAGATACTTCTGGCAGATTCATAAATGCAGGCACAGATGCAATGGGAGTTCCACCTAGTCCCTATCTGGCTGCAGCAGTGATTACAAGCTAGGGAATTTTGGGAGCTATTACAGACCCAGTGGGAGAAGGAATGCCGGCTGGAAACCAAAGAGAATTTTTCTGGAAACCAAAAATCTCCCTAAAAGGAGGAGGATATTTGTTAATTAGACAGCCACAGCCACACTCTGAGGAGAAGGGAATATGTGACTGCTCTGTAAAGCGATTAAGGAAAAAAAATCCAGCTTGGAGCTGCTGGAGCAATCAGTGACAATGCCAAATGCTGAGTGAAATGACAGTCAGCAGGAATTCCTTGCAGAAATCTCCTTGTATCATATTTCTCTGCTTGTTCCAATCATACTACGGAACTGGGATTCTGCAAGATTGCTGTGTGTTGTAACAGACCTGGAAACACACACCAAAATCAGCCCTTCCATCAGGAATTTGTACAGGTTTCTCTGCTCCACCAAGATTGCAGGAAGACAGAAAGAACATTATTCCTTTTTCTCCCAAGGTGGATTCATTTACTGTTGAATGGTGCTTCTCACCTAAGGTCATTTCAGCAACTAGCAACCATTTTATCCCAAGCACCACTGGCCTCTCCTCCCCTTCCAGCTCACAGCTCCGAGGAAGCATCTTTTCCCAGGAATAAAAACACCCACGGTACCTGAGGGCACCTATGCAAACACCTTACACAAAACCACTCCAGAACTCCTGATTTTCATCCCTGCCCAGAAACGGAGCCAGTCTCCCAGCAGCTTCCCCAGGGTTATATAATCCCCACACGTGTCCCCACTTGTACTGAAACTGTGCATTAAAAATCCCAAGGAAAAACCGTCAAGCAAGCTTACAGAAGGGCAAGAAACCACATCAAATTTGAGTATTTCTTTCAGCTTTTTGGAGCAAGGAATCTATAAAACCCCTTCAAGCATGCAGGGATGTGATGGCAGGGAGCTTTCCAGGAGCGTGTTTCTGCTCTGCAGCCTCTCCTCTATTCACCATGCAATTAAAATGCAGGAGGTAAACATCCCAACAGCAGCAACACTTCATTGAGCCGGCTGGGAAACCACACGGCTCTGAAAAGTTTCAAAGGCAAAAGCTCTGCCAGTCACAGCAGCTGGAACTTCCCTGGCATCACCCCATCCCTCCCAGCTCCACCATCCTCCACTCACGGGGCCAAGCCTTTTGTTCAGCACACTCAGTCCTACCTGGCAGCGAGCTTCAGCAGCGAGATCCAGGGAGCTCCAGCAGTGAGAACCCAGAGAGCTGGCAGTGAGAACCCAGAGAGCTCTGGCAGTGAGAACCCAGAGAGCTCTGGCAGTGAGAACCCAGAGAGCTCTGGCAGTGAGAACCCAGAGAGCTCCGGCAGTGAGAACCCAGAGAGCTCTGTCAGGGAGACCCCAGAGAGTTCTGGCCACAAGCCAGCTCAGCGCCGCATCCTCTCCCCGCATCCATCAGCGAAGCCCACGGCCACATCCCATCACGGCCACATCCCATCACGGCCACGCTGGGCTGGCTCCGAGCTCTTCCTGCCTATCCCTGCGCAGAGCTCTTAAAGAGGCAGCACAAGGGGACCTCCGTGGGGTTTGGTACCCAAACGCTTCAATGCTGTTGCAATCTCACTACTCCCCCGATTTTCGTGCTGTGCACGCAGCAGAAAAGGGATGGGAGGAAGCACCATGCTCCCCTTAGCAAACTGATATGGGATAATAATCAAGCCAAGCTTATAAAGGGAAGGATAAGGGAAAAGAATGAACTCTCCCACAGCACAGAGTGGTTTAGAAAGCTGCACGGCAATGAATGAGGAGCTCAGAAAGCATCAGTGCTGCCTATCAGAAGAATTAAATCACAGCACAAAGTCCTCAGCAGGAAATTCTTGTTTCCCCTCAGCTTTCATCTTGCTACTCCCAAATGTAGCACCATGAACCTCTTTACGTAGCAACTACTTCAGCAATCAATTTTCCCTTCAAAATCAATCCCTCTTTTGACAGATCAGGTTTCAGAAGCCCGAGGAAGGAATGCTAACAAAACAAACTGTAGCCTTTAGAAGACAAAACAACAACAAAATCCCAAAGCAAACTCCACCAAGTGACACATTACCTGGGAAAAATTAAAATAGATAAGATCAAAACAGTGTTGTCACCTCTCTGTGCTGAAATATGACAACCAAACTGACTTCTTCCAAAGAAAAATAAAATTCAGGTTACAAAGCAAGTAACTCCAAACTTAGGGAAAGGCAGGATTGATGATGCCTGGGTGACAATAATTCAATCCTCCTATATAGATGCAGAATCCAGCCCCTCATTACAGAGGCCCACACTGATTTCCCCCATTCTTTGTCACCTCCACATTTTCAGCTCTTACAGGACTTGAGCACCTGACCCTTCACAGCTGAGCTGCTCTTGCTCATAACACATGAGAGATAATGAATATTACAAAAATCAAGACCAATATAATTCAAGGACTTTGGAAAATGTTCAAAGACCCCACCTAATAAAATGCTGACTCTCTCTAACCATTCCCCTGCCTCCATCCAACAACATATCCCATCTCTCACCCTTGCAGAGATCACGTTTTATTTTAGGGTGTGTTTGGATGAGGTTTTTTGTCTGTTCAGGGCTTTTTTTGATAGTGGATTCCCGACAAGGGGATCAGGCCTTTTGGCTGAGTCTCAAAGGAATGAGATGGCCTCTGTATGAAAAGAGTGCTTTTATTTCAGTTTTCTCAGCTGGATGCAACTGCTCTTGCACAATGTGATGGGATGTCAAAACAAAGCACAATTCTGAGCCCTGACTATACCACAGGTCAAGCTCCAATGGGGCACTGGTGTTTCAGTGTTTGGTGTTTATTGTTGTTATACCAGGGAAAAACAAGTACAACTTTTTGCTGGCATGAGCACTCAGGAATATGGTCACAGTTAAGAACTGCAGGTGAGGACTTCCTTAAAAGCCCATGGCAGCTTTACACCAATACTTTATTCTGATCTAAGGACTATTTCTGGCAAGTCAAATGTTTTAAAAACAAAGGAACACAATAAAAAGTGATTGCAAAGTGGCAAAAATGGGGTTCGTGGTTTAAAAGTACCAAAATTTTTAACAGAGCAGTACATCATCCCTGTCAAGAGATACAAACCTCCAGGGTCTGCAACTTTCCAGAACTACTTATACCCAGAAGGATCTGATGGCAAAAGCCATTATTAAGCTTGTTTCAGTATTTTATGGCCCAGAATAAAGCTCCTTAGTGCCACCTGTGTAGTCAATGTTCACAGTCCAAGTGCCATTTATCAGACATATAAATTTTAAGTGGATCAATGAGGTGTTTGTACAAACAACCTCTTTAATCCTTCATGTATTTAGTGTATTAAACTGTATCACTGAATTCTCTTTGAATTCTTGTTAATGGGCTATTTTATACTTGGAACAAAACCTTAAATAAGGTATTTATCTTCTCCTTTTGTACCAGAAATGCACCTACATAAATATTGTTGATGTTTCATCACTCCTTTATTGTCTCGTTCAAAATCCTTGACTGCAGGACTCGTTCCTTGCTCCCCAACTAAACTCTGAGATGATAACTGGAAGTTATCATCCTGTCCATCCCTCTGCATTAAGTGCTTCTTATTAAATCATCCTCCCCAAGCTCTGTCTGGATCCAAATGTTACAGTGAGGCTTTCCCTGCTTATCCCAGCTTATGCCATGCTCTAAATGAACATTCTCCTCAAAACAAAACTTGCCTCGAAATACATCTTGAGCTTTTTACCTAATCACGTATCATTAATCTCAGCATCAGCTTCCAAATAATCCCAAACACTGCCTTTCCCTGCTGTCTGCCACACAATGTCCCCTGAGCTGCGCTTGCATGGAGCTGAATGGGAACAGGGAGAGCTTTCCAAAGAGAAGGGGCACACAAATCCCATCAATGCCTGTCGGAAAACAAGCTTTCCAGGGCCAAAAATTGCAGCTTGAAAGGAAAATGTGACCTTCAAATGCTCACTGAACAGCATGCTGTCCTTCTCCTGCCGCTAATCAGATTCCTGCTCCTCTCCCTTCAGGAGTCCTGACACATTTCGGGAATCTGCGGATGTGGGCACGTCCAGCTGCGCAGCCAAAGGTCGGGGCAGAGCCCACCTGGCACATCCCCAGCCCTTCTGTCTGAGCAGTCACTGCAGCAGCCACAGCCACAGTGCACGTCCCGCTTAAACCCAAGCATGTCTCCAAATCCTCCAATTTACATCCCTTTAAATATCCATTCCACAAAATACCCCAGGCTCCCAGACTGGTTTGGGTTCTGAGAGCCCTCAAAGCTCATCCAGTCCCACCCTCTGCCGTGGGCAGGGACATCTCCCACTATCCCAGGTTGCTTCCAAGCCCCATCCAACCTGGTCTTGGACACTTTCAGGGATGAAGCAGCCACAGCTGCTCTGGGCAACCTGTGCCAAGGCGTCCCCATCCTCACAAGGAAGAGTTTCTGCCCAGTATGCCATCCACCCCTGCCCTCTGGCAGTGGGAAGCCATTCCCCTTTGTCCTGTCAGTACCTGCCTGTATGAAAAGCCCCTTTCCCCTCATCCTTTCCCATTCATCTTTGGTCCATGTGTGATAATCTCGCAGTCAAGCCAAACAGGAATGGCAAAGGAAAGCTGGGGGCTAGGGGGAAGATAACAGAAAAATTCCCCCCTTTGTTGCAAATTATCTGTATTCCCAGCATCCCACTGATTCCATGATGCTTTCAAATACACACCAGCAATATTGGGAGCACCAGCTGCAATAGTTCCACCTGCAGACAAGCACCTAATTAGCCAGAGCTCATTACTTCCAGGCTCAGTTTTGCATCTCTAAATTAGCCAGCACTGAGACAGCTTGGCCGCACTAAATCACCGCAGACCTCGCCTCACCCCGCACGTCTCCTCCTGGCGCAGAGAGCTCCCGGGGGCTGGCAGCACCCACACCTCTACACCTCACCACACCCACAAACCCCCAATCAATTCTTCTGCCCAATACAAATATATTTCTAAGGGCAACCTGATTTTGTTAGTTCATCTCTGTCTCCCTCCACTGCAACCTCAGCGTGGAGACAAACTGGCTATTTTCAGCTGAGACCTGGAAAGGTTGTTTGGGGTGGAAGAAACTGTGTCTAAACCCTGCTAATCCTGCTGGGATTTTCCTTGAAGTGGGGTGGGGGACAGGTCTGGAGGCGACGCATGGAATATTTCTGTAACTGTGAACTTTGAGGTGTATTTTTAACACTCCCAGAAGTGTTCACAGCACAGCCTGAATAAGGTTAAATCCAAGCTGTGAAGTATTAGTAATTACAAAAAAAAAAGCCACAGAGGCTCCCTGGGTCATGCCTGTGCCAGCTCAGGTAACAAGGTGAATGACGAGAACAGCCCTTGCTCAACTACAGACAATTTCTCACCAGCTGACTTGTCCTCTTTCCTCCATAAAACACCAGACACTTCCACATTTTTTCAATTCACATTTTAGTCTCAAAAAAATGGACTCTTCTAAGAAATGAAAAAGTCAATACATCTCATCAGCTCCTTTCAACTGGAAATCATGGCATTGCCATGGAGAGGCAGCAGCATCACGGGGAATGTGCCGAGGTAGCCTTAAAATTCCATTAATTTTAGGAGGGTTATTTATGATTGTACTTGTCCATGTTAATTGGAACTCCCATTAGGCTGCAGGAAACAGGCAATGCTCAGGAACCTAGAGCAGCCCTATTTGTGTTCTAACAGACTGTGCTGCTCTGAGTGATTCCTCACGGATCTCTAGCCACAACCCCAGGGCAGGCACCTTATAAACAGGCCAAAATACTCAGGTGGAGGAAAAAGGCTCAACAAGGTGAGGTCTGGAAACTCCAGCTGAGTTCTGGAGAATCATCTCTAAGTTACAGAGGACTACGGTGGGCCAACATCCCACAGAGATATTCCAGATGAGGCCTGAACTCCAAAATGTACCCAGTAAGTCAGAAGCAGAGCTGTGTTACACCAGCAGCACACACACAGCCAGCTCAGAACAGCTTGGCCCCAAAAACAGCTCTGAAGTCCCAGGCAGGGCAATGCCAGGAAGGTGGGCTCATGCCATGTGATATAGGGTTAAATACCTCCTAAAATTCCATGAAATGACCACAGATCTCTGCTGGAGCTGTGCTGCTCTCAGCCACGATTAAGCTTTTCTTTGCTTTCTGTGCAAGGAGAGAGTCAAGAAGGAAGGATTTTGGTGCTGCTGCTCTTATCACCCATATATTAAAGACAAACCTGGATCTTTGTTTGTCATCTTAAGGTCTACACCAAGACATCATTTCCTGATTTCTTAAAACAAGTACCAAGTGATCAAAACACAGAGCAGACAGAGTGTGTATGTAAGGATCCTTCAACGTGTAAGTCCACATTTGCATGTGATTCACAGGTATATTAAGCAGGGAAAGAAAACCTGCATTTCCCTGTTGTTTCAGAGGAGCTGCACATTCCCAGGCACCAGCCATGTGCAGGAATAAATCACATCCAACATGCCCTAGGTAAGACGGTTGTCACCCTGCTACCAAAGTTGGGGTGACGTTCTTGGAGAACCCACTTCCAGCTGTCTGGGAGGTCTCTGGGTCAAGAAACCACAGAGATTTCCAAAACAGCAGGACAATGGGAAAGGAAGTAATGGAATGGGTTGGGTTGGAAGGGACCTTAAAGATCACCCAGTTTCACCCCCTGCCATGGGACACCTTCCACTAATCCAAGTTGCTCCAAGCCCCACTCAACCTGGACCTGGATACTTCCAAGGATGGGGCAGCCACAGCTTCTATGGGAAACCTGTACCAGGGCCTCACCACCCTCACATGGTGGAACAACTTCTATTTATCTAACCTAAATTTCTCCTCTTTCAGTTTGAACCCACAACTCCTTATCCCATCACTACAGTTCCTGATGAAATCAGCTTTTAAGCTGTTCCCTCTTTATGACACAGCATCTTCCCATTACTCAGTCCCTCCTCTCAAACCTTTCAATTTGCCTTTTAAAACTCCAAATCCAGCCCTAGGTTCCTTTCAGGGGACGAATTGATTGGGAAAGAAAGCAACTGCAGCAGCTGGATGCTCTCAGACCTATCCCTAGGCAGTTCCTAGCAGAAACGAGGGAATGGACAAGCCTCTGCTCCTCTGCCGTGTTCACCATTACCCATGTCCCCAGGTGCCACATTCACACATTTTTGAACACTTCCAGAAATGAGGACACCACTGCCCTGAGCTGCCTGTGCCAGTGCCTGACTACCCTTTCAGTGAAGGGATCTTCCCAGTATCCAACCTGAACCTCCCCTGGTTTCCTCTCGTCCTGTCCCTTGTTCCCTGGAAACAGAGTCTGATGCCTCTGGCTGCACCCTCCTGTCAGGCAGTTCTGGAGAGCCAGAAGGTCGCCCCCTGAGCCTCCTTTTCTTCAGGAAAATTAAACTGCTGAATCAGATGCTTTTCCAGAGTTTTTTTGCATTCCCAAATGAGGATCAAGCAGATCCACCTTAAGAAATCATCTTCTTTACTATGTCCAGGTCTGGGCCCCTCAGTTTAGGAAGGACATTGAGATGCTTGGGCACATCCAGAGGAGGCAATGAGGCTGGTGAGGGGCTTGGAACACAAACCTGAGGAACGACTGAGGGAGCTGGGGCTGTTTAGCCTGAAGAAAAGGAGACTCAGAGGTGCCCTTAGCACTCTCTATAACTCCCTGAAAGGTGGTTGTAGTCAGGGGGAGGTTGGTCTCTTTCTCCAGGCAGCAACTGACAGAACGAGAGGACACAGTCTCAAGCCGTGTCAAGGGAAATATAAGTTGGATATTAGGAAAAAGTTTTTTATGGAAAGAGCGATAAAGTACTGGAATAGTCTGCCCAGGGAGGTGGTGGAGCCACCATGCCTGGATGCGTTTAAAAAAAGATTGGATATGGCACTTGGTGCCATGGTTTAGTAGAGGCGTTAGGGCTCGGTTGGACTCGATGATCCTAAGGTCTCTCCCAACCTAGTGATTCTGTGATTCCCATAGGAGATGGTAACAGCCTAAACCTTCAATACCTGAATTCACAGCATGAGAATCACCAGCTTCACAAATCAGGCAAGTCTGGGAGGAGTTAATCAAAGGACAGAGGTTTGATGGGACGGGGAAAGGAGGAGCAGGTACACACCCTCACGAATGAGCTGAAGCAGTGCTGTGCTGTACCATAACCACGCATTGACCTAAGTAATGCTCCGACTCGAGGCCACAAGGGGATTTTTGAAGATGCTGTTCCCCATACCCATGTGTATCTCTTCTAGGAGTAGAACCCACTCCGAAAGCAGCAGCTCACTCATCTGGAAGCATGAGGGATAAAAATACCTCAGTAAGATAAAGGTAATAACAAACAGCTTTTAGTTTTGCCCTTCCCAATTACAGAAAAGCCACTAAGCCATCCTTGCCCTGCACTGTCCCCCAGGGGCTGACCACACTTGACCACACCAGCAATGAACAATCTGGAGGCTGCAAATACAGATACAAATGTTAGAATTAGCCAAACTGAGTAAGTAACAGGCTTTCAGTTGACCAGAGACAGTGACATTTCTTCTAAAATTATTCTCGTAGCTGGCAGCAGCTGCTAAATCACTTTCTGTGACCTGAGATGACCCAAACATCTGCACGTTCTCACAAAGGCAGGAGGTCTCCTATTGAAAATGCTGGAGGGGCAGCAGTTCCTGGGTCAGCTGCTCCAGACACAAAACAAGGGCAGGTTGGATGGGGCTTGAAGCAACCTGGGATAGTGGAAGATATCCCTGCCAGTGGCAGGGGGTGGGACTGGATGAGATTTAAGGCCTCTCCCAGCCCAAACTGTTCTGGGCTTCTATATAACCCATGAACTTGATTTAAACAGGAGAAACCTTCATGATTTCTGATGAAGAAGCTTTTCTAGACATTCTCACATCCCAAAATAATTAGCATTTTAGTGGCAGTTCACAAACCTAAATAGCTCAGCTGCTTCTTTTAATTAGACAATTTTTATGCAATTATTGCACCCCTGCCATTCCCTGAAATGAGACAAAGCTCTGAAGCTCCCCTGCCACTGAAATACTTATTTTTGTGGCCCTGACAAAAATGAAGTCACTTTTAGTGTCAGCCAGCAGACTGCCTACCTCTACAACACCACCTCACCCTGCTGCTCTTCCAACACAAAAAATTCTCATCTGTCTACTCAAGTAAAATGAAAGTGATAAATAATATTAATTCTCATAATAACAATAATAATAATTTATTGTGCAAGTGACTGAAGTCAGTGGCTGTTACTATTTTACATGGCTCTTACATTGCATATCTCATGCTTTCAAAACACAATGGACAATCCTGGATCAGAATCAGAAAAGGCTGGGAAAAAGCCCAAGTCCTCCATCCTGTAATTCCTCCGTCCATCCATGCCTGGGTGGCCAGGTGGGGAAAGAAAGAGAGACTTCAAAGGTGCTGCAAGTGGTAGATCTAAAAGCTGATCTTTCCCTTGCACCCTCTACCTCTGTGGAGTGTTGCTTAGAAACCTTCTGGAGCACTGTTAATTAGAGGGGCAAGAGGGAATAATTCCAGGTCATAGGGTAGCCCCAGTGTCCCCGGGAAAAGAGGAGAAAACCAAGTCATGGTTCCCTGAGGGCACAGTGCTTCCCTTGCCCCTGCCATGGGCACTTAGGCACTGGGCTGTCACAGGTCAGCTTCCATGGGATCCCAAACCAACCTTGCTGCCAAACATTGGCACCCACAGCTTCTGCCACCTCGCTCAGCAAGGAATAATGTTCCTCAGAAAGGACTAAGGATCACAAGATTCCTTGGTGAACCAGCTCAGCCTGGTGATTCAAGAGAAAAATATTTTTTCCTTGGCTGGAAACTTGTGTGAAGTTTTCCATGGATTCTGTGAGCTGATTTAAATCACCAAATGCTCATATGATCATCACATCTGATACCAGAGTGCAGACACAGCCCAGTCAGCAAAGACAGAGCCACTCTCCCCACAGCAGCTCAGAGGGACATCTCTAATCCCAACACGAAACCACAGCCATGAAAACACCCCAGAACATCCCAAAATCCACACTGTGAACCAGAGGCTGGTGCCTTTCCCAGCCAAGCAGAACTGCCCATCCTGCTCTGTAGCTTTGCCTCTTTTGCATTCCAATAGAGGACCTGGGTATGGCTACACACCAGGCTCTTCCTACACACCACACTCTTTCCTTCTTCCTCACATTTCCACACCTCCACAACAGTCGTGTGGAGCTGGGAGAACAGCCCTGAGGGGCCAAAGTAGATTTTGAAGCTATGAGAAAGGAAGTAAAGCAATGGGCATGTTCACAGCAGCTGGAGTCACAAGGAGCCCTGTGACTCTCCAGGATTATTTTAGTCCTTCATGTGAGATGGCAGGGAGGTGAATTGTGGTAGGACGCAGCTTATTCCTGAGGGATGGAGTCTGTCTAGGTGAAGGGAAGTGGTGCAGAGCAAATGAGCAGGAACCAACACAGACACCACAAGGACCACTTGAGCCTCAGGGCAATTCAGGCCCCAGGATGGGACACAAAACTTGATATACGTTTACCAAAGAAAAAATAAGGAAATACATGGGGAAAGCAACACTTTATCTGAGAACAGATCTCCCACTGCTTCCATTCAACACTGAGATTGTTCTCTATGCTACCACCTGATTTGAAGTCTTCTAATTCTTTAATGAGCAGTTCATTTCAGTGCCATTAGTTCATTAGCACGCTGAAGCTTTCAGGAGATGTTTTACATATCACCTTGAACATGTCAGCTCTTGCCTCCTCTAGAAAGACACTTTGGGAAGGGCAACCTTCCAGCTGTAGCTGTGTCCAACAGCGCACAACCCCATCCCATTCTATGGAATGGGTCCAAATCCTGCAGCTCCACCCCTGCAAATGCTCCCAGTTTTGTTTAAAAACAACGACTGAATGCTACGGTCACAAGGCAAGCTGTGATGGATATTTGGAACCTGTCCCTCCTCAGCCCCCTGATGAAACAGCATGTGCAGTATGACCCAAGCAGTGGCTGTAACACAGGAGGGTGTTTGGAAGGGAGAATTCCAAAGGAAGACATGTTTATGCAGGGGTCAGGCTGCAATTCCACATCATCTGCCAGGTGAGGGGCTTTAAATGGTTCCTTTTTCTGGTTTAGGGATTAAGCACTGTGGGGAAGGAGATCACCAGCACTGGGAACAGGGAGCGAGGAGAGATCACAGACAGGGTCCAGTCTGGAGCTCATGATTTATCCCAGCTCCTACCTCTTAGGGCACTGGTGGGAACAGTATTTATAGGAAGTGACCCTAAATGGAGCATTGAGCACTAATTCACATCCAGGGAATCTTTGTAATGGACATGACAAGCAAAAAGCAGTCAACACTGGAAAAAGGTAAAATCAAGGAATCTACCATTGAAATCTAGGCATGAAGGTCCTCCAATTCAAGACATGGGGCACTCCCAGCTGGCACAGGGAGCTACAGGGCACTTTTGTCTGTGTAGGCAGTTCCCTCCAGCCATCTGAGGACTTCAGAAGGGAGGGGAGGGAGGAGGTGACCATTTGTGTTAAACTATAAAGTTCTTTAGCAAAAATTCATGAAGGTTTTAGCCTAATGGAACTTGAGACAGAATGCTAATGTCCTCTCTCATCCCTGTACAAGGAAACCAGGAGATAATTGTCATTTAGCCTTCCTCCATACAAGAATTATGCCCAGAAGCTGCTGAACGCCCACAGCACCAAACTTGGCTGCTCCCAAGCTCGAGTCCAACATTAAGTCCATATATAATCTACCTATATAACAAAAGTGACCAAGGGATAAGACTTTTTAAAATATCCCATAATACCAGAGATATGGTTGCTACTCAGTCAGCTTCCTCTTTTTTATGTTAATTTCATATGAAGGTCCTCAGAGGAAGCAAAGATTGTATTGGAGGACAAACTCCTTATTAAGGAAGGAGTTTCCAGCTTGTGCTACTTCTGTGCAGGAAGTTTTCTGGCACAGCTTGAGAAAGAGCAATTTAGCAGCAGCTTGTGCAACTGGTTGCACTCTGCTGTAAACTGATGAAGTGATGATGTTATCTGGAATACTGGGCCCATGCCTTCCTTAGCTGAGGGGGTCCCTCAAGGCAGGAGCCAGCTTTGAGGCCCAGGATCCCAAGAAGCAGCACTAACACAGGGTTCAGCTCTCGGGAAAGCTGCTGGGACAAGAGCAATCACACCAGAACCTCCCTCACAGAGCCACAGGAACAGGGACAAATGTCACCAGGAAGCATTTTGGGGCGTTTGTCCTCAGTGCAGCAATGTATCCATCTCTAGAGGGGTCAGGCACACAGATACTTACACCATCATTGGAAATCTCCATGCCAGAGGTGGAAGTTTTATGCCTGTTATATTGGATATATTAAAGCCTTTTAAATTCAGGAACAATTAAAGAATCTCCATGCTGCACAGGAAAAAAATACAGAGCGACGTAGATTTTTAAGCAGATTTAACTGAAAACAATTCTCCTGGATGCCCGAAGCACCACATGTGGCTTTTCCAACAGGTACCACATCCCTATCAGCATAAAGAGCTCTCATTCTATAATCCTCCATAATGCTTTAAAATGCAAAGTATCCCGCTCTTCCCATTTCTCCTGAGTCACCTCACCCTTCATTGCTCCTCTATCTTCCCAGCAAATGCCCAGGTCACTAAGATTTTCCTGGGGAAACAGTGTTATTTGATGGCACAAGAACTGAGAGGTGTAAGAACCACTTACGCAACCGAGTGGCTTTAACGTAAGCCAGGAGTATCCAAGGTCAGAGCTCACCTGGGCAGCACAAACACAGCCCTGATTTTCCAAGGGAGGAAAAGCTTCTGTGGATCAGATAGCAGCATAATACCCCCCCATTTCCAGTGCAGTTATGCTGCTGCTACCAGTAAAGCAGCTTTTCATTTCCCTAGACATTGCTGAAATATATTCTTTAAATATTGTACAGGAATAGCAATTCAGGAGTATTTATATGGTTTGCATCCAGATATACAGGTAGGACTTTGGACAAAGTCCTACCTGTATATTTGCATTATATCCAATAAAAGGGATGGATTTACAACTTTTACACCTGTGACTGAAACCCAGTATTTCTTTTAAAAAAAATAAAATAGGGGCTAGTCACGAATACCTGAAGCATTTTTGCCCCAATTCTGCTACCAGAAGTTTCAGTAATCATATCCTTGGATTGATGTGCAATTCAGTACCTGTCACGTAACATCAGCTGATGTTTCCTGCAGTTGGTGCTGAGTATGGGCACAGCCAGACCTGCACCCCAGAATACTCCAACCTGCCCAAATCATCACATTTTTAGCAAAAAATTATCAGAATGCAAAAAAACTCCCCAAAACCTAGCCCCCCCAAAGCCAGGCAAATTCACATTTAATCTAAAGCACTTTGGTGTCTTTTTGGCTGAGTTTGTTTATTTAAAAAAAGGAATTTTTAAGGACCTGTAGACAAGGAGTTTGAAAAACTGCAGAGATAACTGAGTTTTCCTTTAAAGCAAAAGAGAAAATAGATGCTGTAAAATTCCAAAGCATCCAAGCCCAGCTAACCCACAGAGCTCTTCAGAGACCATCCCCATTAATTGAATTGTGCTGAGCTGAGCTGTTCACAACTTCTCACACACATTCATTACATGGATTAATTGACAATACAGACAATGATAGAATCACTTATAGTAAATACACGTGATTTCAAGATTTATGTAAGTATACACCACACACACTACCTGTAGATTTGTGTGAGGTTTCTTAGGGTCATGGATCAGAGTTTGCTTGAGAAGTTGTTTCTCCAGTTAAGTGGAATATTAAGCACACTGCCCCTCCATATTTTAAATATAACCAAGTGTTTGTATCCACATCCTGTGACGTGTTCCTCCATATTTAAGAGCACAGAGCCAAGAGAAAGCATTTTGCAAGGTCAGCTATTTCATCAGCCATCCTCACTTTTATGTAACACACTTTCTTCCCTTTCATCCCACAGGTTATTAATCTTTCCCCTATTCCGATATAACCAACAGCGCTCTTGAAGGGGAAACCCAACTGGAAATCCCCAGCAGGAGCTCCATATCTTGAATTCTGATTCATTTAATCACACTTGCTATAGCCTGAAGTACCTGGCCTTGGCTACATAAAAAGGCTTTTTCCTCTTACTGTTTAAGTGGGCACTTCCATCTGGGTTGACTCACACTCAGTGTGCCCAGAGACACTCCTGAACCACCACAGTGACTCAACTTGTGGCCTTTTGTAAAAATAAGAAATCAAAAAGTTTTTGGCAGGGCAAGTGAGGATCTGTGCACAGATAAAGGACAGAGAAGGCTGTTTTCCAAGCAGAAACAGTTGCTCAGCCAGGTGGGTAAATGTAAGCCTAATCTCTACCTTGCAGTGACAGAGCCCTGCGGCAGTGGGAAGCACATCATGGCATGCAGGGCAGAGGGGAAAAGCCTGCCTGGCACTGCTTTAAGGACCATCTCTGCCACAGGTGAGGTGAGGTGCTGCCATGGCACCCAAGAAAAAGCCAACACGTATTAACACTGGCTGATATGTACCACGGCGAATCCCAAAGCAATCCATGCGTGATCCCACAGACAGCAGGGAGTTAACTTTCTGCTACTTATTATTTTCACCATGCAGCTCTTATGAAATAGTGAAGAATTAATTTTATTATGGATAAACTGATTGCCACTTTGATTATTTTCATTTTCTGTTACTTGGCCTGATCTGCTACTTTGTAAGGAGCTGCTACTGAACAACCAGCTTTCACATGTTTTCCCCGGTCCTGGGTCTCTCAAGCTCTTGCTGAAGGACAGGGACTCCCATATGAGCAAAAGTTAATAATAATAATCATCATCATTGCATTTTTTTCCTTCAGTGGCATCCACCCTTGGCTCTGGACATCAGATGAAGGGCACTTGACTCTAGAACAGAGTTTCTGTTTGTGATGTCTGCAAGACCATCAGAACCAATCCATGAGTAACAGCTGTGATGTGTCTGAGCCCAGCTGGCCCACATGTGATCCAAGGTTCCACCTGGAGCTTCCGTGCAGCCCTGGAGCACCTCTCTGCCCCATTCCCAGTCGACCTGCAAAGCACAGTAACCAACAATATCCTCCAGACACTATTTCAGAATTTTTGCAAGCGCAGGGACATCTCCTCTGTAACCTCCTGGAGGTGGAGCAAAAGCAAGAACGCATTTCAGAACTTCCCAAAACTGCCGCAGCAAGAACAGTGAGAAACAAGATTTGAAAGCCAAGCTGAGCAAGCATTTGCTGCAGCTCCTGCCCTCTCTCCTCCTTACGAATCAAGCGACAACCAAGGCTGGGCTGAACACCACCACTGCTCCATCCAGCTCACTCCAGTCTCCACACTGGAGTAGAGAATCCCCATGACAGCCTTCACATCCTGCCCTAAGGAATTTTGGTCAAGGGCCTGGAGTGCCAGGACAAGGGGGAATGGCTTTGCACTGCCAGAGGGCAAGGTTAGAGGGGATATTGGGAAGAAATCCTTCCCTGTGAGGATGGTGAAGCCCTGGCACAGGTTGCCCAGAGAAGCTGTGGCTGTCCCATCCCTGGGGGTGTTCAAGGCCAGGTTGGACAGGGCTTGGAGAAACCTGGGACAGTGGAAGGTGTCCCTGTCCATAGGATGAGCTTTAAGAGCCCTTCCAACCCAAACCAGAAGCCACTGCATTCTGCCCAATTCTGAAGCCTGATGATTTTTAATACTGCTCAGCCTCCAAGGGTGAGGCGTGTAAACGGATTTGGGAGCAATCCCATGGAACGTGGCAATGCTTTGTTGCCTGAATTAAAAGCCTCAGCTCTGAGGCTGGCACTTACACACTTTGCAGGGTGAGTAACGAGCTGCACTAATGACTCCTTGCTCATCCCCACGGGCAGAAGAGCCCAGTGGGATCCTGCCTTCCCCTCATGGCCTGGGGCCTCGCAGTCGCTGAATGAAGCACTCCCCACCCCGCCTGCCCCAGCTTCCAGGACTCAGGCTCTTCAATACCTCCATTGAGCAGGGACAGCTGACTCGCTCTTTCTTTGGAGAGATGTGGGTGATGGTAGAGCATGAGAAATGGATATTTATGGCATTTGGGTAGACAAAAAAATAAACTTGAGGTTCTCATCCCCCCAAAAGCTTTTGAAATCCAGTCACTACTTAGTAAAAGGAGTAAACAGCACTGCCAGATATTCCTTA
The DNA here is from genome assembly GCA_013400495.1 of Nicator chloris. Lineage (NCBI taxonomy): Eukaryota > Metazoa > Chordata > Aves > Passeriformes > Pycnonotidae > Nicator > Nicator chloris. The sequence goes on along the minus strand of WAAE01020586.1, from coordinate 209,088 downwards.
AGCACCTGAATTGTGGTTTCTTACCCCACTCCCTGCACTGATTTTGGTACGAGGTCATGACAAATAATCTGTATCCCCACAGAGTAAATCTCCGTGTACCTACTTCCCAGGAGGTTCAGACTTTCAAAGGCAAAAAAACAGCAATGTAAAGAGACCTCAAGAGGACAAATACCTGAAACAGAACCATGTGCACGAAAAGTACTGTGACAATCAGTAAGAGGGTGTGAAAAAGTAAGTTCATACTTATTTCCTAGTAGAAGAGCTGGAACTGAAAACACACTGATGGGAGGGGAAATTAAGGAAGAGAATGCAAGGACCCAAACAAAAAGGAGAGTTGATCCAATTCTTACAAAGCCCAGCAGCTGGGTGCAAATGCGGCTGCTCTCAGTACAAGCCCCACAGTAAAAGGAGCAGCTCCTCTTGTCACTCACTGACTCATCTCCTGCATTCCACGCCAGGGAAACAGAACAGCTTTCTCCAAGATCAGCCCAAATAGGAAAGGGACCATTGCCCCAGCTCCCGTGGTGGTTTCATCACCACCCAAGTCAAACAGACACATTTAATATGCCTAGTTCTTCCGTGCCAGAGGCCTCCATGGGTGCATTTGCCAGGTCAGCTGAGCCAGTACAACAGGCATGCAATTGGATTTTGTGTTTCTGGATAGCAAAGGCTTAAGGGACTAAAACAGGGATTGTGCCTTCCCACGGCTGATGGAGGGACAAACTCATATGGTTTAGAGGATCAAGCATCACACAAGTGTGGTCAAGACCCCTACTAGCTCAGCTGCATCAATCCCCTCCCAGCCATCCTGGAGCTGCTTTCTACCTCCACACTCTGACAACACTGCCACTGAAATTAATTATCTGATTTAAGAGTTCCAGGCTGATGGTCCTGCATTACAAAAATCTCTCTTTACTCAAACCAAATAAAACTGAGGCTGAGCACTGGTGTTTTAAGTCTGGAAGCGCAGCCATGTCTGTCTGAGCACAGCACATGCCTGTGGAAATCACCACAAATATGCAGCCCTCCAACATCAAAGACAGGAAAAGAAGAGCAGTAAAAAGGGCACCCAAGGTCAAAGCCAACATCAGGGTTGCTAAACCCAAGGTTTTTATCAGAAGAAACTTTCCTGAAAAACTTGCAGAGGAAAGTGGCAGATTTCCTCCCAACAGAAAGAAAACCAAGATCTGAAAGTCTGCACTTCAGCAGCCAAAGAAAGCCATTGGGTGGATTTGTGGCACAGGTGATGCTGAAACACACGGTGGTTTGGGTGGCTTTGGGGGTCGGTGGGATTAGAAGAGCATTCCTTGCTTCAGTCAGGGCTATGTGTGCCAAAATCCAGCTCATTTGGTCCAGTCCCAAGGTCTAAACCCTCTACCACCGAACCAAGAAGTGTTTCACTCACTGAAGATGCCAAGGACACAACTTATTTTTACTTTGTTGGGTAAGTTTGGGCATAAATTTTAAAGAAACTATTAAGAAAGGACAATTTGAGTGTTGTCTCATGGCCACATCTCACACTTTCTAGGCAAAGCAAAGGCCCCAAGAGCTTCAGATTCATTTCCCTTTCAAGTTACAAGCCCCTACATTTATTAGCCTTCTGGACATGCAGTGAGGCTCATCCTTTGTACAGGAAACTGGAAGGAATTCAGACAAGGCTTTAGTTAAAGTTCACACTCCCCCTATTGAGTTCCACTGCCACACAGGGATTTTACCCCAGGCACTGAATTCCAAAGCTAAAAGAACCCCAAAAATCTAGAACCAGACCCTCTGACAAGAATAACAGAATTAAGAGAATGCTTACCAAGGCATGAGGAGTGTTTGCATTGTGTGGTCAACCAATTGTGAAGTTGTTTCTGGATAAAGTAATCCCTTCTGAGTAATTAATGAAATATTAGTTGCTTTTTTGGTCACAGAATCCTAGAATGGTGTGGCTTGGAAGGGCTCTTAAAACTCATCCTGTTCCACCCCTGCCATGGGCAGGGACAGCTTCCAATATCCCAGGGTGCTCCCACCCTCCTGGCCTTGGACACTTCCAGGGATGGGAAGTTCACTCCAGGATGGAGTACACTGCGATCAGATCCACATCCCCCCAGACAGGCAGCAAAGAAACACCTACCTAGGGGGTTCTCCCACCTTCCATCCCCATGTTGCTGGATCTATCTGAAGTTGGTTTAATTTATTTAAGACTATGGATCTTTAAGCCTTCAAGTCCTTAAAAAAAAGTGCATGCAAGGACGAGTACTTGCTATTGGTGACACACGAGCTGGCTGAGTGGGAGTGATGAGCAGTTGTGCCTAGGGTTACTTTTTCCAGCTTGAAAGTGTATGCTCAGCAGTCACCTATTGAAAAGTTTAAGTCATTCTCTTAAGTCATTCTCCATTTGGTGAAAAAAGAAATTAGTCATGCTCCCTCGACAAGGATTTCTTCCATGACTCGCTCAGGCCCCTCCATGTGTCTGAACACTGGTTTTCTCCGTGTTTGTCACATATTCACTACAGAGGGTTCTGCTATCCTTTAAAAGGCGCAGAGATACAGCCTCACTTCTCCCAGCTCCACAATTCCTGTTCCTGTCAGGGTAATGGTAATCAAAGATGACACAGCTTTACATGCTATTAAAAAGTGGTTCAGAATACTAAAAATCCAAATATTTCTAGAAAAAAACAGCTGCACTGAGGTGCTGTGAATCCTGCAACAGCCTTAGTGGTCATCTCTCAACTGCTGACACTATCTCATTTGCACAATCAAACTCATCCCTGTCCTGCTCTCTCAGTTTGTTTCACCCAACAGTGCATTTGATTTTGGGGCACAACTCCTCCAAAACCTGCCCACCTTCAGGATAAGAAACAACCATTCCCCCTGCATCCTCACCCCCAGCAGCATTTAGGATTTATTGTTGCACATCTGCTATGCACCAGTGCTCTCCATCAGCTGCTTCCTAACAGTTTATTTCCAGGAATTAATTCTATAGTGATGTTTCATAACGATTAGAGAGCACCTACCAGCACCTTTCAGGTGTATTAACATGGAATTGGAAAAGTAGCTTTGCTTTTGGTCCTCTCTGTGCACTGGCAGAAAATGCTGACCTAGGAGATTCTCCCACCTTCCATTAGAATCACAACCCCCTCACACAACAGAGTCTGTCTGGGGTGATGCCGAGCGAGTTCCCAACCGTTGCACAGCAAGCCCCAACTCAGTGCTGCCACTTAGCAGAGCAGCTGTTTTAATAAGCGCTTACGTCTTCAGCTGCCTAATGCAATAACAAAATTAAACACAACAACATGGAGCCTAATCCAGCGGGGTGGGGGAAATTAAGTTAGTGTTCCCAGGCAGTGGAACAAGGCGCCAGGCTCCGTGTGCGCAGGCGCTGCCGCTGCCCCGCCACGCTCAGGCACGGATTTGCCAGGATCTGTTTACACAATCCACTTTTCCCTGCAAAAGGCATGAAAGAAAATACTCTGCGGAGAATCTAAGAAGCAACATGTTCTCTCTGCAGCTTTTTGCAACTTTTCCTGCAAACTGAGCAAATAAAATGAATTCAGAACTATCAGTGCTGCTCCGGAGCTGCATTAACAATGAGCATGAGGCTGCCCGGAGAGAAAGGGGGGACTGAGCGCATTAACAAAAGCCCAGAGCACGCTGGCTGTGGCCAAGACCGGAGCCTGAAAGGCTCCTTTGTCTCTCTGGTCAATGCAAACTCATTCAGCAGCCCACAGACAGCAGAAAGAAAGTCAGGGTGGGAGGAAGAAGAGTCCTGTCTCTTTAGGGGACATCTCCTCAGCTGCCAGGCTGCGAGGCAGAGCAGACACTCACATGGACACAGAGCAGCGTTCCAAGCGCCCGCAACCCTGGCATAGTGCACAACAAATGCTCACTGAGGACATGCTCTGCTCGCACCCAACTTTCCTCGACCAAGGGACACACATTCCAGGAACTGGACATCTAGTCCCCCAAAAGCCTCCAAGTGCAATACAAATAGTAAGCTATAGAAAATAACCCCCTCTTTCTCAGTCTGCTGGCCTTTCTGCAATCCCTTCCTCCCAATAACGAGCTATTGTTCCACTCCTGAGGCTGAGGAAATGTTTGTGTTCGTTCCCCAAGTCCTTTACATTTAGAGATCTGCTCCTCATTCAACATCATTCCCCATCGTGCTAAAAGCACCTGGCCATTCATAGTTCAAGAGAAAACACCTTCAATATTGACTCCATCAAACAAAACTAATCCTCCCTTCCTCATTTTCTTAGTGCTACCATAAAACTTAGCAGAGCTCAACAGCAAACCAAAATACCTAGAAATGATCAAAGGGGAAGGGTCCCAGTTGTTACTGGTGTTCCATTTAAACACGGATACATGTCACCACCAGTCTGAAATGCAGAGTGATAAAGGCAAGCACCACCTCCAAGGGTCTGATGCTTGCTGGGCATGTTTCTCCTCCCAGATGTTGAAAGAAGGGTACACACACTCCTCACCTCGGCCACACAGACACTACCACCAGGAAGGTCCATGAGGCAAGATCCTCCGTGTGGTGGAAGACATGGCCATCATGGACTTTTTTGTGGCCCACATGTCCCAAGGAACACAAATACCCTACTGTAAAAACCCAAAGCCATGAATTCATGCTGGGCTGCTCCTCTCCCAAACTGGGCTCTTGTTGCACATGGGAGCCTCTGGGCAAAAAGCAATGTTTGAACCCTCTGTGCTTGAGCAGAGCCAAGGTGTGATGCAAATGCAGACTCTAGGAAGAGATTTCTGCAGGGAGTCTCACCCATGTACAAAATAAACATTTAAGTGAGCAAAACCAACAGTGTCTATTTCCACTGCTTTAATATTTATCCACCTCTCTGCACCAGGATCACTCAACTATCCTGCCCTAACCAGGGAGCTCGTGCATGCTCCATACACAGGACACACACACTGGTTCAAAGGAAACTGGCTCCATTTTCCTTCAGCAGCCTGACTTGGGATAACCACACAAAAAACAAAGCTGGCTAAATCCTGTCCTTTTGCACCATCCCATGAGCTAATCCATATGCTGCATTTAAACACTTCACTTTCAGGGACTCCACATTTAGTTTTGGAGATGGCCAAGGGGAAAGGTATTTCTTTACACAAAAAAGTAAGCTAATTTATTTTTGCCTAAAACACAAGGGTTTCTTAATTGCAATCACAGCAAAAACTTCTGCAAGAACAGCTTGTAAAGATAAAAACTTTTCTTTCTCTGTGTTGTAGCTGAACTAAAAAGGAGAAAAACCCCACCACAACCAGAGTTTTAATTAAACTGACTGACAGCCCATTCACACCAGCCACAGTTTGCAGAGGACGCCGTTTCCTTCCGGAATTTTTCAATACAGAAAAGACTCCTGCTCTTCACCACTGAGATAAAGATCTTTTTAGAGGTGCTAATCTGTTCCTTCATTGGAAAATTAAGGAAGGTCTCATTAAAAACAGCCAGCTGTGCAAAAAAAGTTACCGTTCTTCAAGCATCCAGATGGGAAATCCACTCAGAGGGACCAAGGCTGGAGACGTATCTGCACAAACCCCCGGCAGCACAAAGAGGCATTTCAGACACAACACACACTCCTGCCACTCTCGCCTCCTCCACTGCAGGAATATTTTTTGCCTCCTTTGTTTCCTTACAGGTGGGGAATGGCAACACAGAGTAGGCAGCTTGTAAAGAGGGGAAGAGGAACTTACAGACCAACTTGCACAGCAAACAGCCATGGACCCGTGGCTGCTGCAGAAGGGGGAATTTACAGCTGCTCTTGCAGACATCTTCTATTTTTCCCTTTTTTTTTTTTTTTTTTTTGGTCAGGTCCAATACTCTTAAGTCCAATTATCAGAACACCCTCAAATGTGAGAAAGAATAAAGAAGTGGAGAAAAAAAAGAAAGCTATCCTTGGGGTATAAAAGAAAGCGATTCCTGTGGTTGTCCTGTGCAGGGCCAGGAGCTGGACTTGATGATCCTTGTGAGTCACTTCACACTCAGGATATTCCATGATGATCTGGCCTGAAATCAGGTAATTCTTTCTGCACTTAAAACTCTCGTGAAGGAAGCAGTTGCTACAATACACAAGCTTCAAACCAAAATCTAAAGAAATGTGGAAATAGAGAACGAACAAAGAAAAAGTCCCTAAAACACCTACTGCTGATTGGCAATGACTTGGGCTTCCACTGGCAACTCTGGCATGATGAACAGTGGTGGGATATAAATAGGAAATTCCTTTTCACCTTCCTAAGGTAGAGCTGCTGTGCTGGTCATTGAGAACAAACCCAGAGAGTCAGTTGTATTTACTTATATTTCAAATCACAACATGCACCACACAGCATTAAATAACAACTCCTTACTCCAAAGCTTTAGTGTTTGCACCACAGATAAGAAAACATCTATAATCTGCAGCAAAGTACACCCTGTTTCCAGATAAAGTGAGATGTATTTGTTCTACTTAATTCTGCTTTGTACAGTCCAGATAACACATTTTGAGATGCAATTATGAAGTGCCAGCATTTAAAATCAATCTATGATAAAAGTTAAAATAACAACCAAGGAGAAAAAAAGCAGTTCTCAAATATGCTAATATATGGTACAGGAGAGGATGCCACTTATACCTGAAAATTCATGGAGAACAAAATTCTCCTAAGAAAAGCCACACAAAACCTCATTAAGGTTATTAGGGCCACTAGAAGAGGTCCACGTATAGATGCCACTGAGCAGGTGGATTTAAGTCCTAACTGTTGGGCACTTTGCTGCTTTCAGTATAAACATTGCAGCCAACACTCCAGGCATAAACAGGGTTAAAAGTTCAAGCAACACAAGCAAAATGTGTCAACCAAATAAGCTTCTTCAAAGCATCATCTGTAGAGGTTTCCTGGTTTTATGTTCTTTGCTTTTACTGAGTGGTAAACTACAAAGAGGGTGATGCATGTTTTGGGTATAGAGATACTACAATCTCTGTTCACTGATCTCACCCCATTTCACAGCTGCCCGAGTCAACTCTGAGATTGGGATGATGTTAAAATATTGTCCTGGCCCCTGGCACCATGCAAAGTGACCCCAGAAACTGTGCTTTTCCCATGGAAATGAAAGCCTGCCTCTGATCCTACCCGCTCCTAATGCTTACAACAACAGGCAGCACATCTGAGGCCTCTTGACAGGACTTTCTCTCATGGGTAACTTCACATCCTGAAGCTCCCACCCAGATTACACTGACCCAGAAACCCAAACCTACAAATGAACATCCTGGGCATAGCAAAGGCAAGCCTAGCCTGGGAATAATGCAGAAAAAAGTCACAATTCCAGCTGACAGATGAACAGCTCCTTGCTCGAGGGTACCACATGTTGAACCAGGAGAGCTTTGGCCTTTTCTGCCCACTGACACTGAAGGCTGCAAAGGGAAATCGATATTATTACTAGACACAACCAGAATGACAATATCATGCAACACCTGCAGCTAATCTTTACTTTTCAGTCCCTGGAAAGACTATTCTGCCACAATTCCCTTGTATCTAAGAAGAATTTAGCAAGATAATTGCTCTGATTCTCTCTGCAGTCAGGATGTGTCAAGAAAGTGAGGAAGCTCCTTTAAAATAATCCTGATTCATTCACCTCCCATGCAAGTGACCCTACTTTCTTCCACTTAATCCTTCTGCAACCTGGCTTCTCTGGAACAGCAATGAACAGCAAATAGTCTCAGCTGTTTCACAGAACCATAGACTGTTTTGGGTTGGGAGGGTCCTTAAAGACCATCCAGTCCCAACCCCCTGCCAGGTGCAGGGATGTTACTCCCCACAGCTATGTTTCCACCTCTCCCAGCCTATCACTGCCTCTTAGGCTTTAATCCAGATAAACTTCCTGATTTCCTGAGCTGAAGATAAAAAGTTACAGTGAAGAAACAGCTTTGTTCTCACCTTTAAGCAAGAGAAAATAAAATACCCAGCTGAATCCCTGTTAATCCACCCTCAAGATGACAAAGGCTGGCTCTGCAGTGCACCACAGAGAGGGCCGAGGTCTCTAGCTGGACAAGAGCTGCTTCCCTTGAGGCACCCTCTGAAAAAACAACACGGTCAAAAAGTTCAGGACCTCACACTATGACACCAGTGGCAATGAGGGCAGAGCCTAAACTAAGTGATCAAAAGGTGAGGTTTAGTGCCTCACCAAATGTTTCTGAGAATCATGGAACATCCTGAGCTGGAAGAGACCCACAAGGGCCATCCAGTCCAATCCCTGCACAGACACCCCAACAGTCCCACCCTGGGCATCCCTGGCAGCGCTGTCCAAATGCTCCTGGAGCTCCAGCAGCCTTGGGGGCATACCCATTCCCTGGGGAGCCTGGGCAGTGCCCAGCACCCTCTGGAGGAAGGACCTTTTCCTGATCTCCAACCTAAATCCCCCTGGCACAGCTCCAGCCCTTCCCTCAGTCCTGTCCCTGCTCACAGAGAAGAGATTGGAACTGTGCCTCAACTGCCCCTTGGGAGGAAGCGGAAAACAAAAGAAGGTGAAGTCCCTCCATCAATACCAGCTCAATGATTTTACTGATATATCTGAGCTGTATTTTGGGTGACAGCCCTCAGTGTTGCAGTGGAATCCCGTTGCTCTGATTTGCCAAGCTTTGTCACAACATGTTTACTATGGCATGTGTAAACGGGATGAAGCTGCCAGTACCAAACTGGAGCAGATCCACTCTGTCCAACACCACTTAGATCAGTCTGCCTTCAGAGCCATGGTATGGACAACCTGGGGAGCAACACATCCCAATCCCCACCTAAAAATAACTGCATTCCAGGAGTGACAGTCAATTCTAACTCCATTACTCAATCTTGATTAAATCTAACGTTCAGTATACTTCTTAATCAACTTGCCTCAAGTGAGTACCTTAAGGTTAATCTCTCAAAGCCTTTTTCAGGGAAAAGAAGATTCTTTCACGGTCTGAACACACCAAGGAGCAGGTAGAACATGAAAATTATTATCCACAAAGCTTGTTCTTTCCAAAAATATTTGGCAAAGCACTGGGGGCTTTTTGTCTGTTTCATACAAACACGATGTAAAACAAAGTTAAAACGAAGTCTCAAAAATGCCCTTCAGCATTTAAAAAGGATCCAAACTCAGAGGAAAGAAAGCATTTTGAACAAGGCATTTCACAGCATGGTGCAGCAAAGAAAAAAGTCCTTTGGAGACTTTTAACTGCATTTATTTTTGCAATTAACTACAACAGAAGGGAAAATAAATCCAGTACCTAACAGAGAGATATCTTCACACTGCTTTCCTTGATGAAGTTCTCCTAGAGCAGCCTTTGGCTTCCATGCATTTGCTAAGTGTTAAAACCTGTATTTATGTATGGAACAGTTCCGCAGGGAAATCGCATGCCAGGTCCCATAAGGATGCATAGAGGCACCACTGCACACCTCCCTCTGGAGACCATGGAATGCAAAGGGGCTGCCAAAAACCCTCCAGCTGCTTAGGAAGGCGTTTCTGCCCCAGCTGATAACACCCCCCACAAAGCCGACCACACCCACCCCTGGCCTGGCAGCTCAAAAGTCCTCCCTGACCTGTGACAGTAAAATGATTCTTGCTTGAAACAGTTAAATATGGAAGTGAATGGAATTATGGAATCCCAGAACGGTTTGAGTGGGGAAGCAACCCTAAAGCTCATTTCAACCTCTGCCATGGGCAGGGATACCTTCCATTATCCCAAGTTGCTCCAAGCCCCATCCAACCTGACCTTGGACACTTCCAGGGATCCAGGGACAGCCACAGCTTCTCTGGACACTGCAGGGTTGGGAGAAAAAGAGATGTACTAGGAAAAGTTCCTGGGTCACTCTTTCAAGCAAAGCCACCAACCAAAATAATTTCAACCATCCCTCGGGAAAATGGAAGATGCTCGTTCCAGATGGTGGTCAGAACTATTGCTCCAGAGAATGAGAAGGAGTCTTCAGAGTGAAGAAACTACATTGTTCAAGAAATGAGGGAAAAGCAGGAATCTCTAAGAGAAGACGTGCATTCAAAGAAAAACATCACACACACGAAATTCCCAGGCAATGGCCAAGGAAGAGCCAGAGGGAACAGAGGCAAATCTGACATGAGGCAATGTCAGAACCAGAACTTGTGATGATCATTTTGTTTATTGAATTTTTAAACAGAAAAAAAAAGTAACAGTAGTAGTCTCACACTGAACAGTAGCTAAACAAGGATAAGACTGAGCAAACCTCCTGGTAAATGCTGTAAAAATATCTAAAGCAAGGCTGTGAGCAAGCTGGCTTGATGGAGGTGACAAGGAGTGACTGGGAAGAGACAGTTAGGGACGAACAAGGCTTTGATCTCCTGTCTGGCCAGACACACACACCAGCCTACTCCTTTCTGGAGTAACTTTGGCTTATGGTCTATTCCAAAGGAACAGGAATGGTTCTTCAGTAGTTCTCTACACTTCTGGCTGCATCAGATGCTTGTGCACATCTAGTCTGGCAGACAGAAAAGAGGTTTTTTAATAAAATGTCACAGAGCAGACAACACAGCTGAAGCCATATCCATCTTCCACCTTTCCCATTCTGAAATGCAGCTGCAGATACAATAGTTACTTTCAAATACTCCTGAATTTCAATCACTGACCTTAAACCACCAAACAGACAAACCAGGCACTATCTCACACAAACGGAATCACAATCCAACAAAAACAAAGGTCCCCAAATTCTGTGTAGCTGTCCCCTGACTAGCAGCTGAAACAGCAGTTTCTGGCCTGATACCAGCTCAGGGAGAGGCTCTGACCTGCTCAGCCCCCATCCATGAGGCAACCTGATAAACACACTCTAAGTCTGGGTTGGGAAGTGCAGAGCCACTGCGGCAAAGAACACCAACCAGGAAACACCCTCCAGTCCCAACAGCCCCACCAGGAAGGGAACATTGGGATCGTTTGGGGCTTGTTTCCTTCAGAGTAGTTACTTAACACACACACACAGTTATTTCTACACCAAGTTTGCCCTGCACACACATAACCAGGTAAGTGCATTAAAACCGCAAGAGCCAAAGCAGACAGGGCCAGGTGACATAATTAAAGACACAAACAGGAAGGCAGAGCAGGAGGAAAAGGATGTCATTGCAGATAAAGATTCCCAAGTTTTTATCCAGCCCCAATTCAGCTTACAGCCTGGAACAAACTTCTGTGTGGGTATGAGAGCCTACCTTCCCTCATGCTGAATTCACAAAGTAAAACCTCCCATCTCTAGCTTCCCTTTGGTGCCAGCAGTTACTGCAGCTGGGGCACATTACACCACCAGAGGAGAAAGTTCCCATCCAGACATGAGCACCGCAGTGCTCATCCATGGCAATTTTCACCCAGGAGTCTCAATTTCTGTAAAGTACTAAAAACCAGCTGATTTTTCCCTTCCTGTGCATGCCATTAACACAGAACTGCCCCTGCCCATTCACCTCAAACTCTGTGCCTTAAAATCACAAATAAACCACTCCAGCTTGCCAGGTTTTACCCCCCACATCTCTGCTCCACAGGGACAACCCCTGCTTGTGTCCTGGGGACCCTGTAGCAGAATCCATGTGTTTCTGAGCCAGGCTCTCCATCTGTATGATAAGCAGGAATATCAAACAGCCTGGTATTTTACTGTCTCATTCACTCAGCTGCATTTCCTGCGGTGGCTCCAGTACTGCACACTGTGACCTCATGGGGAAATGCAATGCTCTGCTGGTCACTCTGTTGTGGTGCCAGCAATGTCACCCAGAGTGATGGTCCTCCCATCAGCTGAGCAAGGAATTCTAGAAGGATGATTCTCTGGAGTGTTGATGCTCAACACAATTGAGATTCCATTCCCAATTCTGTAACTCCTCATGGTTTTCAGCCCATAATCTTTATTTCAGGAAGTTTATCAAAATGAAATGAAATCCTAAGTACCTTCTAGCCACATGCGGAGCTTATCACTTCCCCTGAGTTAAAATTCTGTGTCATACAAAATGAAATCCTGGGAAAGCTGGCATCCAGGGAGGGCAGTGCAACACATCTTACACTGCTGCACAAAATCCAAAGTTCACAGAGGGCTGTAGGTAGGACAGGAGCCCTAAGTCTCCTCAGTTCAACCCTCTGCACCTCTAATTTCCCCTCATAAGGAATCTCAGATGCAAGCTTCACACACACCTATGCAGGGAAATCCAAGAAAGTGTAACAGCAACGATATATTCAACCCACCAGGGTCTGAAGATGAGCAGTAAATTAATCTCTGAGCATTTCTCATTAAAAGAAATCCTGGTTTACTTCCATTGGCTCTGCCTGTTGGATCCAAGGCCAGGCCAGATGGGGCTTGGAGCAACCTGGTCTAGTGGAAGGTGTCCCTGCCTGTGGCAGGGGGCGGAACAGGATGAGCTTTCGGGTCCCTCCCAACCCAAACCATACCAGGATTGTATAGATTCAGGCCACAAACAGGGATAAAACACAGAGGGAAGGCTGCAGCTCCTGCAGTGCTCTCTGACGTGATGCTACACAGCTGAACCAACACACAGGTAGAAGTCAGTGAGGCTGTACCCAATGCACTATCCCAGGTGGGAAAGAAAAGGGAACTTCAGGACCTGTCCCTCCCTGGTTGGTGAGGCCTATCTGCACCAACAGGACAGCCCATGCACCACCACAGGCATCAGAGTTCCTTTTCTGATGAGCATAAACCCAGCTGTGCTGATTTCAGACTGCATATCTCCACAGTCACAGCAGGGCTTTAAGACTGAACTTTCCACCTACAAAAACTGCCCACACACCTGGATTTCACCACCATCATGGCCACAACTGCCACCACCACCTTAAGCATGGACAGGGAAGCTCTGAGGACTTTGCTGGTGACCAGTTATTTTAGCAGCCTTTTTTCAAATTAACCATAATTAAGACCAACACTGTGGATGGGAGGAAGGGAAGAATAAGAGAAGTATTCTTCCCTTAAATGCTGAAGTTTTGGAACACTTCAGAACAGGAATGGACCAAATCAAACATTTCTGGTTATCCCTAGCACCTCTGACATTATCAGGGGCTGCAGGGCAATTTGGTTCACCAAACTGGTTGAAACACATTTCATCTTCTTCCTTTATCCCTGCAATCTAGAGACATTTCGGACCCACTCACAGTCAGTGTGGATGATACAGACCTTTTGTCTCCCATTCCTAAGCAGAAACACCATCTTAAGCTCAACATAAAAGCAAGGATGGAGCTAGACCACAAGAAAAACCAATCCAAGCCTGAGGAGTGAATTCTCCTCCTTTGAGGGAATATTTGCAACCCTCTCCGTCCAGTGGTGGAAGTCCAGCAGACTTCTCCAAGAGCTTCCAAAGCATCAGTGATCTTTAGGAGTTTTAGCTCAACCAGCAAGACCTCAAGCTCCTTGATGGAGACCAAGAGTTATCCCTGCTTTCAACACTTCCAAGCCTGGCTGCATTCTTCCTCCAAAAACTCCTTTTAAACAACAAGACAAAGCTGAGCTGACAACAGAGAAGCAGCTCTCCCCACTCTCTGTGTCGGTCCTGCACCCTTGTTCTACTGCTGTGCTCCAGCTCCTTCCTCCATGCCCTTCCCAGGTTGATTAATACTCATCCTGGACAATCAGAATCTGGTAATTCAAGTTTTTACAGTGCTCCACACCATAACTCCCTGTAGGGCTCACACATTTCACCAGAAAGTTTTTGCTGACTGTTCCCACTCCTGACATCCCGGGCATTCAATAAGACATTCTGCACAGAGGCCCTGGCTATAAAACTCTCATGTTCTTTGGCTGCCAGGATGGGAATTTGGTGACAGTACAATCCATTCATTTATTTAATGACCCTAACATCAGCCTGAGTGGATGAAGTGTGCTTTGGCTGCAGTAAGGCAGGCAGGGGGCTGTGCCAAGGGCCAATTGTTTCGGTGAATGACAGCGATGCCAGGTACCACTGCCATGAGATGGGGTAGTTTGGGGCAAAATGGGAATCATTTCAAGTTGAACGTGGTGCATAACCTCACAACCAAATATCGAAATGTAAAGGAGTTTATTTGTGCAGATGAACCTTTTCAAAATCGGAAATGTAATCAATGAAATTAAGGTGAACAGCTTAAACTCATCAAAACTTGGGCTTTGTGATATTTGCATATCAGCAAAAATTAGGTCTTTTTCTTTTTGAAGAGACAGTCATAAAGGCACTTTGAAATCAGCTTGAAAACACAACACTGAAGGAAAACATAAAACTCAAGTTGGACAGGTTGACAGCTGAATTATTTGCATTCACAACTCTAAAATACGAAACACAGAGCCCAGAAAAACTGAGTATTTGGTGAAAGACTGTATAAGTGACAAGTATTTATAACTGTGTGAGCACTAGTGAGAAAGGGTGACAGAAACTGAAGTTGGTTTTATACTATACAGCAAGTGGAACTCAAGATGTCTCACCACCTCAAGAAATACTACAACCAAAAGCACTTTCCAAACAACTAAAACTGGTGAAATTCCCTTCCCAGCACACTCCAGAGTTCAAGGTGCACCATGAATGTCACATTAAGAGCCACAATAAACAGGCTTTAAATGTTGTTTTTTTTTTGTTTCAGTTCTTGAATTCTCTCCAAATAACTGGTATAGGTTACTCACTCTCAGCTACAAGAACCCTGCTGAGTTCCCTTTCCAATATAATATATTGAGTCAGCCTAATGATTCAGCTGCACATTGCGAAACCAAGTGTCCAGTGTGGAGCCTGTACATCACCCCAAACAGCAATTCAAGACTTCCAGAAAGTTTTTCAGGCCAGATTTCAGCCTGCATTTCACATCAGACCTGACAGCTCTGTGGAAGCTCTTGTGGCAGCCCCAGGACAGAAGGGCTGGGTCTCACCACTCAGTAGAAATGCACTGTTTTGTTTTTTTTTGAAGGCCTTTCCTCTCAGGATGCTTAGGAGCCTTCCCAAGAACACAGCTGACTAAAAATCCAAAGCTGAAAGTAGCATCACTAAAGAAGTCTTTCCCTTTAATGCACATAGGAAGAGCCTCCTGCTTGATCTAAAAGACCAAAGACTTCTCTCATTTTTGCCTTTTGGCAAGAGAACAAAGTAAGACCAGAAAAAGACAGTTTCAAGGTACAGTAACTTCTATGACTTACCAAAAACACATAAAAGAGGCAAATCAGTATTCAGATCACCATTAGCAAAGCCATAGCACCAGCTTAAATGGATTTTCACCCATCGCCAGTGACAGACGCTGCAATCAGACTCCTCTGACTACTCTGAGTAACTCAGAGTCACTCTCACATGTAAATCAAACCAAACACACAATCATCATCTGGCAACCCCAAACAGAGCAGCCCTACAATGTTTACTAGTTTCCACCTTCCAAAAGCTTTCCAAACTTAGGAAAATCTGTGTTATTTAAGACCTTTAACTGCATAAATTCCTCCTTGCTTGGCGTTTTCACAGCAACAAGAGCAAACTCCAAGGCTGACAGGGAAATTTCTGTTCCCATCATATTCAGTCCCCTCCCCTGCTAAAAGCAGGGATGGTCTTTGTGCTTCCAACTTTTACAACTATTCCTGTGCAGATACTCTTACTCCAGAGCATGGGAGCCTCATTCCTGCTGAGCTCAAGCACTTTGAAAGGAGCAGCTGCTCACTGCACCTCGACAAGTCCTAACCCATTTCAACACTCCACCAAGAGACTTGGAGAGTGCTACTGGGATCAGTCAAGGACGGGTAAGTTTTATTTCCAAGACACACATTCTGGAAGCCACTTGGCTTTTTTTTCAAGCCTATCTAAAGTTCTAGAAATATTTTAACTCTCATGTAGATAAAGGAAACACAAAGTTGTTACAACCAACAACTGAAACATCTTATTTTTGGTGGTAGAATTGATTTAAACCTGATACAATCTCATTGTGGGGAAACTCGTCCTTTTCTCTCCACCTCAACTACGCAGCAAACACAGGTAAAAACAACTCCTCGGGTACAATCAAAACACAGAGCATGTCATTGTCTTCTCAGGAAAGAAAAAAACCTAATCCTGCTGTCCCATTAACCTAGTTACATGCCCAGCAGCAATTTGACTCAAGTCCCATCAGCAACAGCGTGCCATCACCCATTCCAAAAAGAGGGAGCGCGCCCTGGGACACCTTCCAAAGGTAAAGAACAAACCAGAGGAATAACATGCACCAGAAAATTTCACTAGCCTAAAAGCTGATTTTGGTCTCCTCCCTTTGATCCTTTCCTTTTTTAAGAACACATTCCATTTTCTTCTTCCAGCTGTTCCACATTATCAGCTCCTATTTGGGAGGCAAAACAGAGTCCAGGGTTTGGGAAAGAAAGCTGTACAGAGAAGCGCTTGAAATTGCAGGAAGTGTAAAACACAGCACTGTGAGAGTCTCATCAACTGTAATCCCTTAAAAAACAAGAAGAAAAATTAGTTCCCCTGGTTCCTCCAGACCACGAGGCACACGACTCCTCCCCCCACATGTTCACACCTTGGAACAATCACCAGTTTTCTCTTCTCCATTCATTCCAGAAAACCTTTTGCAATTGCCAGTAACCACATTCAAGTCACAGATAAAGTTTCCTACCAAAGCAATGCCTGTAAAACAGTGATACTACCCATCTGTAATTCCCCAGAGTAAAAATTCCAGCAACTCTGATCATATTAGCAGATTTACACACAACTAAACTTGACAGTTGACTAACCCTGAAATTGCTGGATTAGAAGAAAAAGAAAATATAGATTACCTCTGCCTTCTAAAGGGAGATCTTCACTGCTAACTCCTACTACTAAACAAAAGTGGAGCAAATGCACCAGCTCAACACATCCCAATGTTTGCTAATGACACAGAAAAGCCTTTCAGCCTGAAAATTATGGATCAAATCCATTCACACACAGATAAAAATCCTTCTACGTCCCAACATCCGAAAGGGAAGTTACTTGTTCTGAGTCTCCTGTTACTCTCTGAACAACTTCTTACACAAACTCTCCTCCCAAATCAGAGCTGCTCATTAAATACACATATATTTAAACGGATAAAGTAACCTTCTACAGACTTCGGCCAGAGAACACACACAGTCATGTCCCTGGATGTGAGAAGAAAATAAGCCACTTGAAATCACATTTTTAGAATGGTTTTCTCCAAGAGATTTCACCACAAAAACCTTACAAAGCTGGTAAAGTGACATATCTGCACTCTAACATGATCAGCTTTTGTCATTAAATAAATTAAAGCTACTGCTGCTTGAAAGAACACTAAGATGTGCCAAGGCTGGGGAACATCAACAGGGGAGGGAGATGGCAGAGAGCGCTTAAGGCACTTAATTTTTTGGCAACATGCTCCCCAGTCCATGCCCGCTCCTCTCCTGCAGAGGAGCCACCACCACAGAGCAGCAGGGAAAGTCTCTTTCCCAAGCTCTTCTCCTGCTCTGACTCTCCCAAGATGTTTGACCTCCACAGCTTCAACACTTCTAAACATAAACATTTCCCAGGCAACATCTCTGCCCCCTTCCCTTCATCCAGCCGAGATCTCAGAACATTCCCTCCTCAACTCAGAAACACAAAGAGCAAGGGACACCTCTGATCTCAGCCTGGTCCCTCCTTCCCACCTCTTCTCACTGTTCCTTCCCTTTCGGGACTGTAATGCTCCCAACACCTTCCTCACACGCGGCTGCCACTGGCACCTGGAAGAGGGTTTCCAACTGCCCTTCGGTGGATGTCAGAGCCACACATGGAGTGTTTCACACAAGAGCCACGACCACGCTCTTCAAGCTGACTTTTGTGCCCAAGCAGCTTCCAAATGCCTTGTCCTCAGCTTCAAAGTCATCAACAGACAAACCCCAGAGAGCACAGAGCTGCTCCCTGGCATAGTCTGGGAAAACACCACTCTAAATGGAAGTACGGGAGGGAAGATGGCATTGGCTCCACACTTCCAGAGGGGATCACGGCAACCCAGAGACCCCTTCAGTGCATGCTGCAGATTCTCTCCTGGGCAAAACTACTGGGCATTTTCTCCTCCACTTCAACTCTTTGTTCACGGAGAGACAACAGAGAACCCCACGCACCCAATCCTCCTCAAGAATCTCGATTTAACCAGATCGCCAAGGCAGGCCTTCTCTGGCCTGGCCTGCATCTCAACACTGGGCAAGCACTGCCAGGAACTCACCCGGACTTCTCACACAGCCTCAGACATTCCTGAACACCATCCTGTATTTCTTGCTGTTCTCCTGGGCTTTGGAGAAGCTGCTTGCATCCAGGAGATGCCACCCAACACAGCAGGAACCAGCACAGCACTTCCTGAAAGGGACTACAGTACAGTTAGCTGAACAATGCGGGAAAAACTAAAACTAAATTACTGAGCCAACGTTACAAAACACACGTTTCCTCACACAGCAGTGGTGGAATTCGCACAGAGATCAGTCCCCGAAACACTGATCCTTCCTCTGTGCTTCTCGGAAAAGGAATTAACAAGGAGGAAGAAGAGAAAAAAAAATTTAGTAACAGCCTGTTGACACGCACCCTGAGCCTGCCACAACCTGCAATAGCCTGAGGAACACCCAATTTTTCAGAGCTGCCCAATCCCACATGGAAGCAGCCACAGGGACAGATCAAAGTCAAGCTTACTGGTGCCTGCACATCAACAACCAGGAACTCCCTCTAAACGTGAGGAAGTTGGGAAAACAAAACCCTTCTGACACCAGCCCTGAGCTGCAGACAGCTCTGATTTGGCTCTGAGTGAAGAGTGTCATATTAACCAGTAGCCAGGGGACCTCACCCCAGCTGCCATCCATCAACCTGGCTGTCCCTTACAGGCCAATGTTTGCCCACATCTAGGCTGGGAAGAAACTGGTGACCTGATTATATTGATCCACAAAATTTATTCACAGCACAGAGACTTCTGAAAGAACAGCTTAATGTAACACACACAAAAAAAAACCCTTCACTCCTAAGTGGGAGAGTAAAGAGCAGGGTGGAATATGACACGTGTCAGAAGTACCACTGAGGTAAAACCACAAAGGCCCACAGTGCCCTTTGTTACTGTACCTTTTTATGGAAGAAGTCTCACGCCAGACTTCGCTGGAACTTCTCCTGCAGAGGCAGTCTGGGAGTCAAAGCCAAGGAGGGCAGATTGGGATTTACTTTTTATAATATCCCTTCTGTGTATCATTTCACCCTCGCTTGTCCTTTCCACCCAAATAAGGGTCAGACTCCAACTGAAGGATTTATCCATACCGACAACTTTTGAGCACAATTTCTGCCTGAAATCAGGTTTGGCTGAGTAGTCACCACTATCAGAACCACAAAATTATCCCAATTTACTTCTACACAGGAAATTTAACTTCTTGAAGCCACCATGTTAAGGAAATTCCTCACAAATCTGTCTTGTCTTACAGCAGCTCCAGTAACTTTCTATTTAGCAGGAAACAGAATGAATCTCAAATCCAGACATTTCTGCTCTTCATGTCCATCACTTTCCAACTTCTCTTTCTCTCAAAAAATATTACTTTCTAAAAAAAATTCTTCTTTCTCCTATATCGTAATTTTCCCTCCCTCGTGCCTTGTTACATGCACATGCTCAACCCTTCTCTCTCACACAATTCTTTTATTTTCCCAATTACACAGCTATTGTTTAATTTCACGATACATTAAGTCTGAAACCACAGGTATTTCCAAAGTTACAAAGTTCACCAGTAAGAAACTGCTTTGGTTTAAAAAGCCCAAGTCAGAGAAACCTGCAACTCTTATCTGCTGTGAGGTAACAGTGGCTCAACAGTTGTATCAAAACACAGAGAAAAAAAAATAAACCAAAGAGAGCTAAAAATAAGGCTGAACTCAGATGACCCCCTGCACTCCAGTAAATCAGGGATGAACTCTGCTCCCCGAGCCTCGCTCAGAGCAGCACTAAGAGGTAACAGTTTTTGTTTATAATCAAACACAGGTCTTGGTGGAAGATAAAACCAGCCAGGGTACCTGAATAAGCTTCACCAGGACATCTGAATAAGCATCAAAAATAAAATGTTTCTATCTATATATTCCAAGCACAGATCAGTAGTTTAGGAGTTAAGGAGAGATATCGGTCAAACACAATGTTTTCAAAACAGGCATGTCTAGAAATAAAAATGAAACTGTATCATTTTAACCTCCCCACTTCTATACCACCAACTTGTCATAGCCATCTAACACTTCTCCCTCCCTCTGTCCCTCCTGCTCACGGTGTCCCGTTGGGTCCCCAGGACAGGACACTGCCACAGCACTCCCAGCTCCTCTAGGAGCTTCTCCAGGCTTTCCAAATCCTATTGTTTTTAGGCTGTGCTCAGAATAAACATACTCTTCGTCCCTCGTGTGCTTCATGTAACACTCACCAAAAGCAACAGCCTCAAAAGCACAGCCCCTAGCCCAACCCACCAGGCTCCCTTTCAGCGACACCCGGAGAAGTACCCCAGGGAATAAAGTGCTTTGGAAAGCCCAGCACAGCCCCAGAGCCAGACAAACTTCAGCCTTCAACTGTCAAGGCATCCAAGTGCCACGTTCCCCGATAAAAAAGCCCCTTCCCAGACAAACCAGCACCTTGCTAGGAAGATCAGCTGGGCACAGCCTGTGCACACTGGCCAGCATTCCCACTCCAACTCTTGGCACATCCCTCAAAACTGAAGCAAATTTTCCCTGAGCAACAGTTTTACTCACCGCCCCCCCGCTGACGCTACTGACAGCACCTTCCCACTTTTTTTATTCCTAAAGCACCGGCTGGAATTACGGAATACCACAAATCAGGCAAACATCAGCCAGCAAAGAGAACGTCCAGGGGTTGTTACTTGACCCAAACAAATCTGTAACGTCCACAGTCTCATGATTTAAGCAATGAATTTGTTGCCATGGCAGGGGTGATTCTTGCCGGAAGCTTAAGAAAACAATGGACCTAAACTGATTATAAAAGGGCTGGGTTTTCCCATCTCCAAAATGAAAGTGAGAGCAGGAAAATGCTCAGACACAGGGAACACAGTTCTGAGAGCACAGCCCTCAGCACGAAAACTACCCTGCACTTCCACCTTAAAATCCAACACACCGCCAAACATTAACAGGAAAACACACTCCCGACCATCCCTGCAACCTTCCCCGGAGAAGACAGCACGGAGATATTTCACAAAGTGTGTTTTTCACTTCATACTCCCCCCAAAACTCCAGGGAGAGAGGCAAGAGAACAGCCAGTTTGCCACGGGATGCTGTCA
>WAAE01020586.1:153147-183293 GCA_013400495.1 Nicator chloris | reverse complement strand
GGTAAACTTCGACTATTTCCGGAAGAAGAGGGCGTGAGACAGTTCGGGGAGCTTCGGAGGAGCTCGGAAGGGGGATTCCCGCCCCGCTCGTAGCTCTTCGGAACTTCTCGGCTATCTTCGGAGTCCCTCGGGATCGGCGCGGACGCAGCTTCGGGCACACTCGGCTCGGTGAGACTTCGGCAACTCTTGGCGGTGAGGGATTGGCCCGAGGCTGTCAGGAGGCCCTGGGGTCCCTCAGCACCCACCCCACTGAGGGCTTTCCCTGCCCGAAAACTCACCCCCAGCCCCAATTCCTGGCTTCTGGAGGGGCTGGAAGGGGCAGCACCGCAGCCCCCCCGAGGCATCGTGAGGGCTGGCAACCCTGAATGCAACATGGAAGCCTGGGACCCCCTTGGCTGTGAGGGGTCTCGCAGTGTCCACCCTACCGCGGGCCCGAGGAAGGGGCTTACCTAAAAAAATTCACCCCGAGCTCCATTACCAGCCCTATAGCCCCAATTCCCAGCTCCTGGGGCAGCTGACAGGGGCCACACTGCAGCCCCTCATGAGGGCAGACAGTCCTAAGGATGACAGGGTGGGTGTGAGGGACCCCGGAGACCCCCAAGGCAGCCCACTTGTGGCAATGGGGCTGCTCCACACCTGCCCTTGTGGGGAGAAGTGTCCACCTGACCCCATGGTCACACCAAGCCATCACCCTTCCAGGGTTGCCACACCACCACGATCACCATTTCACACCCAGCCTGCAGAACCCTCCTCACAGCCACCACCTGAGCTTGGCAGCAGCCAAGGTGGTTTGTAACATCTCAGGGAGATTAAAAGCACCTCAGAACAGATTCCAGCAGCTGCCAGATTGTCCTGACTTGTCCTGCCTCACCGCTGGCTGCTGAGGGCTCATTCCAACACGCTGGCACCTTCTGACGTTCCTGCCGCACAACACGTCCCAGGGGGACACTCCCAGCACCTTCACTGTGCCCACAGGTACTGCTGCCCCAGCCACCCAGCCTGGGGCGCTGCTCTAGGAAACCTTCCCAGAGTTTCTTTGCATCCCATCTGCTGCAAATTCTGAGCAGCTGCAAGTTTAGGAGGAAGATAATGCTTTAATGCAATCACACATAAACCCTTAAACGTGAAAAGCTTCTTTTACTGAACAGCTCTCATGGTGGTGTATTCAGGCACCTGGAGAGCAGCTAGTACAACCACAAGCTGAGAGAAGAGGTCTTGTGCACTAAAGAAAACCTAGCTGAGGAGTCACATCCATCCCTGTCTGTACAATGGTCCTGTTTCTATGCAGAGAAGTAATTTTGAATTTTAAATATAAACCTGAAGGTGGAGAATGTGGACTGGGTGTTGTTCACTGGAGCAGACCTCAGCACAGTGGGCAAAAGATAGTAGAAGGGTCTTGATTATGTTTTCCCTTTGGAGTCAGACTCTGAGTTATCGAACAATGGGGTTGTGCAGGGCAGGTTTAGGACACACAAGGATTGCAGTCTATCCAGAAGCTCTCCCTCCTTTGAGGTGTGTTCTCAGAAGGAAAGCTGGGAGCTGCTACGCAGGTCTCCATTAAAAGCAGCCCTGCAACTGGAATACTTTCTTAGTCATGCTACCCGGAGGGTACAGCCACCTCCTGCAGTGCCAGCAGGCATTAGTGGGGCAGGGGAAGGTGACTTGTGCTGTTTAGTGTCCCTTTCTGTGCTCTTTCTTCTGTGTTGGGGTAAGAGAAATACCTGGGAGGAGATGAGCTCATACATACCTCACACTACCTGTGGGAAATGGGGGGAAATAGGAAACACTGAGATTTCTTTTTGACGGGAAAGAGCCCAACGAAGCCCTGCCAGCCTGTAAAGAAGTCCTGAGTGGGGAAAATTACCATCTGAGCCCAGGAACAAATATTTAGAGGGGGCTCTGGCTGTTTTTTTCTGAGTCAGTTTTCCTCAGCAGCCTTCAGCCTGCCATATTAACTGATTCCACTCCAGGAAAACTGAAGAGAGAAATAAGAATGACCAAAAAGAAAGGCCAACTACTCCTCCACTCCCCAAAACTGGGAGAAAGGAGGAATTTCTCTCATGGTATGGGATTTGCCCAAGAACTAATAGATCTCCCAGCACACCTCTCCTGCTGGGAAGACAATTCTCCCTCCACAGCTGGTAAAGACTTGGCTGTTACTACTTGGAGGGTGCAAGTAGAGCTGTGTGTTCTGGGGGGCCTGGTGTCATTCCATGACCACCTCCTGGCATGGCCCCTCTCTGGGTACCGCCCTTTGCATGGAAGGAAATTCATATCAAAAGCAAATTGATATCCATGGCTGCCTCTTCTACAGAAATAGCTGCCTGTAAACACAGCTGTGAAAGAGCTTCTGAACTCCAGGATCTTTGGATATAACACTTTTTGCCTGTTTAGAAGGGGAAAAAAATGGCATTTTCACCATATTGTCTGCTGAAGCTCTCAAAATGTGCTGGCCAGGCGAAGGAGCCAGGCTCCCAGCTCTGCCTTAAAGCCCTTCCAGAGTCAATGTCTCTCCCCAGCCATGTTTTTCCTTTCTTTTTTTTTTTTTTTTTCCCCTGAGAAGAAAAAGCAGATATGTCTCCCTTCTACCCTACGTAGTACGATTTGGCCAACAAATCCTGCAGATTTTAGAGCTTGAGTGAGCTCCAGCTGGATTCATACCCTTCTTGCCGCCTCCCCATTTTGTTTTTCCTCCTCTTTTTCCTGCTAGCTTTATTAGCACCTGGGAACCAATGTGTCGCTGTGGGCAGCTGGTGACTACAGTGCTGAGCTCCTGTTTCAGAGCATTGCCAGCCCTTTTTCCAGTCCCACCAGTCTCTCGCATACCTGGCACAGCGGAGACACAACCCCACAGCACAGAGTGTAGTAGGAATGCTGGAGCTGTTGGTGAACTTAGGAAAATACAGGACTGGGGTATCACTGGAAAATGGCTGTTTTCCTGAAGGGTTGCTCATGAAAAGTGTAAAGTGAGAAAAGCATAAAGCACAAAGCCATGGTCCTGGGAGTGAGTGAGGAGATACAGCCTTCTTTTTGCTTGGCTCTGAGCAAAAACTCACAGTGATCAGAATGACCAGGTTCCGCTGCAAGGCGGGATTTAGAAATCTGCTCCCCACCTCCCACTCCCCATCCTCTTGCCTTCAGGACGCTTGTTCAGGGAAGCTTTTGGCCCTAAAATCGGTTTGTCCCAGTAGGTGACCTCAGCACTGTTGTGATGTGTCAGGGGTTAGATCCTACCTGGAGGGAACAAAGGGGGAAGGAGAAGGGCAGTTCAGATGGTTGGGTTCAGCCTCTCACCTCTCACCAGCTGTCTCAGCCCCACCAAACCTATGAACAGCCCCCATTTCCAGCTCTGTTTGAAGGCTCCAGCATGTTCCATGTGCCTGCTTTCACCCAACACAGCACAGCAGCACCTCCTGCTTTTGGCTTTTCCTGCAGAGATCCTCTTCCAACACCCTCCAGACAAAAAGAACACCCAACATTTAAAAAAAAATAAAGTCCTGCTTGGAGCTTTCCCCATTCCACCCCCTGCCCGGACTCAGCCCTCAGCAAACATCTCAGCCCTCCAGGGCACAGCTGAATGCAAGATAAAGCAAATACCACCCAGGGCCAGGCAAGCCCACACCAGGTGCTGGCACAGAGCGGGATGATTCACCTCCTACCCACTCTCCCTATGCCCTCAGCCTCCCAGGGAGGAAAACTCCCGCCACGCCACCTGCTCCCAGCCCAGCACAGGCAGCCTTGACCACGGTGTCCCCTACCACAACACAGCTCATGGTCGCCCTCAAAGTCCTTCCTGCCTTGGGGCTGTCTCTGAGCCATCACCTGCCTGGTCCCTTCCTGCAACTAAGCCCCAGAGAGCCAAAGTGTTTCCTTTTTGCATGGTTACACCACTTCTAACAGCATCTCCATGTGACGCCTGTGCTCCCTTCCCTGCTCCCTGCAGCTGGGAAAACACCCTCTCACCCCAGCCCCACTCTATGCCCCTTTGCTTTACACCTACGCTGCTCCTCTCTTTCCCTAGGAATGCAGGTATTCCACCACAATTTAAACATGTGGGGCCACATCTAGACCAAAATAGGACTCCGGTACCGTCGCTGGTTCCTGCCAGCCAAGCACTGGAGTGTGCAGGCAGCAATTTTCTCGGCTCCACCGCCCTCTGCGGGTCTGCGCCATTTCCAGGCAGATCTCAGGGAAAACAACGGCCACGGCCGCTCTCCAGTGCTGCAGGAAACAGAGGGCCTCACACCGAATCGTACAAGCAGAAAGTGAATGCTATTACTACATTTTGATTCCATCTGGGTAAGAAAACATGGTAAAAACAGTCAGAGAGGTATTTTAATCTTATTTGCGCAACACCCATGTCCCCAGCTCACTGCTGGCTCAGTCCTCCCTGTGCCAGCAGCAGAAGCACTCTGTATTCCCAAAAGCTTGCTACCAGTGGGCTGCAGGCTCCTAGTTTTGCCCCAAATCCAGCCCCTGATAACAATTCCAAGCCTAAATAACAAAGGAGTACCCAGCACTTGGTGTGGTTAATGGCCATCAGCCATGCCAGGTGCCGGGGTGAGGCTTGCAGGGAGCCTGCAGCCCAGGTCCTGCCTCGCATTTTATGGGCAAACCTGATGAAGCCATGGAGCATCTGCTCTGAGTGAACGTTGGCCTGTGTTACGGAGCTGGCAGCATCCCACCAGCATCACCAAGTCATAAATAAGGGAGTTTGGAGAAAAACCTGTGTGGGGCCTGTGCCGCTGGATCCGACCGCGGCCCAGCCAGCCAAAAATGCACCCAGGAGGAAGGAAAAGCATCCGGGAAAGACCTCCCTGCCGGGGAGCTGTGTGGGGCCATGCCATAGAGATGGAAAGCAGAGAGCCACCCACAGTGAGTGAGGCTTTTGGGCAAAAACCCCTGGATTTAGCTTCCAAGAGAGGCAGCAGTCACCAAGCACAGGCTGGGAAAAGCTTTGTTGGCTCAGTTTTTTCAGCACGGGACAGTCTCAGTAGTGTAGACAGGGAAAAGAGCACAAATAAAGGGATGCAGACCCTCCTGCTCTAACCAAACGAGTCGTGATCAGCTCCAAATCCAGTAAAAAGTATTTATTATTTCAATGACAATAAGTCCCACGCATAGGGTGAAAAAGTAGTTACAAAAAACCAGCCCCTTCCATCCCTCCCTTTACATATAAATATTAAAAATCCCTCTATGTCTCTGCTTTGTCTAGAGCAAGAAGACAACACACAGCACTGTCAGTGCTTTCCCCTCAAAACCAGTACTAAAAACATCCCTTAAAAAAAGTCCCTCAGCCCCATCCTGATCACTTCTCACACTGGTGCCAAACCGGCTGTGAAGGGACAGAGTTTTGGGGCCACATGGTGCTTTTGGGGCTTGCAGTTTCCCAGGCAGAGGGCAGGCTTGGCATGAGAGAAGCACTGGCAGGAACCGCTTGCACTTGTCTGGGAAGCTTTATGGCCAGGAAATCCTGGCTGGCCTGGCTTCAGAGGGGACAGGAGGGAGAACAGGATGCTTCATCCACCCCGTCACCACCTTGGTTACATCTTTGGTTATTGTCTATTTTTCCCTTTACACTCTGAAATTAAAGCTTATCCCAGGAGCTGCAGCATCCTGGCACAGCCTCTGTGACTTGCAGTATCCTGCAGCCCTGTCCCCAGGCCTGCTGTCTCTAATTTTCACATCAGCATCTTCTGAGGATAGTCCCTCCCAGAGAAACACAGGATCCAAGACTGGAAAGATATCCACAGCCCTACCCAGCTTCCCTGACCAAGGGACTGTCACCACAGGGCACCGCACCTACAGCTGCACTAGGAAAAAAAATTAATAAATATACTAATCTTTTACTAAAAAAAGGCTTTTAAATGCATTTTCCCTGAAAATTTCCAGTGTATTCCACAACACATGAAAAAAATATATGTATTTCCCTCCCCCTCAAAAATATATCTTCAAATATTTTCCACCGTCGTGTGCGCATCTTTGGAGAGAAGGTGGTACATCAGGTGTATTTAGACATGCAGACAAACCTGCCACTGTTGGGGGCTCCCTTTATCACCTCCAAAACAGAGGGGTTTTCCAGGCATTGGGTCAGGTTGGAGCGCTGTGTGTGTAAATACAGGCAGTGCCCACAGACACGTGTGCCTCGACACTTGGCCCGGTCATGGTGGGAAAGAAGACACTCCCAAAATGAAGTAATTTCACCAACAAGCAGGGGGATGAGCAGTTTTCACAGTGGACAATGCCAGGGGCGCAGACACCACTCCGGCTGAAGAGTCAGGCTCTCCATAGCATGGAGAAGTGGTTTGAGCCGCAAAGGACTGGGGAAGCCCAGCTGTTGGCAGAGGACAAAGCAACCGGCTGCTGGTTCCCTTGGGCACTCGCCTATCACCAGACTTCACACTTCTTGAGGGGGTTCATGGGGGAGCCCGGGGGGCAGCTGAAGTGCTCCGCAAACTCCTGGGAGTTAGAGACGGTGCCAATGACGCGGAAACGCGAGGGGCTGTGGGGATCGGTGATGAGCCCCTCGTGCGAGCTCTCTGGTGTGCGAACTGAGCACCACACCTGCAAATAGAGCGCAAGGGGCCTGAGTACTGACACACAGCACCATGGGGCCAGCTCGGTGCTGAATCCGACCTCTTTGCCTGCATGATGGGGACCGAGGCAGCTCGAGCTTCAGCTTCGTCTTCCTCTGTAACCAGCACCACCCCAATCTCATTCTCCATCCACTGCATCATCTCTGGAGGACCCTGTTTTGCCATCACACCCTCCCAACCCCATCTGGGCATGCTCCACCCCCAAAAATCTGTGCGCCCACCCTCCCAAGGTCACCACATGACCTACCTGTGCAAAGCCAACAAAGAAGAGCTGGTAGTTGGTAAGGCCCAAAGTTGGAAGTGTTTCCTCATCCCCATTCTTTTTCAGCCAGTTTTGATATGCCTGAAAACCAGCGAGCACAGTGGGCTCAGGAGACAACACAAATCCCACCACACCATGTCCCTCTTTGAATCTCCCCAGCCCCATGGTCCTACCCGGTAGGCGGCCTTGAGGCCCCCGTTGTCGGCGATGTTCTCCCCGAGGGTGTGCTTGCCATTGACTGCCTCACCGTTGACACTGTAGTTGCCATACTGCTCCACCATACACGCTGTCTGATGCTTGAAGGCCTCCACCGAGGAGTTCTTCCACCAGGGACGCAGGTTGCCATCTTTGTCATATTCCCGGCCTGCAAAGACACAGTGGATTCTTCATCTCATACTGGCCACCCCTCCAGCTGCCCACCCACCTGGTCGTGGTCATACCTTGGTCATCAAATGCATGTGTCAACTCGTGGCCCACCACCACGCCAATCCCACCAAAATTCAGGGACCTGCAGGAGGGTAATGCAGAGGTTAAGAAAGCAGCCTCTGCTCTCCACAGCCATGAAACTTTGCCTAAGATTTGGATATAGGAGCAAAGCTCGGAATCCCGCCCTGTTTTCCCATGGCTCTTACTTGGGGGATGCACGGGTGTAAAAGGGGGCCTGGAGGATGCCAGCAGGGAAGACAATCTCATTCTTGGTGGGAGAGTAATAAGCATTGACTGTTGGAGGTGTCATGCTCCACCTGCAAGAACACAAACATGGCCAACATGGCAACACAAACCATCACCAGCATTTGCTCCAACAACATCCACTTTTGTTGCAAAGCTGTTGTCCTAAATTTACCTCCCCAAAACCAGCACAGGCTGGTGGATACCAAATCCCAGTGCTCCAGATATGTTGATATTCCCCACTGGGTACACCAGAGAAGTGAAGCAGAGGACTTACTGGTCCCGGTTTGGTGGTTTCCGGAGCTGGTCAGCCGTGACCCTGGCTGAGAAGTTGTAAAACTGCATGACGTTCTCAAAATAGAGGTCAGGCATGGCCTCGTACTGCAAAAGAACAAGGTGTGAGTGGTGTGTGGTGATCGCCCAGCCCCACTCCTCCCTCCACAGTCACGTCTGAGCCTCCAGAGCCAGCAGAGTTACGGCTTCTCCCGTTTCTCCTCCTCTCCAACATCTGCAGAGTCTCTAGAGGGCAATGAATCACCATTACAGAAAAGGGCTCCTCCTTTCCCCAGGCAGGGATCCCAAGAGCCCCAGCCACCCCACAGCTGGCCCACAGCTCTCTGGGAAGTCCCTAGAGAAGGGTCAAGGACATCAGCGAGATCCTTCTGAAGGAAACCTGGGGTTCAAGGCTGCCCTGAAGCCATGGGTGATACAGACACATCCTGTACATGCTATAGGATACTCAGGGGACGTATCTGACCAACTCACGTCATTAAAGACTTTATCCAGCTCCTTGGGGTCCGTGATGAATTTGGGATAGCCAATCATGTTGTAGATGGCATCTGCCTGGAGGATGACAAGGACCAGAGTGCTTTCAGTGTCAGAGGTGGAGGACAGGCTTACCCAGTACCACCATCCTCCACTCTCACCCTCTCCCCAGCGCAGCCACCCATGCCTCACCTTCTCTTTGGCTGATTTCCTCGTCTCTTCATCCATCCACTGCAGGGTCTCCAGGCTTTCCTCGAAGGCAGTTTTAATCTCTGCAATCATTTCCTCCGCCTAGACAAAACAAGGCAACACAGCGTCAGTCCAAAGTGCTGGCTTCCTGTCCCAGAGAGGTCAAGGACCTTCACACCACAGGGAGGAAGAGGCTGGGAGGCCAAGACAACACATGGCGAAAAACCTGGCACATGGAGATGCACAGTGAACACAACAAGGTGGACAGAGAAACATTGTCTGCCCCAACAGTTCCACCATTGTAGAGGCTTTCCCAGCACCGTGACTTGCACGCTGCTGCTTTGGGGACGTACCACCTGCTTGCTGTCCTCAGCAAAGGTGGCCTTGACAAACATGGCCCCCAGGGCGAAGCCCAGGTTGTTGTCCGTGTCACTGATGCAAAACTTCCAGCGTGGAAGGCAGCTCTGCATGGGACAGGAGGTGGTCATCAGCAGTGGCACGGAACAAAGCCCTCCACATTCTCACCCCTTGCTCTATCTGGCCCATCCAACCCTCTGCCACCCCAAAAGCTGCCCCACATCTCTATTGTTTGGATGCCACATGACAGGGCCTTGACATAAAAAGCCATCACCATTTTAATGGTGATTTAGGGGCACTGGGGACTTCACCCTCACCTTCTTCGTCCCATACATCACTTCCATGAACTTTTCCTCAGCATCCCGGAAGCGCTGGTCAAGGAGCGGGCTGGTTTTCCGCACCAGGTTCCAGATCATGTAGTTGTTAAGGAGACTATGGTGAGAGGTGGTGAGTAGGCAGCAGCACATTCCTGCCCACCCCGGGTACCTGGGTCTCTGTACAGGCTGGGGGTTCTCACCACTTATCCGTGGCCAGGATGAGGTCAGAGACCTGCTCCAGGTACTCCTTGGCATAGACCACAACAGGCTCTGACTCGTTGAGCTCCACAGGGTAGAAGACTGTGGAGAGGAAGGGCATCCAGTCCACGGCCGGTGCCAGCTCCTGCAAAAGCCACAGCACTGCTATGGACCTAAAAACCATCACAGGGGGTGGCAGCTGCTTCTTGAGCTGGAATTAGCTGTATCAGTCCCCATTTGATGGTTTCAGCTGACTTCGCAGAGGCCACTTCCCATAACAGCAGCATCCTTGAGAGGTTGGAGAGGAGTAAACAATTTCCTCCCACAAAGAAGGAAAAGAAAGTGGGGTGGGTGTCACAGATGTTGACACAAGTCGTTAGAGCCCCTCTGGAGACAGTGGGAGGTGACCAAGCTGACGTCCAGGGGCAGCAGTGCCAGGAGGACATAAGTGCTGCAGTAGGATGGCTGCTGGCCCCAGGGGTGGTCCAGAGGCTGGGAGGAAGGGTCAGGGCAGGATTTCCCCAAGGAGGACATAGGCCAAGCTATTGCACAAGAGCTTCCCATGCTGTGTCAACTGGTGTCAGGATTCCCAGAGGAGCTGAGCCACCTCCACCCGTCCACCCCGCTTCCCAAACCACAGCAGAATGGGGAAGCTCGCCAGCTCCAGTCCTACCTTTAGGTCTCCTGCAGTCATTTTATGGTAGATGACCTCCTCATCCCGGTGCTTCTCCTGTGGGATGGTGATGTTGGCCAAGGCCGTCTCAAAGTCCAAGATCTGCTGCATCTGCTGCCGCGTTGACTCCTCATCGGTGCCTCCCAGGAACATCCCCAGCTGCACCATGTAGTTCAGGTACCCGGCAAGCACCTGCATGGTCGGACGGGTGGGATCAGCACGGCAGGTGCCACCCACCCACGGCATCCCCCCAGCCAACCCACATCTCCCTTGACACCCTCACCTTCTCATTCTCCGTCTTGTTCAGGTAGTAATCCCGCGATGGCAGGCCCAGCCCCGACTGATCCACCTGGATGACGTTGCTGTTGGAGTTCTTGGAGTCGGCGCTGACGTAGACAGAAAAGAAGGGCGAGGTGCGATAATGTGCCGTCACCTCCCGCAGTGTCTCGTTGAAGTTGTCACCAGCACAGGTACCTGTGATGTTCCAGCCACCCAGCTGGGGACAGACAGCAACCAACTTCTGAGTAAGAAACAGACACCTGAAATTGCTCCAATATCTTCTCAATATCCATCCTGGGGGGAAACATCTTGCAAGGGAGCTAAAAAGCCCTATTACAGGATTATAAACCCTGCCTCTGCCTGCCTGCCTGATCTGGGGGATGCTCTTCTGCAGGAAGCACCAAGAATGGAGTATGGAGGGTGCTGGGACTGCCCATGACTGAGCTTTTCCCCCCATTTTGCAAAGGGAAGATGGCTCTTCCACAAGGACTGGGACAAACCTTTTGGATGAGTTCCATGAGCGGGGTGGCACGCAGCTCCTCGATCTTGCTCTCATTCATGCAGGCTTGGTAATAGCGCTGTGCCTTGCGCTCTGCCTCACTGGACACATTGGCTGTGGTGTTTTCTGTGGGAGGTACCCAGGGAGAATCATATGGGGCTCCAGGGATGGGCACCCACTGGACCTAGGATTCAGCCCCATTTTGGGCAAGGCTAGGCTCCAAAAAGTGCCAAGGGTTGTCCCAATAGTCCCCACCACGCCCCCAAGGGCATCCCATTGGCCCCACCCCTTCCTGGCCTCCTGCTCCCCGTCTCCTTTCCCACCCACAGTGACTGCTCCAACTCTTTGGGGACAAAAGATAAAGAAAGAAAACAAAAAGCATTTTTATTTTCCAGCAACTCTGATATTCCCAGCATCATCCAGCCCTGGGTTGCTGCCCTTGCCTCTGTGCTGGTGCTCCCCAGACCTGTATTATTTATTCCTGAAAAAAGGAACAATAAACCCATTTTTCTCCTCTGCCTCCAAAACCTTCCTTTCATCTGTCCAGCTAAATTTCTGCTTCCTCAGAGGGGTTTTGGGGTTTTTTAATTTATTTTCCTTATGACACAGCCTACACCTTTGGCTTCCCAGCTGTGTGGTTTTATTAACTAAAGGTCCCTCAGCTCCAAGGAATTCAAGGAAATGCCGAACGCGACCACTTGGCTGGAGGCCCAGTCTCCTCTCCTGGTAAAACCAGCGCCAGATTTCTGCGGGAAAAGCCAGGGACGAAGCTGTTCCCGCGCCACCCCCTTTCTCTCAAAAGACAACACTCTTCGCAAACCTTCTCTTTCCAGATAATCAGCCCTGGCGCAGTGGAAAGTGCTGATAAGGAGCCAGTTGTTTGCTCAAAGCGTGAACAAACCGTCCCTGCCGGTTGCTCAGCTAAGCCACTCTGCTTCGGTGTTCACAAGCAGAGGCTGAGCCCAGGACCCTCCCTTTGCTGGGGGATTTTTGGCCCCCAAAAAATGGCCATACTGGCAGCCCGCTCCCCAAAAGGCTGCTCACAAAGGCTGGAAGTTATAGAAAGGGAAAAACGTATATCCTTGGGGTGATACTGGGGCACTACAGCCTCTGGATGCAGTCTGGAGTGCAAATCCTGAATTTCCAAGCTCCTGGGAATGCCACTATGGGGTTTACAGAGCAGAGGCCTTTTCCTTACTCAGCACCAACGACTAGCAACACCACAGTCAAAAACCTCAGGACCATCTAGGAGAGCAAACACAGCCAGAATCTGTTTCTCAGTGTCCTCACAGCATGTGTGTCACAGACTGGTTTGACACTGGAATTCAGTTCCAACCACATATTTCCATGCGTATGTTTTTGGCATCTCCTGGACCTAACGGGGCCCTGAGCATTGCGGGGTTCCACTGCTCCCACACACTCACCCAGCAGGTGCTTCATGATGGCCTGGTTGTGCTCCCAGAGGTTGTTGAAGGTGCCCCAGCGCGAGTGACCATCAGGGAGGGGGTTGGCCTTGATCCAGCCCCCGCAGGCGTAGCTGAAGAAGTCCTCGCAGGGATTCACGGCGCGGTCCAGTGAGCTGAGGATGGAGCTGGTGACAGAGATGCAGGCTTCCGACAGGCACACAGCAGGCGGCCCTGGGCGGGGCAGGGACAGGTTCAGCTCCTGTGCTGCAGCAGGATGAGCAGCACCACAGAGCATCCTGCCCCAAGCTGAAGGATGCAGGCAAATACCCCATCTGGTGCCTGAGTATCTCACTTTGTACCTTACCACCCTGCTCTAGGGCAAGCAATATGGATTAGCATCCAGACCTATGTCTGAGCATCCTGCCCAATCATCCTATCCCAGGACAAGCATCTCATCTTATGCCCAAAGATCCTGCCCAGCGCCCAGTCATCCACTCTGGGGTGAAGGATGCAGAAAAACAGTCCATCCTGTGCTCAGGCATCAGCTCCAGGATAAAGGATCAGAGAAACACCTTATCCTGCATCTAAGCATCTCACCCTGGGGTTAAGGGATGCAAGTGACCATCCTGTCTTGAGCCCAAAGATGCCACCCCTCACCTGAACATCCTGCTTGATACCCAAGAATCCTGTCCTGGGGTGAGGGGTGCAGGTAAGCATCCCACCGTTGCTCCAAATATCGCGTTCTGGGAACTCCCCAGCAACCCGCCCTGGTCAAGGGGGCAGGAACCGTGCGCAGTTGTTTGCTCAAAGCTTGAACAAACCATCCCTGCTGGTTGCTCGGATAAGCTGCTCTGCCTCAGTGCTTGCACGGAGAGGCTGAGCCCAGGATCCTCCCTTTCCTGGAGGACTTTTAGCTCCCAAGAAATGACCAAAGGACTTACTGGCTCTGTACTGGAAGATGAGTCCCAGCAGACAGGCCACAAGCAGCACCGCCAGCACCCCCACCAGCACCACCAGCTGCTTCTCGGCATGTGTCCGTGCAGCCCAGCACCCCCGGCTGCCTCGTGAGCCGCGGAAGTTCACCTGCGGGAAGAGCAGCGTCGTCTCCCCACTGGCAGAAAAACTCACTGACGCAGCCCCCATTTTGCTTCCCACAGCCCACAGCAGAAATTTAGCCCCGGCAAGGGATCCGTCATGGATTGGGCTGGGAAAGGCAGCAGCTGCCTTCCAGAAACCAGGCAGGAAGGGCAGCACAATGGCAGGAAAGGGAGCGGGACGAGTGCTTTGGAGGGCTCACCTGCTGTCCCATGCCACCTGAACCCCTCCTCGAGCACAGCGTAACCCCACAGCTGTCCCCATCCCCACTGCCAGCACTGGGACAGGGTGGGGGCTGCACTGGAAAGTGCCTTAACAGGATACTCTCACTCAGCCAAAAAACATCCCCAGGAAACACCTCGATGTGACAGCAAGTGGAGACAGCCCCACTGGGAAAAGTAAAAACACATTTGGGACAGAAACCACTATTTTAGAGACTGATGGATCTGAGACTGGGGCCAGGACAGAGAGGATCCCTCCAGACCTGAGCCTTTCCCAGTGAGGCTGGACACTGGCAGCCATGGGGTTTTTTCTTGCCACCCTTGGCCCTCTTTAAACTGCTTTCCCACTGCCTGGGGAGAAATTAACCTAATCCCCTTTTGTGTGGGGACAAAACTCCCAGTGCGGCCATAATTGCTCACCCCAACCATGCTGGGAAGGGGTTTGGCAGCAGAAAAACTGGGAGGTGGAGTGTTGAAACTGTGGAGGCAGGATATGGCTCTGCTGGCTCCCTCTGCCAGACGGGGAGTGAAGGGCAGCAGTGGCAGGCGCCAACATGGCTCTGCCCACACTGGACTTTAACCCCCAGACGCTGGTCCCAGATAGAAAACCCTTTTGCACCCCCTTTGCTGCTTGCCAGGACACAAAATCCCCTTTTTCCTCCCTAAAAGACACATGAAGCTATACCTGAAAGCCATTGGGGTATCCATCACCGTCACCAAGGGAGTCCAGGGGGTCTTCGTCATCCAGCGTCGCCCGTTTGTAGGTCGACATCTGCACAGGGTTAGATCAGCAACAGAGGTGCTCAGTGGCCCAAGGTTGAGGAAGAGGATGAAGGGCAAGGACGTTTTACACACCTTCTAAAGCCACCTCCTCCTCCGGGGAGCAAAATCCTGAATGGCTCTGAGGTAGTAAAGCACTACACAAACACTGGAGGATGGTTATGGAAAGCAAAGAGGGCCGGAGCCAAGAGCTGAGCAAATCCCGAACCCGCCTCACTTTCCCCCGGGGCCGGGTTGTGCAACCTCCCCTTCAGCCTGGAAAAAAGCCGGATCCACCTCCGCCCTGCAGCGGGCAGAGGGACCCCCCCCCTGTGCCTGGGAGCCCCGGAGTTCCAGGCACCTGGGAAAGGCTGGCAGCAGAGAAAATGGCTTTTCACCCTGACACTACCGGCTTGCTGGCGCTCTATGCCCCATCTGTGAACCCTGCGCACGGAGAAACACCCAGAGACGTCCCTGTGAGCACCCAAAGGCGACAGTACCAGGAATTTCAGCTGTGGAAGGACTCCCTCCCGGTGCCGTGTCCCCCAGGCATTATCTTGTGCCTGTGCCCGGCTCTTATCCCCGGCAGAAAAACAAGGAAAACCTCACGGGTTGGCAGCCAGCCCTCATCATGCTGCCGCCGCTGGCCCTCACCCTGGCACTGCCCTGCCATGCAGCCGGATTGTCTCCCGATGGAACAAACAACCTTCCACTTCCCACCGAGGGGCTGAGCACCCCAAAATCCACCCTGACCCTGAGACCGGTGGCTCGAGTGGCACCACTCACAACCCTTCACCCGCCATCAGCACAGGGAGGGGGTTTACACCCCATCCCACTGCCATCAATCCCAAAGGGATGAGTTGATCCCAACCCCGCACAGCCGTGCCTCAGTTTCCCCTGGCAGAAGGAAAGCATCGGTTCTCAGTCTTGTTTCCAATAGCAGCATTCCCAAACCTCCCTTTGCACACTTAATAGCAAGTCTCATGCTCTCCCCGGATCCCAACCCCAGCCTCAGTTTAATTAACCACAAAACTCACCCGGGGAAGAGAAAGGGTTAAAACAAAGAGGTGGTTTCTCTCCTTGATTGTACCGAAATCTCTGTTTGCAGCCCCAAAATCTCCCCTGGTCACCCGCCTGGAGCCTGAGAAGCTTAAGGCGAAAGAGCCTCAACTGCAAGATTTTATCGTGGGGAAAATCTCTGTTTGGATCCTATTTTTTCCCAACCCCTTTCACTTTTTCCCACCTATTTTAGAACTTCGCACATGGCTGAAATTGGCAGCTCCGGGCACAAATCCCCGCTCACGCGGTGGGGGGATCCATGAAGCCCCCGTGGCTCCAAAACACCAAATTCCAGGAATCCCAGCTTTCACTCCATTTCCTGAGGAAATGCATTTTTTTTTTTCCTCAGCGATCCCCCACCCCGCCTACCCCAGCCTGAAAACAAAGAAAAAGACTAAAAAATAATCCCTTTCTGTTCTCCTTTCACAAGAGGTGTGCTGGCTTAACCCTGTACCAGCTACCAGAGAATCCAAACTGAACCCGAGCTCCCCCAAAACACCCCGAGAGGCACCGGGAGCCATCCCCAGCATCCTTAATTGGAGGGTTAATAAATCGGGCCCGGGAGGTATTTTTAACATCCATACCCTCCATATTGGGGCACAGTAGCACCTCTGGGTGCTCCCCACCGCTCCCCAGCACGTGAAGCAGGAGCACCCCTTTTTTGAGATCAAAACGGGGTAGTTTTTGTCATACACCTGCCCCCTCCAAGCTGTTATCAGCTTCAATCCGAACAAAAATGCATTTCCCCAGCTCCAACAGGGTGGGGGGCACCCAGGGTGGGGAGCACCTACACTTTACCCCCCCACGCAAGGGATTGTCACTCTTTTTATAACTTATAAAAATCTCAGCATTACCTTAAACAGCCTGTTTTTACCCCAAATCGCTCCTCCGCTTTACAAACAATAAGCCCCGCGTGCTCGGAGCCCGCACAGCCCCAGGAAGGCTCGGGGGCCCCCAGCCCCCGGCTGTGCCCCGCCGAGGGAACCCCTGGCCAGTCCCGGGCACCCCAAGCCTCCGCCGGCTGCTTTCAATTCCCGTCCAGGCGCCATTTCGGAGCAACCACGGCCGCGATCGCCACGGCGATTGCTCCCCTCCCCCCAGCCCCTCCAACCCCACAACTCCACCCTGAGCCCCCCAAGGCACCCCCGCGCCTCCAAAGCCCCGGCTGGCAAAGCGGTGCCCACCCGCCCCACCCCCAGCACCCATGGGTGCCCCTGCACCTCTGCGGCCCAGAACCAGCGCCCAGAGAGGCTCAGCCCGTTCTTTAGGATGTCCGCGGGCAATCAGCAACTCCTGGTGTTAATTAGGGGTGCACTGAGGGGTGCTGGAAAAGGGGTTTGCGAGGGGTCCCCAGTTTTGTACGGAGCTCTGGCTGTAGATAAATTATTTATTTAAGAAAAGCTTAAAAAGCAACAAAAAAAGGGGTTAAACTTAAATAATAAAAAAGTAGGGAGGGGAACAACCTAGTTTAGGGGTGTTCGCAAACAGCCCCACAAAAGTGGGTTCAGGTGGGTGAGGGGCGCCCCCTCCTTTTGCAGAGGGAAACATGGTGCAGACCCCCGCGGGTCTGGGTCAAGAGTGGGTTTGGGGGCGGCAGGGGGGTTGAGGGGGGCACCCACTATGGGGTCCCCACCTGGTGAACCCACTGGGCACAAAGAAAACGCGGCGTGGGGACCTCGAGTGGGGCACCCCTTGGGATGCAGGGGGGGACCCCTTACGGGTCCAATCAGGGTCTCATGGGGGTCCCTTGGGGGTGCAAAGGGGGTCCCACGGGGATGCCAGAGGGTCCCCCGGGATGCACTGGGGGGGTCCTATGGGGTTACAAAGAGCATCCCATGGGAGATGCATCACCCGGCGCCCTGCTTCGGCCAAGCGCGCCCCGCTCAACCACCCCCAGATTTGGGGGTATCGCTGGCTTCCCCACTCACCATGGCCGTCACCCCACTCGCCCCGGCCCCGACGGGGCGAGCGCCTGCTGAGCCCCAGCACCGCTCGTGACGCCGCCGCGGCCTAGCGAGGGTGGCGAGCAAAGGATGTACCTGGGATGGGAAACCAATGGGGCCGCGGAGGGACGGGCCTCCCGCACGCCTCCTTTAACTCTTTCGGGGGGCTCCAAGCCCCGTTTGCGGGGGGGGCCCCCGTGCCCCGGCGCCGCCGGCAGCATCCCCCCGAGGAAGCGCCGGCTCCCTGGCCGGGGGGATGTGACGTCCCGGGCCGAGCGTGCAAGGCGCGATCCCGGCGGCGGGCGCTTGTGCAAGCGTGGAAGCACGTGGGGCTGTAGGGCCGCGGGGCACGAGGCTCCGAGCGTGCGGCCGTGCAAGTGCGTGGGCGAGCGAGCGGTGCCACCGACAGCCCAGCGCGCGCTTGTGCGACGGGCACGCGCGCAGTTGTGCAAGAGCGTGCACAGGCGGCCGTGCGAGCGTGCCAAAGTGGGGGCGCGTGCTGCTTGCACACCTGCAGCTGCGTGTGAGCACACACGCACACATTCGTGCATGCCCGCCGCTGTGCAAGTGTGCCAGCGTGAGCTTTCCCACACGAGAAAGCACCGACAGCTCCACCGCCGTGGTGACAGGGAGGGGAATACGCGGTGGCACTTCCTCCCCGCGGTGCCTCCACCCCCTGCACTGCCCCGGCGGGCTGAGCACTGACACACTCATCACACCCACGGGGCTGCAAATCCCTTTTGCTGGGCTGCGGAAGTGCTGGGCGGCTACAAAGGGGTGAAGAGAGGGTGGAAAGGGGAAAGGGTGCCGGAGGGCTTTGGAGGGTCCGCAAGCGGCTGTGCCCCTCCCCAGCCATCGCGGCGGTGTTGGGGCTCTCTCGGTTGCACCCCGAGGCTACCGGGGAGCGGATCTGTGGGCTGAGACCGCCACCTTCTGGGAAGCCACGGGCGGTTCCGCGGGTCACGAAGCTCCCCGGGCCCCCGCCAAGGGGAAACTGACGCAGGGCTGGGAGTCACTCCCTCCCTCCCCGCCCTCGTCACCACGCCGTGTTTATGTAGGACCTACAGTAACGCCGCGGCATTCCAGCAGGGATCTCTCGTGGGCTGCTGCAGGAGCCAGTGTGGGGAAACTGAGGCAGGGAGAGCCCATTCATCTCCATCACCCTCACCCCGACCCCTCGCTGGTGCCGCTAGCACGGTTTGCGTGGAAATAATGCAAAATCCGGCAAAACACACATCAACCCCACCAAGAGGCACCCCAAACTCACACGTGTGAAGCGGGGGAGCGTTGCTCAGCACTTACAGCCAGGCTTGGTCCACCCCAGTCCTCCCAGTCCTCCCAGTCTAACCCAGCAGAGGGCACCAGTAAGCCCAGTTTGTGGCCTCTTCTCGCCCCCCCCTACCCCCCCTTGCTGGCAGCAGGGGGAGGGTGGTGGAACGGGAGGAGGAGAAAGCGAAGGCCGGGTGCGGGGGGATTTAAGGGTTCGCGGTCCCCCCGGCCCGGTCTCCTCCTGCAGCCCAGAGGGACGTGGGTGTCGGGATCCAAGTTTGTGCGGGCACGTGTGAGACAGCCCCCATCCCCGGTAAGGAGCCCCTGGGGCCACCGCTGCCGTCCCGGGGGAGGGAGGGTCTCCGGGGAGAGGGGTGAGCGGCCGGGCAGCGGAGGGGAGGTGCTGTGGGGATATGGGGGCGTTGGGGACAGGAGAGCGCCATGGGGGCTCGGGGGTGCCATGGGGACACGGGAGTGTGGTGGGGACGTGGGTGTGCAACAGGGACATGGGCATGTGGTGGGGACACGGGGGTGTCATGGGGACATGGACCTGTGATGGGGACGTGGATGCGCAACAGGGACACAGGCATGCAACGGGGACGCAGATGTGGTAAGGACAGGAGTGTGCAACAGGGTCACAGACATGTAGTAGGGACATGGGTGTGCAACAAGGACATAGACATGCAGTGGGGCCACGAGCATGTGATGGGTACACAGACATGGGATGGGGACACGGACGTGCAGCAAAGACACGGATGTGTGAGGGGACGTGGTCATGTGGGGACCGGTGTGCAACAGGGATACAGGTGTGTGATGGGGATGGGCACATAATGGGAACAGGCTGGCGATCGGCACAGGGTTGTGTGATGGGGACATGGGGGCACATTAGGGACATAGACACACACAGGGGACGTGGTGGGGACACGGGTGTGTGGTGGGATTGCAGACATGCAGTGGAGACATGGACATGGGATGGGAACACAGACATGA
This sequence comes from Nicator chloris, assembly GCA_013400495.1. Lineage (NCBI taxonomy): Eukaryota > Metazoa > Chordata > Aves > Passeriformes > Pycnonotidae > Nicator > Nicator chloris. Next base: position 163,747 of record WAAE01020586.1, on the reverse strand, counting down.
CAGGGACGCATGATGGGACACGCAAGAGGTGTACAAGCACATGATGGGGACATATGGCATGTCCCCATCACATGTGTGTTCCCCTTCCATGCCTGTCATGGAGAGCCCACTGCCACAAGGGCCGTACCGGCTTCCCCCAGCTCGGGTTGGTGACAGTGAGGCGACGCCTCATGGGACCGATGGCCAAGGGAGGAGGGGAGTGGGGGGGTAAATTGGCATGTCCCGAGGGGGTCACATCGGTGACTGTGCAGGGAGAGGACATTTCTTTCCGTCCTCGCGTGAGTGACCCCGGGGCAAAGGTCTCGGTGAGGAAACCGAGGCACGAGCGGGTGCCACCCACCCCGCAGCTCTCTTCTGGCAGCACCCGCTCAGTGCCGCAGAATGAAGGCTCTGTTCGTCCTCCTCCTCGCCCAGCTCTGCTCGGCATCGCTGGTCCCGGGTAGGTGAGGTTTGGAGGGGCAGCACCCCAAAAGCGGGTGCTGTTGGGTGCTATGAGCCTGGTTCCCCTGCAGAGAGGGAGAAGGACCCCGAGTACTGGCGCCGGCAGGCACAGGAGACCCTGCGGAACGCGCTGCGGCTCCAGCGCCTCAACCAGAATGTGGCCAAGAACCTCATCCTCTTCCTGGGGGATGGTGAGATGGGAGGGGAGCACTCAGCAGGGTGGGGGCAGGAGGCTGGGTGGTACGGAGGGGAGATGAAGCGGGTGCAATGAAGTGGGTGCTGTGATAAGCTGGGGCTTTGACACATTGGGTATTGTGGAAAAATAGATGCTGTGGTGAGTTGTGTTCTGGGAGAAACTGGGTGCTGGGATGAACTGTGGTTCCAGTAAGTTGGGTGCTGGGGTAGACTGGGTTTGCAGAAAGATCTGTGCTGGGGTAAACTGGGTGCTGCAATGAACTGGATTTGCAAAAAAAAAGGGGTGCTATGGCAAATTGAGTTTACAATAAACTGGGTGCTGGATAAACTGAATTTGCAAAAAATATTGGTTGCTGCTGGGTTTGCATTAAGTTGGGTGCTGAGGTAAACTGAGTGGTGATATGAACTGGATTTAGAGTAAGTTGAGTGCTGCAATAAATTGGGTTTGCAATGAAATTGGGTGCCGGGGCAAGCTGGGTTGCAGTAAATTGGGTGCTGGCATAAACTGGGTGCTGCAATGAACTGGGATTGCAGTAAACCAGGTGCAGGGATAAACTGGATTGGCAAAGAATTGTGTGCTCAGGTAAATTGGTTTTGCCATAATTTGAGTGCTGGGATAAACTGGGACTGGAATAAAGTGGGTGCTGGGATAAATTTGGTTTGCAAAAAATTTGAGTGCTGGGATGAACTGTAATGAATTGGATTTGCAAAAGGTTGGGTGTTGCAATAAATTGGGTTCTGTGATAAACTGGCTTTGCAATGAAAAGTGGCTGCTAGGATAAACTGGGAGCTGGGATAAACTGGCTGCACAATAAACTGGGCTTGCAAAAAATTGGTTGCTACAATAAACTGAGCAATGGGATATACTGGATGATGGGCTAAACTGCGTCTGCAGTAGCGGGGACTGATCAGCGGGGTTTGCATGGAGCGGGTTGTTCTGCCTGGGATGTCCGTGCGTGGCTGATGGTGTCCCACAGGAATGGGCGTCTCCACGGTCACGGCCGCCCGCATCCTCAAAGGGCAGCTGCAGCACCGGCAGGGCGAGGAGAGCCTGCTGGAGATGGACAAGTTCCCCTTCGTGGCCCTGGCGAAGGTGAGCCCCCCGGGGCACCCACGGGAACACGACACCCACCACAAGGTCACGGGCGGGCAGCATCAACTGAGCCAAAATTAGGTCAGGGGCAGGCAAAGGGAGCTGGCTCCGGTACCTGCTGGCTGTGCCAGGGGCCGGCCGTGGGAACAGGGAGGGGGGCAGGAGGAGCCCGCCAGCTGCAGGATGCCACGGGACTCCCCTGCTTCTCCTGGGGTCGTTTTGCTGAACAAAACGTTTTAAAATAATAATTCAATTTGAAGTCAGCAGTCACCTCCATTCACCCCGTGGGGATGCCTGTGGCAGTGGCTTCTATCTCGCTGCCAAAAGATGGACTGAAAAAAGGCTAAAAGCAGCAAAATGCAGTGAGGGGGGGATGTGCCACCATGGTGGAGGGAGCAGGGGATAAAATGGGGAGCAAAGAGCAAAAGAGAGGGGACACAGGTGGGATGGGGGTCTAGTGCGGCCAAACAGCATTCCCAGAGTGGGAATGATGATGCTGTCAGTGGTACTGGTGGTGGTGGAGACGATGGTGGTGATAACTATGGTGGTTTATCCATCTCCCGCCTTCCAGACCTACAACACCAATGCCCAGGTGCCCGACAGCGCAGGCACGGCCACCGCCTACCTCTGCGGTGTCAAAGCCAATGAGGGGACGCTGGGGGTCAGCGCTGGTGTCACCCGGGACCGCTGCAACACCACCAAGGGCCAGGAGGTGACCTCCATCCTCCGCTGGGCCAAGGAGGCAGGTGAGGGACTGAGGGACTCCTGGGCAAGAGGTCAAGTGGGGGATTTTGGGTGTTGTTCTCACCATTGTCCCCCGAATTGGTGCAGGCAAGGCCGTGGGCATTGTCACCACCACACGTGTGACCCACGCCACGCCCAGTGCTGCCTACGCCCACTCCGCCAACCGTGACTGGTACTCGGATGGAGAGATGCCCCCGGACGCCCTGGAGGGTGGCTGCAAGGACATCGCCCGGCAGTTGGTGGAGAACATCCCTGAGATCGAGGTGGGGATGAGGACACCAGGAATATGCCCTAGAGTCAATGGGGATGGGACCAGGACAGCCTGGGGTGGGGGCTGGAGCCACCCAAGGGTAAGGACAGGGCCGTGGATAAATATTTGTGACCAGGACCACCAGTGGTTGAAGAGCCAGGACTCCCAAGAGATGTTGGGCTGGAACCACCAAGGGGTGCAGGGTCAGGACTACGAGTGGGTACAAGACAAGGACCACCCCTGCAAATGTGAGGCTGAGACCACCCATGGGTGCAGAACCAGGATTGTGGGTAGATATGGGGCCAGGACCACCAATGGGTGCAGAGTTGGGACCCTCATCAAATATGGGACCAGGACCACCATGGGTGAGGTACCAGCTCTTTCAGGTGGACGTGGGACCAGGACATTCAAACACAGGTCTGGGACCATGAGCACCTGTAGGACCAAGCCCCAGACCCACAAATCCATCTTAGCCTCCTCCCTTCCCATATTTCCCAGACCCAAAACTCTTCCTTTTCCCCCAGTTCTGCTCCTTGCTGTGGATTTATGCAGAAATTCAGCACTGTAAATAAATCTTCTTCTGTCCTTCAAAATAGCCCCAAAGCAAAACATCCCAACCTGTTATTTAGCTCTTTAATAGCCTCTTTTGCTGTTTTTTTTTCCCTTTAATATAATTTTAACTCTGTCTCAGGCTGGAAATAATTATATAGTGGGGAAAAGACTTTTTTTTTCTCTTTTTTTTTTGTTAATAATTTTGGTGTTGGTGTTTTGCAGCTTTATAATTCACCTTCTACGCGGAGAAAGGGGGGAAAAATACAAAAAACCCCATAAAATCTCTGCTAGTTTATAAATAACAGAGGCCAAATAAATCAGGCTCCAAAGCAAACAGGGAGAGCTGCGGGATGGGGCTCCATCCCAGCGGGTTCATGTGGGGATCCCAATGTGGAGCATCCTTCCCACAGATGGGGGAAAATACATATTCAAAAAGCCAAATCCCTGCTGGAAATGGTTATTTTTGTCCTGGGTTTTAATTAATAGGAAGAGATTCAGGGTTATTTTGAGCGAGGTGAAATTCCTTGGGTGTTTTTGCCCACAGCACCAGGGCTTTCCTGGACATCCCGTTCCGCCCCTTCGGGGTCTTCCCCCATTAAACCCTAGCTGGAGGGGGAAAAATTTAAAATTATTTAAAACTACATTTCCTCCCCTCTTTTGCAGGTGATCCTGGGTGGAGGGCGGAAATATATGTACCCCAAAAATGTCAGTGATGTGGAATATCCCCATGAGGAGAAGCATCGGGGCACCCGCCTGGATGGCAGGAACCTCGTCCAGGCATGGCAGGAGGCTAAGCCCCGCGGCAAGGTGACAGGGGCACACACACATCACCCCACTGTAACCCCACAGAGCCATTCCTGGGGGATGGACTATTTTGGGGAGCATCTGAGGGAATGGCAGAGGCAATGCAGAGCTGACAATGCCTGTCCCCTGTCCCTAGGTTGCTGAGTATGTGTGGCACCGGCGAGGGCTGCTGGCGCTCAACCTCAGCCACGTCGACTTCCTGCTGGGTGAGTCTCTGCACCCAAGGGTGCCCTGGCGTCAGCTGGGTGCTTTAGGGGGACTCCTGTCCTGTCCTGGGGTGCTGGGGCAGCTGCAGTGGCCAGTTATCCTCCCAAGGGTGCTGCTGCCTCCAAGAGATGGTGGTACCCTGTCCTGGACATGCTGGTAGTCCCCAAAGATGGTACTATTCCCTTGGGGGTGCTGGTACCCCCCCAAACGATCCTGTTACCTCCCTGGGGATGCTGATACCCCAAAAGGACGCTGTTACAGCCCCAAGGGTGGTGCTACTGCTGCCCCCAGGGATGCTGATACTTCCCAAAGAGGCTGCAATTTCCCTGGAAATGCTGGTGCCCCATCCCGGGGATGCTGGTGTGCTCTCAAGAATGTGCTGCTCACCAAGGCCGACGTTACACCCCCAAAGATGCTGCTACTTCCACCCTGGGACACATCTCCCTCCTAGGGATGCAGTTCTTTTGTCAGCAGTGAAATTCCCATCCCGTCTGGAATGTGGAATCCAGCCAGGCAGGAGGAAGGAAGGGCTGGGATTATCCCCCGGCTTCTATCTAATCTTCCTGGATCTGATGGTGTGTGAAACATTTGAGTCAGCACGAGGAGCAGGATTTGGCCCCCCCCTTTTTCTTCTGGTGGGAAAAGGATGTCCCCAGCAGTGTCCCTGTCCCCAGGCCTCTTCGAGCCAGGGGACATGATGTATGAGCTGGACAGGAACAACGAGACAGATCCATCCCTCAGCGAGATGGTGTCCGTGGCCATCAGGATGCTCCAGAAAAATCCTCGAGGGTTCTTCCTCCTGGTTGAAGGTGGGGGGTTCATGGGGGTGCAAAAATGGGGGATAAAAGGGGGCAATGAGGGTGCAAAAAGGGTGGGATTCGACAAAAGAAGGGTGTGAAATGAGAATAAAGAGGGTGATGGGGATACAAAAAGGGGAGGAAAAAAGGGGATGATGGGATGCAAAAGAGGGTGCAAAAAGGTGGGGAATTGAATAAAGGGGAGGTACAAAAAGTGAGGAGTAGAAGATGCAAGAGAATGATAAAGGGGGTAATAGAAGAACAGAAACGGGATTAAGAGTGATGGTGCAGAAAGGGCAGATAATGGGGAGATGGGAGTACAGAAAAAGGGGATTACAGGGAGGAAGGATAAGGGGGTGGTGGGGGATACGCAAATGACAGATAAAGGGAATATGGGGGATGCAAAAGGAGGGGTAACGGGCAATGAAGGTGCAAAAAAGGAGGAATAAAAGGGCTGATGGGGGTGCAAAAGGGAGGATATGGGATGTAAAAAGGGAGGATGAATAGGGTGATGGGGGATGAAGAAAAGGAATAAAGCAAGGCTGGGAAGAGGAGGGCAATGCCGAGTGGTACTGGGTTCTGCAGGCGGCCGCATTGACCACGGGCACCACGAGGGGAAGGCGAAGCAGGCACTGCATGAGGCAGTGGAGCTGGACAGGGCCATTGGGCTGGCCACACGCCTCACATCCACCCAGGACACGCTCAGCGTCGTCACCGCCGACCACTCACATGTCTTCACCTTTGGCGGCTACACCCCCCGTGGGAACCCCATCTTTGGTGAGCCCTGCCTGGGCACAGCACCAGGGACACCCTGAGGACAGCTTGGGGGCACCCTGGGGACAGCTTGGGGGCACCGTGGGGGATTCCCTCCTGGTGACTGTGCCACACCACCAGGTCTGGCTCCGATGCAGAGCGATGTGGACCGCAAACCCTTCACCTCCATCCTCTACGGCAACGGCCCCGGCTATAAAATCGTGGCAGGCGAGCGAGAAAACGTCTCTGCCGTGGATTTTGGTATGTTTTGGGCCAAAACCCCTTCAAATCATCCCAGCATGGCTAAAATGAGCTGGGTTCTTAAATGATTCTTTTTGCTGTTTTCCCCCAGCACACGCCAACTACCAAGCGCAGTCGGCTGTGCCGCTGCGGCAGGAGACGCACGGCGGCGAGGATGTGGCCGTGTTCGCCCGCGGGCCCATGGCCCACCTGCTGCACGGGGTCCATGAGCAGAACTACATCCCCCACGCCATGGCTTATGCTGCCTGCATCGGCTCCAACCGAGGCCACTGCAATGCCGCCACCCGCCCTGCCACACCCCTGCTCCTGCCCTTCCTCGGCCTCCTCCTCTTCCTCTGCTAAAGTGCCTCTTGCAAATCACCGAGGGGGATTTATTTTTAATTCATCTCCCCTTTTTATTTCTTTGTGGACAGCAGCGCCTGGGAAAGAGGAGAGAGAGAACAGAGAGACTCAGAGGAGCTAAAGCAGCCGCCAGCGGTTTAGTGCTGGGAGCTGCCTTTGTAAATACATGGTTCCTTCCCTATAATTAGCAGCGTTCCCTGGCCTATCCCAAACCCACTGCAGGGTTTGGGATGGCAGCCGGAGCCTCAGCAGATAAAACCCCCTCTCTGAGCGAAACGCAATGGGGCTGAGTCCCAAAATGCCTCTGCGGTCCCTTGACTGAAGACTGACCCTGCTGCCCAGCTCGTCACATGTGTGGGGAGCCAGAGACCACATGAATATGGGGGAAAAAATTAACTCATTGGGTTAATTTGTCCCTAAACTTGGGTTTTGTTGTCTCCTCCATGATTTATTTTGTTTCAAAATGTTTCGGGTTAAAGCAATTTGCTGCCCGGGGAGGGATTTTGGAGGGGTTGGGGCTGGGATTGTGGAAGGGGGGGCAAAGGCAGCAAAGCGGGATGTAAGGGGTGGGACGTGAGGTAATTAAGGGTGTAATTAGTAGGTGGGGTCGGGTCGCAAGGGGAAAGGGCTTGTGCAGCTGGAAGGGTGCTGGGAGCATGAGGGTTGGGCAGGGAGAGCAACCCTGGGTGTGCAAAGGGTGTTGGAGTGGGCAAATGTCACTGTGCTTGTGCCAGTGTCACCGTGCAAGTGGGTAGTGCCTTGCACGTGCAAATATCACTGTGCCAGGGTCACTGTGCATTTGCAGACACTGCCTGAGCTGAGCAAAAGGTGACTTGACTGTGCAAATGTCACCGTACATGTGCAAGTGTCACTGAGATGTCACGGTGTGTAGTGCCTTGCATGTGCAAATGTCACTGTGCTGGTGCAAATGGCTCAGTGCACACGCAGGTGTCACTGTGCTCGAATTCCCCTCTCCACGTACAAAAGCCACTGTGGATGTGTGACTGTCACTTGTGAGTCACTGTGCACATCCATACAGTGAAAATGTACAGTGCCAACACGTGCCAAAGTCACTGTGCTTGTGTAAATTACCCCTGGCACCTGCAGAAGTCCCTATGCACACATGAGAGCCCCGGTGCCCATGAGTTCCTGTGCTTATGCAAACGGCTGGGAAAACACTGCCCTGCCTGCCCCAAATTCCCCCTAAACACCCTCCCTCGTTTCTTTATTCATTCATCAGTTTTATAATTAAAAATCCAGTTCCTCATTAAACAGGATCCTTCCAAGCGGGTGCGGGCAGTGACCCCGGCAGGGCTGGATTTAGAGGGGCTCTGACCCGCCCTGTGCCTGGCGCCCTTTGCCCCCACCCGCGGCATCGCCGTATCCCGACCAGGCCAGGCTGCAGGCACTTCCCAGAACTCGGGCAGCCCCGAGCTATGTTTAACCACTCCCGGGGTGCCGCGTGGTTTTTGGGGGTTCGGGGGAGGGGCGGGAACCACTTTCCCTTGGCCGGGGGGTTGGCAGGACGCCGGTGGCCACCGGGGCCATGGCCAAATGCCACTCCTGACGCTGGGCTGACCAGCAGAGCCGAAAGAGGCACTTTTTTTTTTTTTTGGGGGGGGGGGGGGGGGTGGGAGGGCATGGCCTGCCATATTTTGGGGTACTCACAGCACCCCAAAACTAGACACCATTAAAAAAAGGCTTTGCTTAGCCAGGCTGCTGTGAAACCCCAACATTTGGCTAAATGACTTCCCAAAATTAGTGTTTTTACAGCCCACACTGATGTCTCGGATTTTGGGGACCCCCTAGATATTGGAGACCCCCCCACACTGTAGCGATAAATAAACCTTTATTTTATACAGGAGTCATGGGAAACACAAACACAGTTTGGGAGGGTGTGAAAAAATATTCCCCCCTCTCCCCCCCAATTCCAGCCTCTGGCCCATTCTGGAACTTTTTCCCTTAAAATAAAGGAGGGGAGGGGGAGCTCCACTCTGGGGTTACCCTGGATTTGAGTCCCCTCTTTTTTTGGAGGGGGGGGGAGGAGATGATGCTGGGGCTGGACCCACTCTTCATTTTGGGGTCATGGCAGAGGGGGGACCCCTTTGTGGTGCATCTCTCCCTCACCCAAGGGGGTTTTGGGGTGACAGAGATTATCTGGAGGAGGGCACATCCCAATTTTTTGGGGGGATCCCCCCAAGTCCTGCACCCAGGATGATGGCTTCAGCTCCTGGCACGGGGTTGGCACACAGAGGGGGCGAAGCGGTGACACCCCCGTGGGTGGGGGGGGTGACTATGAGCCCTGTGGGAGGGACATCAGTGGGGGCACCCCAATGTGGGCACTCCCGGCACTGGTGGAGGTGGGGGGAACAGCCTCACCAAATTATGGGGGGGCTGCTCCAGCTGGATTTTGATCTCAGGGCAGGGAGAGTCAGGCGGGCGACGGCCTGGGGGAAAGGGGGGGGGGGGGGTCATGAGCACCCCGAGGGGTCCCCCAGCCCCGCGGCGCCCCGACCCGGGGGTGCTGGGCTACCTGGGGGGGTCCCGGGGGGGTCATCCGGCCAGGGGGTGTCAGGGAAGGCGTCGCGGTGGCTCCCCGAGGGTGAGCGGCTCTCCTGAGGGGGCGGGGGGGTCAGAGGGGCGTTGCCCAGCCCAGACTGCCACCCCGGACCCCACTGCCCGGGCTCCCCGTACCCGTCCCGGCTCGCCGGGCTCCTCCGCGGCGCTGCCGAAGCTGCTGGCGCTGGAGGAGGAGCGGGAGAAATCCGGCTGCTCCGGCTTCTCGGCCCTGCCAGGGACAGTCCCCAAGGCCAGGGACAGTCCCCAAGGCCACAACAGGCTGGCACCGTGCCTCGTGGCCACCGCCGTGGCCCACTGCGATGCTGTGCTGGCCTCGGGACACCCTGTCCTCACACCACCCCGTCCAGGACACTGGATCCTCATTTCACCCTATCCCTGGCATGTCCCATCCCCGTGCCACCTTATCCCCACCCCATCCCATCCCTGGGAGGTCCTAGCCCCATGCAATCCTGTCCCCCCCATACCAACCTGTCCCCGTGCCATGTGTCCCTGTGCCACCCACCTTCATGCCAGCCTCCATCCAAACCACCCAAGTGCCACCCCACAGCCCCCTGCCACCTTGTCCCTGGGACGTAACGACTCTGTGCCACTCAGCCCATGGGTGAACTTGTCCCTGCGACACCGTCCCTCTGGTGTCTTGTCCGCGTGCTGCCCTGTGCTAGCCATCCTGGTGCCACCTTGAACTGGTGTCATCCCATGCCTGTGCCACCCCACCCCGAGGCCACCCTGGCCTGTTTCACTCCTTTGCTATCCCATCCCTTCAGTCCCTGTGTCATCTTCACACTGCCCTGTCCCAGTGCCCATCCCTGTGCACCCCATCCTGCTGTCACCCCGTCCTTGAGCTGCACCATCCCAGTGCCTCCCAGTTCCCATGTACTCCCACCCCAGTGCCATCCCATTCCAGTGCCCTCCTGTCCCCGTCTCCCCGATCCCGGTGCCAGCTGCGGGACCTGTCGGGGTTCCGGCGGCTCTCGGGGGAGCTGTGTGTGGAGCTGGAGCCATCGGCGGCTGCGGGGACGTCCCTGCGAGGAGGCGACGGCAGTGAGGTGACAGGGGGAGGTGACAGCTGGAGGGGACAGCGGCGGTGCCGGTACCGGCGCTCACCTGCCGGCCGGCGCCTCCTGGATGCTCTCGATGCCGATGGCGCTGGAGCGGCGGGAGCCAAGGGGGCCGGGCCGCCGCCGCGACGGGCTCTTCCCGGGCACCAGAAGTGCCTGCGGGGCGCCGTTAACCGGGGGGACACCGGGGACCGAGGGGACAACGAGGGAGGACAGCGAGGTACCCACCTCTTCCACCGAGCCCAGCCCGATGGCGCTGCCGCGGCGTCCCCGGCGGCTCCCGGGCACCAGCAGCGACTGCGGGCGGCAGCGCGTCACAGACCGGGGAACCGGGCACCGGGGAGGACCGGCCACCGGGGAGGGGAACCGGGCACCGGGGGTAAAGCCCTGGCACCGGGGGTAGAGCCCTGGCACCGGGGGGGAAGCGGGCACCGGGGAGGGAAGCGGGCAGCGGGGCAGGGCGGAGCCAAAGACGGGGTGGGAGGGGCTTGGGGTAAGGGGCGGGGCTTAATGCGCGGGGCGC
>WAAE01020586.1:91415-152647 GCA_013400495.1 Nicator chloris | reverse complement strand
GGGGCGGGACTTGGGCGGGGCTTATGCCGATGAGGGGGCGTGGCTTTCCGGGCGGTGATTTGCTGAGAAAGGGGCGGGGTTTGTGGCCGCGGGGCCGTTCCTGTCCATGAGGGGGCGCGGCCTGGGCTGGGCGCGGCCTCAGCCACGCGCCCGCAGATCGGCTGTGCGCGCAGGGGGCGGGGCCAAGGCCCGGAGGCGCGGTCACAGCAAAGGGGCGTGGTCACGCTGGATGGGCGCGGCCAGCACGGAGGGGCGTGTCCTAGGCGGGGACCTCGGGAGGGGACCCAGGGACGGCGCCCGGCCCCGCAGGCGTCAGGGCGGGGCTGAGCCCCGCGGTGCTGCGTGCGGGGGTGTGGCACCCCTGCGTCCCACCTTGAACGACTCGAAGAAGCCCGGGGCGGCGCCGCCGTTATCGGGGCGCTCGTCGTCGGGGCCGAGCCCCAGCATGGCCTGGCTGCGCGCCTGCAGCTCCTCGTGCAGCGTCTCCAGCAGCGCCGCCCGCGTCCGCTCCTGCGCACCAGCCCTGCACTGCTGCGCCCACGCGAGACCACCCAGCCCCGCACCCACTCCGCAGCACACAGCAGCACACACCCACGCAGGACCGGCCCCCGCCCTGCTGCGCCCCGCAGCCCACCCCACCCCATACGACTGCACGCCGCCAGACACCCAGCCCCCACCGCAGCGCTGCCCCCACGCGGGGCCTCCCCTCGCAGCCCCCTGCCCACCGCAGCGCTGCCACCCCAGGTGGGACCACCCCACGATTCTCCCTAGCCCGAATACCACCCGCCTGCCCAGCCAGGACCCAGCCCTGCCCACCCTCGTGCAGCCCCCGCAGTGTGTAAAAGTCCCGCAGTGGGCACGGCACCCACATCCACAGCCTCGTATTGTGCCCCATGGTGTGCCCAGCTCCTCTGGGTGTCCCCCAGCACCCTATGCCCACCCCGCACACCCTGTGTCCGCACCTCCAGCTTGGCGAACTTCTCGGCGCGGTAACAGGCGTACTCGGCGTTGATGAGCTTCGTCAGCAGGAACTCCTGGAACTCGGGACCCTGCGGGGTGGAGGTGGCACTGAGTGGGTGCGTGGGTGGGTGGGTGTCACCAGGGACTCCCCAGCGGCACCCACGGGCGCTCACCTTCCTGAAGACGGCGGGGTCGGGCAGCGGCGGGCCGAAGAAGGGCACGTCGTCACGGGCAGTGACGGAGACCTGTGGCGGGTGGGGGGTGATGGGGCACCCTGTGGGCCCCCATGGGGATGGGGACACGGAGGCACGGGAGGGTACCTTGTAGAGGGTTCCCTGGGTGCCCCCCTGCTCCAGCTGCACCACCACGAAGGCATGAAGGAAGTTGGAGGCGATCATGTCGGGGACGAACGGTGTATTCTCGTCCTGGAAGATGATGGCCACGATGTCGTTGCCGATGTGGCGCTTCCGCTGCAGCTGTGGGGACAGGTGGGATGCAGAGGGACACGGGGGGACATAGGGGATGGGGGGGACACAGCAAGACATGAGGGACGGAGGGGGGGCTCATACCAGGGGCATCAAAAGGAATGAAAGCCCCTGTGCCCCATAGATGCACTCAAGGACCCGTGGGTGCTCCACCAGCCCCCTACATCCCACAGTTCCCCCCTGGCATCCACGGGTGCCTTACCAGCCCTCTGCATCCCAAAGATGTTTCCCCACACCTGTGAGTGCCCTGCCATCTTCTGGGTCCCACAGATGCGCACCACCACCCACCAGGAGCCCCTGCCTGCCATAGACAGCCCCCAGCACCCATGGGTGCCCACCTGCTGGGCATCGCCCTCGGTGTAGGGCAGTTTGGTGGAGACGTGGAACATGATCTCCTTGTCACGGAAGTGGCAATAGACAGACTCGCTGCCTGTCTGTCCGTGGGTCACATCCAGCCCCCCTCGGAACCTGCGTGGGTGGGGGGGTGGGTGAGACAGGCAACCTGACCCTGTGGCTCCTCCCCCCCGCATCCCTTCACGCACCCCTTGAAGTCCCGCAGCTGCACCCGCTGACCCAGGACGTCGAGGAATTCGGCAAAGGCCGGGCTCTCCTCCGTGGTGCCAAAAAGCTCCTCCTCGGAGGTCTGCAATGGGGTGGGGATGGGTACCAGCACCCACCCAGGCACTGCCTCCACCCTTATTCCCACCCTCCCCACCCCATACCTGCCCCAGTTTTTGGTAGATGACCCCAAATTTGAAGTGGTTGCTGAGCACATGCTCGTCAAAGGCGAGGATGAGGCGGGATGCCTGCAGGGTGGGGAGGGGTCAGAATTTGGGGAGGAGCACCCATGGGTGCCCATGTGCTCCCTCCCTGCACCCCGTTCACCTTGGGATAGAGCACGGGGTAGAAGCGATCCACATTGACGTCCTCGCACACCAGCTGTGGGAAGGAGGGGTGTTGCCAGGGGGGCCTGGGGCTGGGGGGCACCCATGGGTGCTGCTGGGAGGCGGGGTCGCACCCACCTTGGCCATCTGCACCACGTTGGGGAACTCAGCCAGGCAGGAGATGGGCACCACATCATGCAAGGTGCGGGCACGGGTGCTGCGGAGCAAGGAGGGGGTCAGGGGGTCCCCCCAGCTCCAGGCAGCTCGTTGGGTGCCTCCCACACCCCACTCACCGCAGCAGCAGGTGGAGGTGCTCCTGCTCATCGTACTTGAGGGAGAAGACGAGGTGTCCTAGCGCCGGGTCCATGGAGTAGTAGTTGAAGTGTTCCTGTGGGAAGGAGCCGAGCAGCCATGGCCAAGGGTGCTCATGCTGGGGACACTCGTGCCATGGGACACCCAGGTCCATGAGCACCCACACCCATGGGACACTCATGTCCACGGGATACCCACACCCATAAGCACCCAGCCCCATGGAGCACCCGTGTCCATGAGCATCTGTACCCATAGGTACCACCTGTGGGGCACCTACACTCAGTGAGCCTATGGACACACAGACTTATGGAGCCCCAATGTCCATGGGCACTCATGCCAGGGGCTTTCCTGCCCATGGAAACCCAACAGACACCTCCTTGACCACCCACCCCATGGAGCACCCATGTCCACAAGCAGCCACATACCACAGCACCTGTGTTTATGAGGTCTCCATGTCCTTCCATTCCCACGGAGAACCCACCCCAAGCACCCTTGACATGGGGCAACCATGCCCAGGGGTACCCACACCCATGAGCACCCATGTCCATGACCCATAGGGCTCCCATATCCATGGATACACATGGCCACATCCATGAGCATCCATGAACATGAGCACCCTTGCCATGGGGCTCCCATACCCATGGACACCACACTCACATCCGTGAACACCCGAGCTTATGTGGTCTCCATGCTCCTGCCCATCCATACCCATGGAATATCCCCCCCACTCCAGACCCCACACNCTGCACGCCGCCAGACACCCAGCCCCCACCGCAGCGCTGCCCCCACGCGGGGCCTCCCCTCGCAGCCCCCTGCCCACCGCAGCGCTGCCACCCCAGGTGGGACCACCCCACGATTCTCCCTAGCCCGAATACCACCCGCCTGCCCAGCCAGGACCCAGCCCTGCCCACCCTCGTGCAGCCCCCGCAGTGTGTAAAAGTCCCGCAGTGGGCACGGCACCCACATCCACAGCCTCGTATTGTGCCCCATGGTGTGCCCAGCTCCTCTGGGTGTCCCCCAGCACCCTATGCCCACCCCGCACACCCTGTGTCCGCACCTCCAGCTTGGCGAACTTCTCGGCGCGGTAACAGGCGTACTCGGCGTTGATGAGCTTCGTCAGCAGGAACTCCTGGAACTCGGGACCCTGCGGGGTGGAGGTGGCACTGAGTGGGTGCGTGGGTGGGTGGGTGTCACCAGGGACTCCCCAGCGGCACCCACGGGCGCTCACCTTCCTGAAGACGGCGGGGTCGGGCAGCGGCGGGCCGAAGAAGGGCACGTCGTCACGGGCAGTGACGGAGACCTGTGGCGGGTGGGGGGTGATGGGGCACCCTGTGGGCCCCCATGGGGATGGGGACACGGAGGCACGGGAGGGTACCTTGTAGAGGGTTCCCTGGGTGCCCCCCTGCTCCAGCTGCACCACCACGAAGGCATGAAGGAAGTTGGAGGCGATCATGTCGGGGACGAACGGTGTATTCTCGTCCTGGAAGATGATGGCCACGATGTCGTTGCCGATGTGGCGCTTCCGCTGCAGCTGTGGGGACAGGTGGGATGCAGAGGGACACGGGGGGACATAGGGGATGGGGGGGACACAGCAAGACATGAGGGACGGAGGGGGGGCTCATACCAGGGGCATCAAAAGGAATGAAAGCCCCTGTGCCCCATAGATGCACTCAAGGACCCGTGGGTGCTCCACCAGCCCCCTACATCCCACAGTTCCCCCCTGGCATCCACGGGTGCCTTACCAGCCCTCTGCATCCCAAAGATGTTTCCCCACACCTGTGAGTGCCCTGCCATCTTCTGGGTCCCACAGATGCGCACCACCACCCACCAGGAGCCCCTGCCTGCCATAGACAGCCCCCAGCACCCATGGGTGCCCACCTGCTGGGCATCGCCCTCGGTGTAGGGCAGTTTGGTGGAGACGTGGAACATGATCTCCTTGTCACGGAAGTGGCAATAGACAGACTCGCTGCCTGTCTGTCCGTGGGTCACATCCAGCCCCCCTCGGAACCTGCGTGGGTGGGGGGGTGGGTGAGACAGGCAACCTGACCCTGTGGCTCCTCCCCCCCGCATCCCTTCACGCACCCCTTGAAGTCCCGCAGCTGCACCCGCTGACCCAGGACGTCGAGGAATTCGGCAAAGGCCGGGCTCTCCTCCGTGGTGCCAAAAAGCTCCTCCTCGGAGGTCTGCAATGGGGTGGGGATGGGTACCAGCACCCACCCAGGCACTGCCTCCACCCTTATTCCCACCCTCCCCACCCCATACCTGCCCCAGTTTTTGGTAGATGACCCCAAATTTGAAGTGGTTGCTGAGCACATGCTCGTCAAAGGCGAGGATGAGGCGGGATGCCTGCAGGGTGGGGAGGGGTCAGAATTTGGGGAGGAGCACCCATGGGTGCCCATGTGCTCCCTCCCTGCACCCCGTTCACCTTGGGATAGAGCACGGGGTAGAAGCGATCCACATTGACGTCCTCGCACACCAGCTGTGGGAAGGAGGGGTGTTGCCAGGGGGGCCTGGGGCTGGGGGGCACCCATGGGTGCTGCTGGGAGGCGGGGTCGCACCCACCTTGGCCATCTGCACCACGTTGGGGAACTCAGCCAGGCAGGAGATGGGCACCACATCATGCAAGGTGCGGGCACGGGTGCTGCGGAGCAAGGAGGGGGTCAGGGGGTCCCCCCAGCTCCAGGCAGCTCGTTGGGTGCCTCCCACACCCCACTCACCGCAGCAGCAGGTGGAGGTGCTCCTGCTCATCGTACTTGAGGGAGAAGACGAGGTGTCCTAGCGCCGGGTCCATGGAGTAGTAGTTGAAGTGTTCCTGTGGGAAGGAGCCGAGCAGCCATGGCCAAGGGTGCTCATGCTGGGGACACTCGTGCCATGGGACACCCAGGTCCATGAGCACCCACACCCATGGGACACTCATGTCCACGGGATACCCACACCCATAAGCACCCAGCCCCATGGAGCACCCGTGTCCATGAGCATCTGTACCCATAGGTACCACCTGTGGGGCACCTACACTCAGTGAGCCTATGGACACACAGACTTATGGAGCCCCAATGTCCATGGGCACTCATGCCAGGGGCTTTCCTGCCCATGGAAACCCAACAGACACCTCCTTGACCACCCACCCCATGGAGCACCCATGTCCACAAGCAGCCACATACCACAGCACCTGTGTTTATGAGGTCTCCATGTCCTTCCATTCCCACGGAGAACCCACCCCAAGCACCCTTGACATGGGGCAACCATGCCCAGGGGTACCCACACCCATGAGCACCCATGTCCATGACCCATAGGGCTCCCATATCCATGGATACACATGGCCACATCCATGAGCATCCATGAACATGAGCACCCTTGCCATGGGGCTCCCATACCCATGGACACCACACTCACATCCGTGAACACCCGAGCTTATGTGGTCTCCATGCTCCTGCCCATCCATACCCATGGAATATCCCCCCCACTCCAGACCCCACACTGCAGCACCCCAGGGCCTCACCTTGCCCAGGAAGTGCTTGCGGTAGATCTTGGCCGTGTGGTTGCCCTCCAGCTTTGCCCGGGTGCTGGGTACCGGGGTGCAGGGTGAGTCAGGGGCCCCGCTCAGCTGGTGGTTGGTGCCCTCAATCCAGTAACCCCCGAACTGCGGCAGGAGGATGAGGGGGAACGGCCCCTCCCGGCCAAGCACCTGCACCCACAGCCACAGTGGATGCTTTGGGCACCCACCCACCAAGCCACCCACCCAGCCACGAGCCATCACACCCCTCTCTGGAGAGGGGTGGGTGCTCTACCTCATGCACACTGGGGTAAGGGATGTAGTCCTCCTCCGTCTGCAAGACAACGGGGTGTTGATGGCCACACTGGCACCCATGGGTGGTGGGATGGGTGATCCCCAGGGTGCTGGTTGTGTGCCCACCACCCCAACAACACCTACCTTGAGTGGGGGGGGGATGGCATGGTGCTGCTGGGCCATCCTGCTGCCCTGGGGAGAGAGGGGCTGTGGGTGCCTGTCTCCCTGCCTTGGGGTGGGCATCCTTGGCTGGAGGCGTCCATGGGTGCTTACCTCGGTGTTGGGAGGTGCTGCTGGCTGGAGACTCGTCTAGGTGGTGTGAGGGGGTCCAGGGGGACCCATGGTGCTTCCTGGGGGAGAGGAGAGCTCCCCCACAGCCCTCTTCGGGACGCCTCCCAGCAGCCTTATCCCTGAAGCTGACTGATGGTAGCGAGCCAAGTGCCACCCTGCCGGTGCCAGGGGCCAGCAGGGAGGGAGCGGTGGGGCGGGGTCACTCTATGGTGGCCGCTGAGACCCCCCAAACTCATCGCGTCCCCACCCCCTCCCCGAAGGGCGCCCTCTGCCGGCGGGAGGCGGCAGCGCGGGGTAGCACCACGGACAGCGACGGGACCCGCAAAAGTGTCACCGACCCCGTGAAGTGTCACCGACTCCGTGAGATGTGATCATGCCCGCTCCAGTGTCACTGACCCCGAACCAGTGCCACCAACCCCGAGCCAGTGCCAACTCTCCTAGTGAAACTGTCACTGACGCCGCACAAGCACGATCGTTTTCGTGCCAGTGCCACCGACTCCATGGCCAGGGTCTCTCCCCGTGCAAGAATTATCATTCCCGTGCCAGTGTCACCAGCCCCGTGCAAATGTCTCTCTCCCCGTGGCAATGTGACCATTCTCGTGCAAACGCCACCGTCCCCATGCAAATGACACTGTCCCCATCAAACACAGCCCTGGTGCAAATGTGACCTGGCCCCGTGCAAACACAATGACGTGCAAGTACGTCCCTGGTGCAAAAGGGACCCTCGTGCAAATGTCACTGTCCCTGTGCAAACATGACACTGGTGCAAATGAGCCGCGTCCCTGTGCAAAGACAACCCCAGTGCAGGTGTGACCCATCCCTGTGCAAACACGGCGCTGGTGCAAACACAACCGCAGCCAAGCGCAGCCCTGGTCCAGGTGTGACCCGCCCCGTGCAAGTACGACCCCGGTGTCCCCGTGCCAATGCGATATTGCCACCCGTCCCCGTGCAAACACGACCCTTGCCCGTGCACCCCCCGGGCCGCAGCTTCACCCCCCCGGGCTGGGAGCGACCCTGGGGGGGCCTCCCCTGTCGCTCCCCGCAGCCCCCAGCATCCAAGGGGGGGAGCTGTCCCGGGAGGGTGAGGGGAGCACCGGGGGGGAAGGGGGGGGCGGATGCTCTAAATGTGGGGGCCAGACTGGGGGGGGTAGGGAGGGGAAGGTTGGGTTTGGGGGGACATGGGAGTCAGACTGGGGATACCGGAACCGGGGGAGCAGATTATGGGGGTCGGAAGAGGGGGGCAGGTTTTGGGGTATCCGGGAGGGGGACAGGTTTGGTGGGGGGCAAGTTACAGGGTGTAATTATGGAGGAGACATTCGGGGGGGAAATCTTGGGGTGCCAATGGGGGACTCCTCCCGCCCCGCCCTCTCTAACCCGGGTATTTTCCCCCAGGCCCAGAGTATTTTCCCCCCTATCCTCTCCCCCGGTACCGGCAGCGGTGAAGGTCACGGGCGGACGGACTCCCCGGGGCTGCAGCGGGGATGAGGGGACATCCCCCGAGGGGGGGTCTCTGGCGGGAGCGCGGTGCCCGGTCCCCGCAGAGTGGCACTTACCGGGGGTGGCGGGGCCGGGCGGTCCCAGAGCGGGGCCGGTACCGAGCGGAGCCGAGCGGGGCCCCGGCGCTCGCTGCCACCGCGCAGCGTCACGTGCGGCGGGGCGGGGCGGCCTCTCCGGGGGGCGGTGGGACCGGGCACCGGGACCGGGCACCGGGACCGGACACCGCACCAGGGAACGGCCACGGGCACCGGCAGCAGACGACCGGCCACGGGCACCGGGAAAACGGCATCGGGAACGGAGACCCGGAACTGGGGATCTCCTTCTCCATCCCTGATGTCATCCCCCGGGACAGCCTGGGTGTCCCCTCCCTTCCCAGCGCCCAGGTCGCCGCAGAGCAGGGGATCCCCCCCAAACGTCTCCCTGTCCCCCCGGGACCCATCCTCATCCCCCCGCACTCGGTTGGTACCCGGGCACCGCTCTGCCCATCACCCACATCTTCACCCAAATTCGGCTCACGGGGTTCCCCCCACATCTCTCCCTGGGACCCAGAGCTGGCTTCCCCACTCCCCTCTCCCCACCCCCGGCTCCCAGCAGACCCCGTTCATCCATAACCCCCATCCCTGGTACTCAGGGACCCCCATCTCCGTCCCTGGGGCCCAAGCCCCTCCTCACATACGTCTCCATCCCTGGTACCCCCAGAACCCCCTTAGCCGTAATTCCCCGTTCCTGGTACCCAGAGTACCCCCCAGCCTTAACCCCCGCTCCTGTCTCACCCCCAGGGTGGCCCCATCCATACCTGGGACCCCCACCCATAACCCCCCCATGCCTACAGTCCCCCAGCACCCACCCTATTCCTTCCCCCTCCCATCTCTAACGCCCATCCCTGATATGCAGGCCCCCCTCCCCATCCCTCCCTGGCACCCAGGGCTCCCCCTATCCCCTAAGGCCTCTCTCCTCCCCTCACCTCCAGCACCTATTTGCCTCCCCCACGGGCTTGGAGGACCCCAAGCAGGGGCAGGGATGCCCCCGGGGACACAGGAGGTGGGCACAGGGGTGGATGTGACAGGGCCAGGGCCACCAAATGCAGTGCCCAAGCTCCATAAAATGTATTCCTTCCCTGTGCAAAGGAGGGGGGGGGGATTCCTGATCCAGCAGGGTCCCTCTTGCTCCCACCCCACCCCGCAGTGCCCACGTTCCTTTCTGGGACAGCTCCAAGTGGGATTTATGAGATAATCACCTCCACCCTGGTCCAACACCCTCGGCCCACGTGTCCGCAGTGTAATGAGGCTGCCACAGCTCCAATGACAACTTTAATCCGATAATATTTGCAAATAACAGACAAAACAGGAACGGGGCCTTGGCTCATACCTTGTACCTGCATCCTCCACAGGATCCGGCACTGCCGGAACTGCCACAGCCCTGGAACACCCCACGGGATTCCTTCCCACAACAGTGTAAGCTCAAGGAAGAGACTTTTTTATACATAACATTAAAAAAAATTAACAGCAACTTGAAAAGATGGAACTTCCAAGGAATATGCACACGAGTGAGTGCTTCAGGTTGGGAAGAAAAGACTTCTGTGGCTTTGGCATGGAATTTGTGGGAAAGAATCCATGGGTTCAAACTGCCCCAAAAAATCACTTTAGGAAATTTAGAGCCCCTCAAATGCTGCTGCTTCACACCCAAACCCAGCAGGCACAAGGGACGAAGGTGCTGGGCAAAGAGCAGCTAGAATGCTTTGCATAAAACATTGGAAATCAAAACCAGTGGGATTTTGGGGATGGAATTTGTGGCCCCCACCCTCTTCTTGCACCCCAAATTCCTGCAAACCTTGAAAAAATAAAACTGATGTGATCTCTGCATTGTCGTTTTCTGTGGAAATAAAGGAAAAGGTTGGAAAGGAAGAGTATCTCTAATAAAGAGATCCCTTGGCTGTGCCCAATGTGGATCAGTCTCGAAGTGGGACACTATTTCCTGCTAAATATTAATGGGGAGAAAACTTTGCTGGGAGATTAAAAAAAAAATAGTGCATTGCTGAAAAATGAGGAGAGAGGAGTAAGAAAACCTCTTCCCATGGGAAACACAGCACCCACCCGCACCCCCTCGCTAGCTCCGACTGCTCTGAGCCAGGAACACTCCCAGCAGCACCAGACTGGAGGAAAATGTTCTCCAGAGTCATTAAAATATCCCAAATTTCTAAAAAACCCCACAGTTCCCAGAGCCTAGGTGGTTACTGGATTGTCCAAGGTGTGGAAGTGAAAGCAGAAGGATGCGGAGAGGGGGCGGCTCCCAGGGGTTGGGAGGCAAATCCCAGCTTCCATTTTGGGTTAAGTAAATGAAGTTTTGTTGTCTGAAAGCGCTAGACATTCCTCATGAAGTCACAATTCCTGTGTTTCCATGCTGGACTGAAAGCGTAAGAGTGGATCAAATCACAGGATTATCCTAAAGAGCTACTGAAGAATTATCAGGATGGTCTGGATCCACTGGATCACCACCTCTCTGCAGCCGGGCCGGGGGACACACAGGGCCACCCCTCGTCCCAAACACACCAATGGCTGCTCAACTTCCCAACCTTCCTGTTCTTTATTAAATAAACCCTCCTGAAGCAGGATGTCCTTCAGTGCAATCTGCTTTGACATAAGGCATTTGTTTTGTTTTTTGGGGAGCAAACGTCTCATGATGGATTTTTGCCTTCTGGAAGAGTCAAAAAGTACTGTATCCACCTGTTTTATTCTTTTAATGCCCTACCATGTGACAAATCCTCTTCCCTTCTGGTTGCTTCTCTTGGAAAACCATCAGTGGCCAAGTAAACCAGTCCCTGGGAAGGAAAGACACCACCAGGAGATGAGGAGGGAAATGGGATGGGGGTGGGATTCATGTGAGGGGATACAAAGGGGGAAAAACACCTGGACTCACCTTTAAATCCTTCTTCAGGCATACAAACTGGAAAGGAAAGGGAAGGAAGGCATTAGAAGTTGCTCTGAGGATTCCATAGTTGGTGACAAGGAAGCGTCACAATCCCCATTTTCCACCTTTCCAACCCAAACCCTTGGCACCAACCCAAGCCCAGCCCTTCCCCACCTCTCTCACCTTGCATAACATCGTCCATGGCCGCGTAATCCGCGATGGGCTCATCAGCCTGGAAAGGACATCGGGGCAGGGAATTAACCGGTGCAGGGATCTGGGGATTGTGGTTCTGCTCAGGACAGGAGCAGGGAATGGGTCTCTTGCCCAAACACTGGGAACTCAATGGGAGGACTCACTCCCTAATTTAGTCGTGTTTTGGGTCGTACCCACAGAGCTCAGCAGCCAAATCAGCTACAAAGCACTCTTAGAAATAAAAAAGGGGAGTTTTCTCCTCCAAAACAAAGATAAAAAGGATTTACCTCCTCTAAAACAAATAAAATTAAGGCTATTCCTCCTCCAAAACAAAAACAATGAGGATTTTCCTCCCCTAACACAAAAAAAATTAAGGTTTTTCCTCCTCCAAAACAAAACGGTATTCCTCTTCCAAAACAAAAAAATGAAGGATTTTCCTCCTCCAGAACAAAAGAACAAAACAAAAAAACCCTCAAGCGCCTAAGGATATTTCTCCTCTGGAACAAAATGAGGATTTTTCTTCTCCAAAGCAAAAGCGGAGGATTTTCCTCCCCTAAGACAAAAAGAAATTAAAGCCTTTCCTTCCCTAAAACAAAAAATTTAAGGATTCTTCTCCTCCAAGAATCTCCAGGAGGAGCTCGTTCCATTTGTCCCCATTTCCACACACAACCCCAGAGGCTTCTCTTGGCTCTCACTGACCCCGCGGCATTCCCGAACGCCGCCCCGCCGGTACCTTGAGCAGGATGACGGACTCGGGGATGACTCCGAGGCTGCCCAGCGTGGCCGTGTCGTCACTCAGGATCTTCCCGTCCAGGGACAGGTTCTGATCGAAGGGGGCCACGGAGAAGGCGTGCATGATCTGGGGGCACACGGACACCTCATCCCAGGAGCTGCGGCACCTCCCGCCCCAGCACCCATCCCCCCCTGCTGGGGGAGTCAGACCCTTCCCCTGCGTCCCCGCACTCCTCACTTTGTGTTTTCTTCCTCATTCCTGGCAGCAGAGCCGGCCTCACCTGGATTTTCAGCTCTTTCAGGGTCTGGTTGGCTGACACAAGCAGCGCTTTCTCCCCACGGACCTTCCGGTGCCGTGTGCTCCTCCTGATTCCCTGTTTTTGGTAAGTGATGTAGCTCTGGTGGGAGAGCTTCTGGCGTTTCGTGCTGCCGTTGGCCTGGAGATGAGGCAAAAAACAAGGAGATCGAGTTGTTTAGGGATAAACACAACCTTCCCAAATCCCAGAGAGTGTTTTGGGCAAATTGGTCACACGAGGGAAGGCAGGAAGTGATGGAAAACCCGTTGGAAAGCCAATTGAAGCATGCAAGTGTGGAGACGACCAAAGGATTCGCCTTCAAACCTCAGTTCCTAGTCCTAATGCCAGCGTGGGGCAAATTTCCACATGCACATGAATCTCCATCCATATTTAATCTCTCCAAACACAGCACTGGTGTGGTTTGACCACTGAAGTGACAACGTAAGACACTTTTCCACTGCCAGTGAGATGCAGAGGAGGAGGGTGGTGGATCCCATCATGGTGACTCAAGGGGACGACACAAAAATCAAAGAACCTGATGGGATTTTTCATCTCTACCTGGTTAAAATCGGGATCTTGCTCCCCCTCTGGCTTGTTTTCCTCCCTTTCCTCTTCAGCTTCCGAGCTGCTCACATTCAGCTCTGGAGCCGCATCCTTCATTACCTGGAGTCATAAAAATCATTCTCCATAACTAACAGCACCCATACGGCCTGTCCCATCATGGCAAACAGCTCCCGGAGACCTCTGGGTGCCACCTCCATCCAGAGAGCCCAGGAATAACCCTGGGAGCTGCTCCGTGAGCTCTGCAAAGGCTCCTCCACCCTCCCCAGCTGTATGGAACCTCAGTGGGATTCAGCTTAGGAATCCCCCTCTGTGGAATTGCAGGTGCTTCCTGCCCTCCTCTCCAGCAAAGGGAAAGTCTCTCAAGCCCCGGACTGATTCCTTTCCCATCAGCTGGTTGATATAAATGTATTACAAAAGCCTCAACATGGAGAAAGTATTTTCTGTGAATTAAGACACTTATCTGTCCCTGCAGCAGCCTGGCAGGGACATGCAGCATCATTACTTATGGGGTTGGAGGCTGTAAGTAAATGCAATCTAAATAATTTACACAAATACAAAAATAAAAAGGTTGTTCAGGCCAGTGAAAGTCACTCCATGCAGAGATGTGCCTGGGTGTGAATTCCCAGCTACACTGTGGCTGGAACTGGGCTTTGCAGGAGCCCAGGAGACCTGGATGCCAAGAGCTCTCTTCTCTGTCAATGTATTTACAATTAACATTGCAATTCCAGCTCCCAAACATTCCCCAGAACCCTCTGAATTCTAGCAGTGCCACCCTACAATGATTTTATCCGGATGATGCTTCCCTCTGCAGCACCATGCACCCCAAGGAAGAACCAGGTGGTGCAGAGGAGGAAGGACAAGGGGTGAGGGGCTGGGAAACACTCCCTGATTTTGCAAAGCCCAGCAGGAAGGGCACAGTGGCTCCCAGTGCTGCCGACAGTGATCCTGGCCAGCATTCCTGCTGCTTCCCATCCTGCCGAGGCTGCCCTGTTACTGGGGCATCTCATGGGCACGTTCTCACCCCCTCTCTCCAGCTCCAGCTGCTCCACAAAGAATAGCTCCCTGTTTTTCTGCCAGCCCCACGTGTGAGCACAGTCCTGTCCAGTGCCAGAAAAATCACAACACCCAACCCTCTTGTGCACCAGAGCCAAGAGGGATTCAGGCTGGGAATTCAGGCTGAAAGCCTGTGGCTGATGGCTCCAGACGGTGCTGCGTGATCCACATCTCACAAGCAAGGCAAGAACCCATCCAGCCTCCAGCTCCCTGCGGTTCCCTGGGCTCCAGCGCCTCCCTGGGATTGGCAGGAAGGTGGAAATCAAGGAAAGGCCAAAAAAACCCACTCCACACTTCACAGGTGGAGAGATTTTGTCTTCATCCGAGCTTGCCCACCCTTGGCTCCCTTCTTAAGAGCCCTAAGGAGGGGGGTTTACCAGAACCAGCTTGGGGTACTTGGAAAAACAGTTCTAGAGCTGATCCTGACACTTAAGATCAGTAAAAACAAAATTCACAGCTTCAGGGGATCCTGAGAACCATATCCAAGTTCATTGTCTCAACAGCACTGAGGGGAAGAGCTCATTTCTATCCAGGAATAAAAAAGTCACTTGAGCAAGAAGAAAGGAAATGACAAATATTGGAGGGGAAGGAGAGCAGGTAGAGCCTGGGAACACAGCTAAGACAGAGAAAACAGCTGGGAGCATCCCTGAAAACACAAAGGATTTGGTCTGGCAAAAGGAAGCCTCGAGGAGATGGAATTTTCAGAGCCAAAATGTCCCAATTTGCTGGTTTTGCCAAAGCTGCCTAGAGCTGCTGAGTGGGGGATTTCTGCCCTCACCACCAGCATGGAGCAGCAAGATCCCCACCAGTCCTGGGGACATGGGAGCTGTGACAGCCCCCTTGGAGCATTCCTGGGAGCCAAGCTCAGCAGGGATGGGGAGAGTCCCTACCTTTTTATTATCCACCACCTTGTGGATGTAGACGGTGGCCTGGGTGTACTCGCGCAGGTCCCGCTGCTGCTGGCACAGGAGCCCTTCCCGGCATTCGGGGCACAGCTCTGGGCAAACACCAAGGAAAAAAGTATTTAATTGCTCCAGCTCCTCAGAGGCCCCAGTGCAGGGCCTCTCACTGCTAACCGAGTGAATCACATCAGATCCCAGAGTGGTTTGGGTTGGAAGAGACCTTTAGGATCTCATCCCACTCCCTGCCATGGGCAGGGACACCTTCCACTGTCCCAGCTTGCTCCAGGCCTTGGACACTTCCAGGGATGAGGCAGCCACAGCTGCTCTGGGCACCCTGTGCCAGGTCCTCACCATCCTCACAGCCAAGAATTTCTCCACAGTATCCCATCTGACCCTGTCCTCTAGCAGTGGGAAGCCATTCCTGTTGTCCTGTCCCTACAGGCCCTTGTCCCAAGTCCCCCTCCAGCTCTCCTGGAGCCCCTTTAGGCACTGGAACGGGCTCTAAGTTCTCCCTGGAGCCTTCTCTTCTCCAGGCTGAACAGCCCCAGCTCTCCCAGCCAGGCTCCAGAGCAGGGGGGCTCCAGCCCTGGAGCATCTCCATGGGCTCCTCAAGACTCACTCCAGTGGCTCCACGTCCTTCCTGTGCTTAAGACGCCAGAGCTGGACACAGCATTGCAAGGGGGCAGTCTGCCAAGCCCTGTGCTTCCCACGGACCCCCTCAGGCTGAAGTTTCTATCCCCAGGGAGCTGCTCCCAGGAGCAGAGGTCACTCACGGGGCTCGGAGGAGTAGCGTGCGCCCTCGAGGCCGGCCCCAGCCGCCTGTGTCCGGGTGATTTTGATGACGTGATCCACAACAAAGAGTTTTTGGATCCTCTCCCACTCGCTGGGCCATATCAGAGCTATACTGTGCAAGGAACAGGCAGGTGCTTTATGACATGAAACAGGCAAGCCCTAAACTCCCCCAAAACCCTCTCTCTCCGGCTTGTTGGTCTGTCAATGAAAGGAAAACTGCAAAATCCATCCGGAACCCAGCTTCATGGGAGGGCCTGTACACCCAGATAACAGCAGTCTGTGATTAGTGACACTGTTGTGCTCCTGTTGTGCCAGAGGGAGGGACGGAGGAGGAAAGGAGTGAAAGATTTCCTACTTTTAGTGCTGCATCACTGCAGAAGCAAGGCTATGGAGCATGAAGTCCAGCCCTGCAGCTAGCACTCTTGGGGGGAAGGCTCACGGAAAGCAAATTGTAAGGTAGCAGGATGTTTCTATGTCCTGGCCAAATTCAGGGTGGTTATTGTCAGGAACAAACCAAACTGAAGTAAGCTCTTTTTTCCTGACCAAGCATCCTTGGACAGTTTAAGTCTTGCCTTGCAGGAAGGCTGAGGGGGCTCTCAGAAAGCCTCGGTGTCAATTTTGAGGGAAAGGATTACTCCTTATCTTGAGTAATTCAGCATTCCTTTGGGAATGTTCTCCCAAAGCTTCTGGCAAAAGGAAAGAAGGGAAGTGAAGGGAAGAAACTCACTGTTTGGAGTCTTCTTTGGTCATGGAAGCAAAGGTGAACATGAGCCCCCCATGGGGACAGAGCAGGACACTGTTTGCTATGGAGGACACAGGGCTGCAGCGTGTTGGCCTCCTGCGAAAGGGAAGAGGTTTAGAAAGCTGGATCAGGTTATCCCACCAAAACTCCCCCAATTCTTCAGGAAGCCAGGAAGAAATCACAGGTGAGTATTTACACAAGGCATTCCAACAAGGAATAGTAACTACTAGTGATGAGGAAATCAGATCTGTGTTCTTCTGTGGTGCAGAATGACTCTGTCCAGCAGAGATTTCTACCTCCAGTCTGAGCGGTGACCTTTGGGATACAGCTCCAGACAGATGAAAAAACTAATCAGGTTACCAGCTAATCCAACCATCTGGTTAACACACAGCAAACAAGGAAATTCAGTGTCTTACACTGTATTACAATTGACACAAGTCCTGCAAAAATTGGCTTCACTGTTTCCACGAGCTCACTGTGCTGGGAGTCCGAAGCACAATATCATCTACAGCCCCCAAAATAAGAGATAAAAAGCACCAAAACCCTTCAGTCAAGTTACCTGACAAATTTCCTCCATTCTTCTACAAAGAACTGTGAAACAATATACAGCTCATCCGTCTCCTGGGGGAAAAGAGGAAAAAGGATCCTTTTAATGAACCCAACAATGACTGTTCAGCTTTTCGGCAGCGCTCGCTCCCTTCAAGACCTCAGTGCTGCTTTACCATGACAACTCCATCCAAGTGGGCTGCGAAAGCCAAAGAAAATAATTTGGGATCAGGTACTAAGCACTGCCATTGCTAATCTTGTGTTTATTATGAAGTTACTTGAGCTTTTGATCAAATAACTTGTAATTCCCAGTGCGAAAGGGCATTTCCCTGGAGCAGCTAGGACTCCCCAGCGCTGTGTCTCTTGCTGGGTACTCAGCATCTGAAGCCAGTAAATCCCTGCACTCCCATAGGTGTGGGGTGAGACCACCCCAACATCCCCCAATTGCTTCTAACATGAAAATCCACGAGTTTTTCCTTTTGGCAGCAGAAGGGATACAAAACCACAGCTGTGCACCAAATGAGACAGCGTTTTGGGGATAATCTGTGTTTTTTTGTCCCAATCTTCCTTTAAACTGTTTGCTCCCGGACAAGAAACTACCCAGCCCCCAAGAGCTGGGTGACAAAATTACTTCCATGCTCTCCTTTACCCTCACCCCTTTCCCAAAGACAGATTTAAGGGCTTGCTCCATCTTTCTGTAGGAAAACTCAGCACACCTGAGGAATACACATACACACATACATATATATACACTTTTTAATTTCCCTTCATCTCTTGATTTCTGCTTGTTTTTCACTCTGCTTGTTTTCCTCCCCAAACCTCAACTTCCTTGTATCAGGAAAACTCCAAGGCTTGAGGGGAAGACCCTCAGCTTTCTTCTACGAGGCTCCCTTGGGAAATTAAAAGGGAAAGGAGGATAAAAAAGGGAAAGAAGGATGTAACCCTGCTGGTGGAGACCCTCCCATGTCTGACCCACAGTGATGAGCTCCAACTTCCCATTCTCCAGCTCCAAAAGCAAATCCAACCAGATACAACCTTAACCACCACTGGCAGGACCTGGAGCTCTCCAGCTCAGCACAAAAGAAAAACTTTTAAACCATTTTGGGTCTCCTTGGTTCGAAGTCATGGATTGGTGTTGCCTCAGTTTCTATTCCCAGCTGGAGCAGCGAGGGATGGAGGCAGACACCTGCCAATGCACCTTGGCAGGACTGTAGAGGCAACCATTAATCAGCCCCATGAGACTCCCAGGAGCCAAGGACTGGAGCAAAGAGCTCATTCTGGGCACCTCAAATCCCCAAGAATTCCTGGAGAAGCTGCTAGGAGAGGGTTTGCACAGCCACCACTGCTCTTTGGAGGGCTTCAGCATTTTGGGAGGCTCCCTGAGCTTTTGGGACACAGGATGATGCTGGAGCACACCTGAATTTTGCCCAAGCAGCCACAGAAGGTGGTGGTGGGGCAAAGTTCAAGTGTGTTCCTGCACCCTCCTGCAGGGGAAGGCTGATGGAGAGCTGTGGGAAGCGGCTGTGCTGTTCCTGTCCTTCCAGGGAAGGATACAACCATGACAGCAACATAGTCACTGTTATCTCCCTGACTGTGGGCCAGCCACAGCTCCCTTGGCACACCAGCCATTCCCTTTGCTCTTCAGGGCTTTGTGCCAGCACAACTAATCCAGGGAAATCACACTTCAGCACAACACAAGTGAGGGCTCTGCTGGCACGGACTGAGTGAATGGATATGGAATGGTTTGGCTTGGGATCTCCTTCCACTCCCTGCCACGGGCAGGGACACCTTCCACTATCCCAGGTGCTCCAAGGCCCATCCAACATGGCCTTGGACGCTTCCAGGGATGGGGCAGCCACAGCTGCCCTGGGCAGGAGAGGGATTAAAGCCAATAAAAGCCTCTCCCAAGCCTGGCTGCATTCCCTGATCCCCCTCCTGCCCTACCTGAGGCCAGCTGCCCAGGCAAGGTCTGCATTTATCATGGAACAGGTTCTGGAGAGAGGTCTTCTGCTCGCTGGCCATCATCTTATGCAGAGCTTCGTTTTCCTCCCCTTCACGCTCCAAAACCTGCAGGAAACAGTTAATTACATCCCAGCTCCTGTTCTCAGCTGCTACTAAAGGTGACTTTATTCTCCTCCATGGCACAGGGTTGTGGTAAAAAGGAAAACCAGAAATAGAACCAATATTTACAGTCAACAAAAGGGAAGTATTTGGCAAATACCTTGCACTGGGAACAGAACTCTTTGTTATTTGGGAATTCGGGGGCTTTTGGAAAATATTGCTTGAGTTTCTCCCAGGCTTCCTTGGAAACCACCCTCCGCTCGTTTTCAGAGATGCACAGGTCACCTGCAGGGAGAGAATCAAGGAAAGGCTTTGATCACAACATGCTCAAGGATGTTTTGCAGCCCTTGATTGAAGAGACTACAAAGAACAAACATGGGGAATAAATCCACACATTTATCAGCCAACAACACGTCAGCAAAAAACAGCTAAGTCACCTTCAACTCCTTCCTTGCTTCCTTTAGACAGAGAATAACAATAACAATAATAATAATAATAATAGTAATGTGAGTTTAATTCATAAAAATGCCCTTTAGATGTCCAAGATCATGGCCTAAGCAGCTGATCAAACACAAGCAGGGATGTGGGGAAAAGCCAGAGGGCACAGGGCTACTGGTTTCTGATCCTGGCTATCCACAGCTACATCCTCATGGTGACTCCATTTGCTGAGGCCCAGGACAATAACCCTGTGTCCCATGAAACCAGGTGCCTTCCACACCCATGAAAACCCCAAATTCCCATTGTAGAACCTCAATTCAGTTTCATGTGCCCTATCCAAGCACCTGAAAATGTGGAAGGGGCAGATTTTGCACCCTAAATCCACTCTGGAGAATAACTGGATGTGAAGATACCAAGCAAGATTTACCAGCTACCCCCCAGAACACTTATTTACCCATCAGGATTATTTAACCTGATATCAGGATTATCTATCCTGATGCTCAGGCAGCTCCAAGAACCCAACAAAGATTTTCAGGAGCCATTTGTGCCTGTTGCCTCAGGGATGGGAGAAGGAGGCACACTCAGGCTCTGGGACACCACGTGCACAATAACACATGCTGGCCAGATAAACAAGGCTTGGAAAAACGGGAGAAGGCCCCGGGATCCGACCAGCTGGCCACTTGCAGGGTTGCTGATGGACAAGGGGAAAACACAACCACATCTCCCTCTGAGACAGCAGCTGGGAAGTCCCTGTGCAGGGAGAAACACGAGGAGCAGCCGTTGCGACACCGGGATGCGAACCAGATTTGGGAATATTCGTGCCTCGGTGGGGACTGCACCAGCAAGAGGGAAGGAAAACAGCTACTGTGGTGTCCAAAGGGCACAATTCCTTATTATCTGCTTTTTTTGTAGCTGCAGAGAGAGGAGAGTGAGAGAAACTCCTTCCTCCCCACCCTCCGGCAGCTCTTTAACATGACCAGCAGCTTCTCAGCCCACAGACTTGCTCCAGGTGAGCCTGGATTTTGCCCAGCCCTGAAGAGGTAAAAATAGCAATGCTCCCTTCTTGCTTTTCCTCTAATAAACAAAGGTCGGGCCTTGATGCAGCTCTTGGCCACTTGAGCTTCATCCAACAAGGCCAAGTGGCTCCAGAGGCTGGCCCAGGATGCTGCCCAGAGCCAGCGAGGATGGGGAAAAAGGGAGCTTGAACAAATAAGTGCCTTGACACCACATGATTAATGAAAACAGATTAATATGGCAAGTGAAAGAGGTGGAAAAATCAGCTCTGGCTGTGCAGGGCACAAGTGTTTTGCCATCTGGAATATGAACCTAACCACTGCTGACCCTGCTTCTCACTCCCACCATCCAAGGACATGTTTTGGGCACGGACATCAAAGAAGGCTTAACTCGGTATCTGGAAAAAATTCACTGGGAGCAGGCAGCTACTGGAGAGTGAGGAATTGCAGCAGGGATGCAAAGGGAGCTGTGAAGGGAACGCCTGGGTGGCATTCCTGGAGGCCAGCCAGCCCTCCCAGATCCAGCATGGCCTTTTCCAGAGCCTACCATGGAGGCAGGAACCTCCTCCACCACAAAATTAAGGCTGTAGGGACAAGACTACAGATTTGCTGATCCACTCCAGAGGGAGTTTTTCAAGGTGGAAAGCTTGTTTTCCATGAGTAATCAGAGGTTAACGCAAGAAACAAAACCTGCCCTGCCAGCAGCCCCCTTATTTAGTATTATTTATTCTGCTATGACCCCAAGTCACAGATCAAGCAGCAATTTAATGCCATACATTTTCCAAAGGCCTATTGGCCTATTTTTTATTGTGATTGGCTCCATAAATGTTCCATCCCCATGCTCCATGCTTTTATTGAACAGCAGCAGCCTCAAGGCAATGGGAAATGCAGCGTTCAAGGCACTGAGTAACAGCTAAAATCGTGACAAAGTGCTTAAACACTGCTTGAAAATGAGATTAATCAAGTCTTACTCCAGGTTCTTGACTAGCTCTGATGACAGGAGGTGTGTGGCTAATTCATGTCACTTTTCCTTCTGTTTGAGATAAGATGGAGCCTCCCCACAAACTGATGCCTACCAACAGGAGGTTAAGTAAAACTGCGTTTTATGGCTTCGAACACAAGCTTTATAAAGTGAGATTAAAACAGTGTAGCCAAGGATGTAGCTAATGAGGCATCACTTGCAAAACAACTGATAGGAGGTCAAAACCTTACATAAACAGACACCAAAGTACAGCAGCTTGGGAAATCGATATCCAGGAGTGGTCCTGGCCCAGGTGCTGGGTGAGTGCTCCTGTTTTAATGTAAACCAGGATATTTAACAGATACTCTCAGCTCCCACCTGGACTGTTTTACACCACCTCTTCCTCTCTTACTGCTTTTAGAGCTTCCAAATGGCTGCAGAGCTTTGGTGCTGCCCATACAAGGAAGGGAAGCTCAGCCTCTGACAGCTCTGCTTGGCCGAGTGTCTACAGAGTGTGCCTGCAAGGAAAACTTTTGAGTGCAAGAGACACCAGGAAAATGAGAATTAAGCACACTTCGGCAGTGACTCCTCAAGCTGACCACAGTTGGAGCAAAGGCTACAAGGTTAATGCGTGCAGCAGTGGGCAACAACAGAGATATTCAGCTCCATCCCCCGGAGAGACTCACCATGTGGGCAAACGATGTCTTCATTAAAATTTAACTCCTCTTCCTCCTCCCTCTTCTCTTCATTTGATTCATCTAATTAAAAAAAAAAAAAAAAAGTAATACAAGAGGATGGCACAAAGTTCCTCTCCCAAGGAAAAAATTCTTGCAAGGAAAGGAGTGTTACCAGCATGTTCGCTTTCAAATTACAGCAAACCCCCTCACCCAAGGGAGAATTTGGAAGGAAATTTGTTAATTCTCTGATGTCTTGGCCTCTGGGCAGGCGGGATTACAGCCTCCAGGCCACGTAGGAGGGCTTTGAAGTGCATGCAGCACAAGCCAGGCCTTTGTGAGATTACAAAGGATGCATTTGTTAGGGCTGGAACACCGCAGGGGTTCCCTGCTCCCAGACATCTCCGAATTTAACCTAAACACAAGCCTAGGTAAGAGCAAAAGGAGCAGAATTTCTAGCGAAATTCCTGATCTAAACCAGATGCTGCCCGACAAACCGAGGGGGAGCCTGCCAGGGGGCTGACAAGCCCTACATCAATCTCTAAATTAGTTAAAGTCAAGCGTTGGCCACTAAATAGAGCATCATCAAGACAATGACGTGTCAGCAAGAGCCTCTAATGAGCTGCCTGACGAACAACTTGGCTTGTGAGTAATTCAAATGCACTATTGGCAGTCGGAACCTGTTGTGATTCCAAGTCCCCCCCCCCCCCCCCCCCAGGAACGATGAGTGGTAACTCAGAAATACCCTTTTCTCCATAAGTGCTCCTCCTTATCAGGGGGGCTGAGGTGCAGCCTCCCAGCCTAAGATCAATGCCCGGAGACATTCCCATTTTCATTCCAACAAGCTTCTTTCCCAGTTCAAAGAAGCTCAACAAAATATGATTTTCAAACATTTAAAGAGCAGAAGGCAAATAAAACCTCCATCTATTCTCATAATATGGGCACAGAATGGACTGCAATTCATGATTTTTGTTCCTAGGTTGTGTTTTCCCAGTGCTGCTGCATCAGCTGTGCTGTCTTATCCCTCAACCTTCACAATAAACATCATCATCATCCCTTCCCCCAGGTAATTTTCACGTTTCTTCCTTCCCTGTGTTTTCTCATTCAGAGAAAAGTGGATGAAAAGATCATGTGTCTGGGGTGGTAATTTCACACAGCTTTGTAAAACCACTTATCACCTCATCTCCCTCTCCAGCATGGAGTTTTCAAGTTTAGCAAAGAAAAAGCTCCTTAAATGAAGGCCTTTTTTATTCGATTTATTATCCTTTCCTCCCTACTCATACAAGGGGAACAACACAGCTACAGAAACAAACCCCTGACATGTCTTTTGTTGGGAGGGATGAGACAGAGCTGGTGGATCTCTACAGAAGCAGAAGTTAGGAGGAAATCAGAGTAAATACCTTTGTTTTGTGCATTTCCATTAATTTTTCCATTACTGTGCTCTGCATCTTCATCTTGCTCATTTAATTGCTCCAGAGCCAGCTGACGCCAGCTCCTCAAGGATGCTTTTCCAACCCAAAACCCATCGTTCCTGCAAGGAGACAACAGCACTGGTACCCCAAAATCACAGCTCCCTTCTTCAGAGCCCAAACAGGGAAATCTTTAGGAAAAAGCTGTCTAAGCACTTCTAAAAAGCATCTTTGACAGCATTTGGGACTTCCATACCCCTTGACTGTCATTTTCAGCAGGTTGGTCACGGTTTTGTAGTCCTCGTTCAGCTGGTTCTTCAGCCGCAGGATTCGACACCTTTCCACCACACAGTCCTTGCAAAGTGCTTTGACTGGGTAGGGGGAAAGAAAACGGTTTTTTACACTAT
The DNA here is from genome assembly GCA_013400495.1 of Nicator chloris. Lineage (NCBI taxonomy): Eukaryota > Metazoa > Chordata > Aves > Passeriformes > Pycnonotidae > Nicator > Nicator chloris. The sequence goes on along the minus strand of WAAE01020586.1, from coordinate 128,742 downwards.
TTATTGCGTAATTTATTACACAGGTAGTTTCCTGCTCGTTTGAAGGCCCTCAGACAGGTGTGTACCAACCATCCTGCCTCAGGATGGGTGATTTCATGCGTTAATGAGGAAATCCTGAGAGTTACAGCCACATTAGGCCACGTTTGAAGCTTAAAGAAGCATAAAATACTTCAAATGAGGTGTGATCTGTTCCACTGCCTCACAGGTCTGCTCCCACAGCTCCTGGTATCCACAGCGTGAAGTCACAAGGAGCCAGGGCAGCCCAGCACCCAGCCACAGGAGGCAGGAAATGCCAGGAAAACAAACACCTGTATTGTGGTACTTTGCCAGTTCAACCCAGAAAAACCACCCTCCTGCAAGGCTGCACTGGACCAAGGGAGTGGAAATCCTCCAGCTGGGCGTGTACTTAGATTTTCATCCTGGAGCAAGAGGAGAAGGGAAGCAGCATGTCCATCCATCCTTTTACCCATCCCTCCCTCCCTGCCAGCCATACTCAACCCACAACCCTTCAGGCAATCTTCCACTTGACTAATAAACCTTGCCCTGTTTTTCCCCACAAAGGCTGCCTGCGTCACAAGCAGTTTCTTTCCTACAAGCTCCCAGTAGGAGCTGAGCTAATTTGGTCTCAGTGGGAGTTACTGAGCAACTTCCTAAAAGGAATGAAACCTGGGGCTTGGTGAGGGGATGTCCAAAGCCTGCAGGGGCTGGGCTGACCCTGAAAAGCAGAATGTGTGGTAGATGCTTCAACAGGAGCTGGCTAACAGGTAAGTGCTTCCTAGGACGAGGTGACAGACAGGAAGGGATATTTTTGGCCTGAATACTCCATGAGACCCAGCTCACACAGGAGCTGTAGGCACACAAGATAATTGTCAAGAGTTTGGAGTGTTGCATGTGCAAGTTTTGTTTTCTAGAATCGCTTTCAAACCTTCCAAGTACTATGTTTCCTAAGCCAAGTGCCCCATTCCTCCACAGCAATTCCTCCAGGCCCTTCCCTGAGCAGAGCCCAGGGCCAAAGCAGACCCTGCCATCACCCTAAATGCGTTTGGGAAATGGTAACAGAATTAAAAGATACTAAAAAGTCCCCTGGAAATAAGGCAGCACTAAAGCCATGCACTGAAATAAAGTTATGATGATAAAGGACGGCTCAAAACAGGGCTGGGACCAGAACAAGGCTCCAAACCACATCCCAGGCAGGGACTTGGAGAGGATGTTACCGTTGAGCCGGGGCCCTCCTCCGTATCGCCGGTAGAAGAAGTCGGCCACGTATTCTGATATCCTCTTCATCAGGGATATTTTATCAGGATGGAGTTTGCCATGGGAGCACAGGCAGGCTGTGTTATCAATAGGTTTGGGAGGAGTGGACTCATCCAGCCACTTCTGCAGCCATTCCAGAGAGATGAAGTCGTAGGGAGAACCTGGGAGGGGAGAAACCACAAAGAGAAACAAGACCATACGTGTCAGCTCCAACACCAGGTGGTATTATATAATTACTCTTAAAAATTAACAGGCAATCATTGTTGATTAAATCTCTGTGGTACAAGCTTTCAAAGGTCTCATCCAGCTTCTCCCACATCATTCTGATCTCAGTGTCACAGATTTGGAAGACAGGAGCTATGTGAGATTAAGATGTGCAGATCATTTTGGATTCAGCAATCAATATGCAACAGCTCCAAGGAGGAATGGGAGTGCTTTCAAACCTTTTGGGGGTTACTGGAGAGCAGTCGAGGAATGGGGAAGGTTTTCCTATCATCCATCAAGGGGCTGATAGAATATTTAAATCATGATCATACATTACAGGCTTTTTCTACAACAGACAGAGTTCACTGGGGCAATTTGAAAATTAAAGGCAACAATAGCAGAGACAAAGTCAGTGTTCTCCCACTTCCCTGGTGTCCTTTCAGCACTCAAATTTTCAGTGTCTCTTACAATTTTAGGTGAGAAAATTTTAAAATTTACAGTGCAAATGGAAACTTGCTTAGATTTTTTGCTGAAGCAGAGCAGCAGGCTTGCCCTTGTTTGCTGAAAGAGAAGTACAAAGCCAAGATTCAGGAGCAGGTCAGTGCTTGTATGAGCAGGTTGGGGTGAAACCCCTGTATCTCAATACTGAGGCACAGTATCACTACATAACTCTTCTGTGGGATGATTGGAAAATTAGGAGGAAATAAGGAAGAATTCAAACCCATTCTGTGCTGCCACGAGGGCAGCTCTGCAACCGCGGGGAAATGCACCCATTGGTGACATTTATAACTGAGCACAAATCCTTCATGTTTCCTAGGAGGAAGCAACAGAGAAGCAAGAGGAAGATACAGAATACAGGAAAACACTGTGTCTCCAGCTTGCACTGGAGCTCTGTGAAGCCTCTCTTCCTCCACAGCTTCAATCCACTGTGTTTTTATCTTACGCAATGCCCTCTGCAGCCGTGACCTCCAGAGAATTGCATTGCTGTCAGAACCGGTTTGCTAGTTTGGGATGAAACTGCCTCCCCCAGAAAGGAGGGTTTTCTGGGGCAGGCTCTACAAAGCTGGCAGAAAACGTGTCTGCACAGCTGCAGAAAGAGCCCCAAGCTCCAGAGAGATAGGATCTGGAGCAGCGCTGGAATGATGCTGCCTCCAGCTGTGCTGGAAGTGCTGTGCCTGTGATGTGCTAGCAGCAGAGAGAGGGTGCCTCAGGGCAAAGTTTTAGGTCCTGTCATTTCTAAATTGGGGCAGAAGAGCTCCACCTGCACTTGTAAAAATCGTATTTTTTGAGATTTATTCCTCTGTCACATCAGAACTGCCAAGATCAAACTCTTCTGTTCCTGCTGAGGGAAACCACATTGGAACTGTGCTGCTGCTCCTTTTCATGGGTGACTCAGGGCAGTTTAATCCCTCCAGCACAACTCTGATCTCACAGTGACATCTGAGTGCTGCTCAGGCTTGTGAGGACCTGTGACACCTTCCTGCTCCAGAGTTAAGCACTTGCATTCCCAAATTGGAGAGGCAGATGTTTAAAGGAAGAGGAGTTTGCTGTCGGGCCACTCCAGTCTCATAGTGCACTCTGAGCATCCAATAATGAAAGCTGAACAGTGAATTCTCTTACAGGCCACACAGCTAAACCCACTTTTAAGTCTTCAACTGTAATTATCCTGCAGTTTTTAGGAGAGGCACATAATGAAGACAATTTCCCCTGGGCTGGACGGATAGAGCAAGTTTTGCAGGAGATGGGCAAGAAAAACAAAGTGGGAAAAGAACCTCCATGTGCTGAGGCAACAAGACACAAAGAGAAGGAGGAAAAGCTTAACCCCAGTCTCCCTATAAAACTGAGACATGGAACAGTGAAGCCCTGGCAGGGATGGATCCAGCGATTTTCAGCTGGAGGTCAGGCACTCTCTAAGCCCGTTACCTGCCAATGAATCAGGCTCACCAGCTCCCAAACCTGCCGTGAGCTGGCAATTTGGGAGCAGGCAGTTATTCCGCCTCAATGCTCCTAACGAGCTGAGCTGCTCACCAGGCAGAAGAAAAGAGTCACAAAGCATGAGGCTGACGGATGGGGAAGGAGCAGGAGGGAATTAGCGACACCAGAGGCCATGAGAATGAGCAAAGAAAGGAGAAAAATAGGTTAAGGCAGGAAAAGAAGCAAGGGAAAACAAATGTAAGCATGCATGAAGCTCTCCCCTTCCAGAGGGCTGCGGGAATGCCTTCCAGCAAGGCCACAGGAGTTGGGAGTTAGTCACAAATCATTCCTAAGCTTAACAGCTCTACTACAGCAATACTCCACAATGTCTTACAGACCAGCTTCGGCGGGTAACCTTTGGTAGAGCTCCTTCACCTCCTCGTGTTTGATCTTGCCTCTGGCCACGCTCTGTTTGCGCATCTCAGCCATTTCGTTGCACCATTCCTCAAACTTGCAGTTATCCCGCTCTACCAGCTCCTGCAGAAAAGCTGGGAAAGAAAAAAAAACCCAGGAATCGAAGGGAAAATGCCAGCTATGTTAATTACCGTGGGTTATCTGGGGATAACAAACCTCAACATTCCCTCCTGCAGCCTTGCTGGGTGAGGTCTTTCCCCAAGCCAAGCACGTGGACGTTGCTCTCCCTGATACTGATGGTTGCAGATGATTAAATGCAAAGTTTTGCACCCAAGAAAATAATTTACTTGGGGTTGGTTGCAATGTTAAGTGCAGCTCCTCTGTCCTGCAAAAGCTTTTAACCCTCCGGATACACCCAAAGCCTGTCACAACCTGCGATCCAGCACGTTGCAAACCCAAGGGCAAAGAGCCCTCAGGATATGGGAGATTAGCCAGGGCAGATCAACAGAAAGGTGAGGGAAATGGGAATTTTTGCTGCCACTGATGGAAAAACCCTAAACAAACCAAGCCTCAGCAGGGAAAAAAGAAGATAAACCACTTCCCTCACAGGGCTGGTGGGAGGGAGTGGGGGGAAGCTCTGCTTATCTGAGGCCTTTTCCTATTTAGAATTATTCTGAAGAGCTAAAATATCTGCAAAAAGGTTAATTCTTGACCAAAATATCCACCTTGGGAGAATATCCAGTATTAAAAAATAACCAGCCTGACCTCCTTGAGATCAGAGCCAAGTTACATCTCTCCACTGTCCCGGAAAAGCCGCTTTTAACAGCATCAAAGCAAAATGCCTCAAATTTACAGTTCCATGAAACCTCCCCACAACCGCAGAGCTCAACTGCTGCCCTTCACTCCCTGTTCCCTGGCAGGATTCCAGAGGAAACAAAGGCAACTGTGGGGCTGTGCAGGAATTTGGAGCTGGGTGGGGAGGCTTTTGTTGAGTTATTGTCTTGGGCAGAGGGGTAGGAGGAAAGGGAGAGCAAGAAAGCTCAGGAAACAGGATGAAAACACAGATCCAGGCAGGAATTGGTGCTAATTCCTCAAGTTTTATGTCTTAGAGAGTGTGCTTTAAACGGGGGGGGGTGGGGATTGGGAAAGGTTTGAAGTGTTATTGGGGGAAATAAGGTGTATGATTTTCCCCCTCTGCAGAGAGCCAAAGGGACCTGCCACCTCTGCTGTCCCTGCTCCACAGAAAGTTAGTGAAGGGGTAACATACATCAGCACCAGGGGCCTAATTAGTATTTCTAATCAAGGAGCAGCCAAACAGGAAACATTAAACCCACAGGCAAAGCCCACAGGGAGTTCTGGCATCCCCTTAATCCTAAAGCACAACACAAAGGCACGCAGTCCAAATTCCCATTTGAGACTTGGAGCCTCTTTATTTTCATGTCATTTATTCCTGATGTGGCAGAGCTGAAAAAATACAGAGGGAAGCTGACATCTGTCAGGATTATTCACCTCCTTGTGCATTGCTGGTGACATTTAAACATGCTATTCTCCTGCACCTCTGGAATCCAAGCAGGATGGCAGTGGTGAATCCCAGTGGGGTGATCTCCTCCTGACCCCTTCCCAGCTTGACCAGCTGGGTAAGAAAGCAATGTCTGAGTGGGCACATGGGAGGGATTAGCAGAAGTGTTGGGAAAACCCAGAGTTTTCACGGGTCAAGACACCAAGGTGCCACACAGCACCTTTGGGGCTCATGGCAAACAGTCAAAAATCATGGAATCTTGGAGTGAGTTGGGAGGGGACCTTGAAGATCATTTTGTTTCACCCAGGGCCATCTTCCACTATCCCAGGTTGCTCCAAGCCCCATCCAGCCTGGTCTTGGACACTTCCAGGGATGGGGCAGCCACAGCTTCTCTAGGCACCCTGTGCTAGGGCCTCCCCACCCCTCACAGCCAGGAATTCCTTCCCAATATCCCATCTGCCGCTGCCCTCTGGCAGTGGGAAGCCATTCCTCCTTGTCCTGTCACTCCATCTCTTGTCCCAATTCTCTCTCCAGCTCTTTTGGAGACCCCTTAGGCACTGGAAGTGGCTCTAAGATCTCCCTGGGGCCTTCTCCAGCTCTCCGAGCCTGGAAGCAGAGCAGAGGGGCTCCAGCAACTTCCTAGCCCTGAACGGGGCTTCAAGCAAAGTTTGACCTCCTGGCCCACGTGGAGCATTGCAGAAGGAGTGGGATGCCCAGGGGACTCACCTGGCACTTGCACTGTGAGTGATTTCTCGCGGGCCTGCAGCCTGTACACCAGCATGTAGGCGTTGCGGGAGCAGTGTGTGCCCTTCCCACACTTGGGCTTACGGGTCTGCGACTTCGATGGCTCGGCTGTGGGAACAAACAGCAAAACCTCAGCAACACACCAGCTCCTTCCGTGGTCCTCTATTAACGGAGGAGTCTGCCACCCAGCCAGCTTCCCCGTGCCAGGCCTCTGTGCCAAGCACTGGGCTTGGCATGACTCGAAATTATATCCCAAAGAAAGCCCCAAATCTCTCCAGCCTTTCTGAGTAAATCAAAGGGACTAAATTTAGGAGCCTGTTCTGAACCTCCCTTCTCAAGAGCCTTTCTTCTCTCCCCAGGAGAACTTCTCTGAGCCAAAAGCCACTCTTGGAAAAACATCCTTTCTCCCTTTTGCCTCTTCTTCTCCTGTCCTGACTCCAAAGAAAAGAGTCAAATCCTCAGGGAAGAAAATCGTATTTGCAGGTGATTGTGGATATGATAAAAACACAGCAAAGCTTTTAGGAAGCCAAGAGCCATGGAAAGGGTTGTTTTTGAGCAGCTGCTGGGGGATGTAAAGTTGTGTTGCATGAGCTGCTGTTTCCAGATGGATTCTCAGGCAAGGAAAACACTTATCCACAGCTGCAGCTTCAAAAATCAAACTGTTTTAAATAAAGAAAAAAATTAAAATAACAATGTTCTATAGGTCAAACTCTAAATGGACCACTGAATTATTAAGTTTTTTCTCCCAAATTCTGAAAAAATTCATGTGCCTTTCCCCTACACCATCCAGAAGACTTCCCAGACTCTATTTATTTGCATTTTATCCAAGAATTTTCTAAATTGTTCCCATCTGCATGGCCAAGATTCTCCCTCCCACAGACCTTCATTTTATGTTACTGACCTTCTCCTCCTGTTACATGTATTTGTAACAAAGAAAGGTCTCAGTTTTGCCTGGAACAGGCAAATTACTTCACAACTTGATACAAATACTGAGCTCCCAGCTTAAAGAGGCTCCTAAACACACTTCTATTCTCCAAACAGCCTTGAATTGAAATATGAGAAGTAAGAACATTTACTTGCAGTTAAGCCTAAAACTTTATAAAATTGAGGTCACAGCATTTTCTTTGCACCTCATTCTGTTGCACTGGGTGAGTGGGGAGGGTAAAAACAAAGGCTGAACTGCTCTTGGTGCCTTTCAGGGCTCAGTTTCCCTGTGCACCACTAGATGTCCGGCCAGCTCCAGCCTGGGCTGGCAGCGAGTGGGATGGGACAGAGCTGCCGGCACAGGCAGGATCATGGAATCACTAAGGCTGGAAAAGCCCTTCCAAGATGATCATGCCCAACCATTACCCCAGCACTGCCAGGTCCACCACTAACCCACGTCCCCAAGTGCCACGTTCACACACTTTTTGAACACCTCCAGGGATGGTGAGTCTCCCACGGCCCTGCCCCGCCTCTTCCAATGCCTGACTCCCCCTTCCCTGAACGATTGTCCCCAACAGCCAACCTGAATCTCCCCTGGCACAACTTGAGGCCGTTCTCTCTCCTCCTGTCCCCGTTCCCTGGGAGCAGAGCCCACCCCCCACCTGGCTGCCCCCTCCTGTCAGGGAGTTGTGCAGAGCCACAGGGTTCCCCCTGAGCCTCCTTTTCTCCAGGCTGCGCCCCCTCAGCTCCTTCAACTGCTCCTCAGAAGTTCTCTAGACTCTTCTCCTTGTGCTCCAGACCCTTCCCCAGCTCCACTGCCCATCTCTGGACACATTCCAGAGCACCTCAAGATGCATCGTGCAGGTGAGAACAAGGAAATGGGAGAAGGCTGATGCCCCATAACACCAAACCAAGGGAGCACTTAAATCTGCAGGTTTTTTTCTCTAAAGATGCCTTAAAGAAAAACAACATTCCATAAATTCCAACCACAGCAAAGCATCCTGGTGGGTAAGAATTCCTGGGAATGGATTGCTTGCACTGCAAGTGAATTTCCTAATAATTTCCCTGGTTTTCCCCGCTGTGAGCACCTGCACTACAGAACATTGAGCCACTACAAAACCATTTCAACTCCAAATGAGCTGCTCTTATTTACTAACTGCAGAGTGAGAAACCCACAAGTCCAGTCTCAGCTCAAGCTTTCCAAGAAATCACCAAGAAATCCAGTCCAGGAACACGGTGATCTGGGCAGCACACGAGCCAGTAAAACAGAAAAGGACCAAGGAAAAAGTTCAGAGTAAAAAAGGCAGTTTTAGATTCCAAGTTGTTATTTGGATCAAAATCGTTTTTACTGCCTCCACGTAAAACACCTCAGTGGAAACAGAACCATAATGTGTTAAGGAAACAGAAAGCATTCTCCTTATCTGTTTCAAGGAAGTAGCACCCGCCTGTTGCTCCCTGATAGGAACCCACTGCCCGTGTTATCAGCATCTTATCTGCCATGTGGCAGCCAGAGAAAGACTAGAGCAGCTGATCACGAGGTGTAGACACTCACATGGGGCTGAAACGAAGCAAATCTGGCTGCAATCACCAGGATTGCTGTTTCCCACATTCCTCTGAGCTGTGACAGCCCGTGTAGGAGCGTTCTGGGGAGGAGCAGAAGGCTGCATCTGGGGACGCCCGAGGTTTTGGTACAAAAGAGTTATTTTAAAAGGGCACTCACAACTGAAAGGTTTTACCTAGATCTTCCTCAATCCCCAACTGCAGTTTCTTCCCCTCCATCTTCTCGATGTCCTCGTCATTGAACTTGTACCACTCTCCCGTCTGCGGGTCCTTCACGTGAGCGATGTAGTGCCCGGAGTAGGCGCTTACTCCACGGTGTATGAGCACAGCACTCAGCTCGTACATGTACACACCGCCTGCAAGGCAAACAACACTTACACAGCTCTGCAGCCAACAGCACTTACCCCTCCTGTCCTAAAACTTCATGTTTTCACCAGGCAGCAAAGCCTGGTGAACTTGAAGTCACAGCTCTTCGGGACATTGCTAAGAGGGTTGTGGCTTAATAACACAGATGTTGTTTGAAATATGGGCTTCAAAAAGCTCTTGACAGAATTTTCAGTCAAAAAGAGGATTCAGAGGAATCACAGAATGGTTTGGATTGGAAGGGATTTTGTTGCAGTTGCCGCGTGAACAAACGATATGAACTCCACAACTTTCCAGGCTGAAGAGGTCTAACTTTAATAACAAACGAAGTCTCTTTTATAGAGTTTTCATACAGTTGGATATGATTGGTCAATTGTTCACCACCCCATCACCACGATTAGCTAATTAGAATAAACACTTCTCCACATGTAGACAAGACAACAAACGCTAGCGGTGGAGAAGTTGTTTACATTCTTCCCCAGCTTACCCGTGGGAAAGTCATTGCCCTGAACATTACTGCAGCTGAGAAAATGTGTCACAGTCTCTAGGAAAAAAACAAAATGAGACCCACAGGATTTTAAAGCCCATCTTGCTCCACTTCTCTGTCTTGGGCAGGGACATTTTCCACTATCCCAGGCTGCTCCAAGCCCTGTCCAACCTGGCCTTGAACACCTCCAGGGATGGGGCAGCCACAGCTTCTCTGGGCATCCTGTGTCAGGGCCTCCCCACCCTCACAGGGAGGAATTTCCTCCTAAACAGAATTACAGAGGAGATCTGCCAAGAGGCAACAGGCAAAGTTAAAAAAAAACCTGCCCCAAACTCACTTTTTTGTTCCATGAAAGGCTCCATGTCCAGCAGCTCTGAGAAGCCAATGTAGGTGTTCAGCTTCTTCTTGTGGCCAGTTTGTCTGTGCAGAGGCAAAGCTTTGGCTCAGGGCACAGTAACAACAGCTCACATCCCAAAATACCTTCCTTGAACCACCCCGAGCACCCCCTGAGAGGCTCAGACACCCTGTCACCCCTCAAATTAAAGCGGGAAGAGCAGGGTAGGTGACTTCCCCAGAAGCTTCCAGGGTGCTCCCTCTCACCTGTCAAACACAAAGCGCATGAGCTGCAGGTTGAGGGTGCAGGGCAGGCTGAGCAGACGGATCTTCCTTGTGGCGTTTTGCTTGCTCTGACAAGTCTCACAAAAATAACGATTGTCCCCTTCTAATTTTTCCTCCTGAGTGTGGAAAGGCAGAGGGAAGCTCTTGAGAACATGTCAGCATTGAAAAGTCAATTAGGCTATGCAATAGCTGGAGAATGAGAAGCACCAAAGTTATTTTAACTATTTAAGTCTCTTCTCAGCTGCTTCCCAAATTTTTCTGAGTTAAAGACACAGTTAATGACTGCACTTTACAGCATGGCCATAGCAGGCTGCTCTCACTTTAAGGCAAATTTTAGACTGAATCAAGCCCCAATCCAAGTTCTCAGGTCTCTTACTCTTCCTCCTCGCTTGACCAAGTTGGTTTATACCAAAGAAAATAATTAAATCACCCCTTTTACGAGTTCACATGGACTTAGTTAATGTAAAGCCACATTTTAGCCTGGAAACTACAACCCTCTGCTCAGTCACCCAAAATCACCCTGCAGGAGTCACTCACTGCCTAAGCAGATCCAAGGGCAGGATTAGGCCAGAGGAAAATTCCAACCTCCCTAAAAAACGTCACAGGGTTGTTTTGTGTGAAGGAGGGGCCTACAAATGTCAAGTTCCTCAATTCAGGAATTCAATCTGTGCACCCAAACCAGTTTTTTTTCATAGCAGACCTTCCAGGCAGAGCAATTGGTTTGCTGAGTGCACCAGCAAACAAGGAGCTCAGGGAAGGGGTTCAGGTTAGTTCTGTCCTAAATAGTTTGAGTGGAATCCACACCTTAGTGTGCCAGAGCTGAACTTCGGATCCAGGCAAATTTTCAAGTTGAATTGAGAACGTTTGCAGCTGTTCCTGCAGCTATTCCTGGCGCTCCCAGGCACTTCTGAGAGCACATTTTTCAGCAGGGAATGTCTCCTGCAGATGAGCACTGACACAGGAAACACGGAAAGCAGCCGTTCTCCCAGTGCTATCTGTGACAAAGCAGCAGAGACTTTTCCCTAACTTTCCTGGCAAAGTATTTTAACTAAAAATGCAACTTTCAAGTGCTTTTTAAAGCTGTAACAGGAGCATGTGATATCACGGAACCATTCCTTGCTCCATGCCTCAATCCTCGTTTCTTGGGTCTGCAGAAAAAAACATTTTCACTTGGATGCATCTCCCTGAGCCAAGTCAGTGGCTTCACTCCGACACCAACCTTGAAGGCTGTGAATTGGAGGAAGGAACTGAAATTCCTTGCTAAAAATAGCAGGCCTCCAACCCCAACGAGCTCATACCTTGAGGAATTCTGTTATACAGTCTGTCAACTGTTTGTGTCCTTGGATGTTTAACTCCAGCTCGTAAAATTTAGACACCAGTTTAGATTCTCTGCCACACTGGTTGCAGCTGGGATGGGAAAGAAGACAAAAATATATCTGAGGACAGGTCAGGGCTCATGTTTCGGGGCTCCCAAGCCTTTAGTAAAATATTCCTTGAATAAAACTAAGAGAAAAAGTGAAGTCAGGGTTAAGGAGATTAACACCTCCACACCAGAAGAACTCCACCAGAAGGTTTGAACAGCTTAACAGCACCTACCAGGACCTGTCACAACTCGCATGCACCATTTTCTATTATTCTTAAGGTGAAATTCACAGCACTGAGAATACAGGAATGAAAATACATTGAAATAAAATGAAAACAGGATACTGTTTTCTGGTTGCAGGACCTGCCACTCCATTCACCCACTCGCAGGTTTAGTTGGTAAATTCCAATTAAAGGAGTAAAAGCAGCTGCAGACCTGTCATGGCAACGCTACACACACAGGAACAGGAAAGGAAAAAGTCAGTATTTCTCAGAAAGTGTTTCTGCTGCCTGCTCTGGTTGTTAGGAGGGATCTTCCCCTCCCAAACCCTTCTAAAAATTTAAATATTTACAGAAAGGGTCTTCCCAAAATTATTACTTACACCGTGACATAGGCATACTCTCCACAGAACTGCTTTTGCACAATGTTCCGGACATCTGGGTTTTTCTGCTTGGACAAAGTATCTTCCAGCAGGGACATGAACAGCTTGGAAAACTCCTGGGCATCCTGAAAGAGAAAACCAAGCTCATTAACAATATACCACAGCACAATCTCAACCCTGTCATTAATTCACTGCTAATTACCCCAAGCCCGCCACACAGGCTGCGCCGAGGCTCCGTGCACGGCATGGAAAATAAAGACCAGGCAGGAGAACTAAGGAAAACAGAGGAATTTGGCTAAAAGGAGCATGAGGCCCTCGGTGTGGGAGCACAGCAGGAGCTGCCCTGGCTCCTCGCCAGCCCTACTGGGGGCTTTGACTTCTGCTCTGTTCCTCCCAGGATTCTGGCAGGGATAAAAACACTCCTGTGGAGCTTTCGAGCCCCTTGATCCTCATTTTTGCAGCTGTTCCTACTCAGATCAAAGGTGAGAAGAGAAATAAAAACACCCCAAAAATGAGAAGTTGCCCTATGGGTGATCCCAGTGACACTCCAGAGCTTCGCCACATCCAGCTCAGGGCCCTTCTCTCCCACCCTGGTTCTCCTCTTCCAAAAACAAACAGGTTTGGGCCTCTCTCAGCCGCCCTTTGGTGTCCTCGGTCAGCTTCCTTCACCTCCTGACCCTCCCAAGGAAACATTTGCCAGTGCTCTGGCTCTTCCTCCAAAACCTCCCACTACCACTCCAAGGAGGGGACCAGGAGTGGTTTTCCAAGCCGTGCCCCTCTCCCAAGCTCCCTCCAGCTGCAGCCCCACAGGGCCCTGCAGCATTTGCCTCCCACACGCTCCCGTTGCATCCTGGCTGGCTCCTGCTGATCCACCTCACCCTGAGGATCCCCTCACCATGGGGAGGGCCCTTTCACCACCCAAAGCCCCTCAGGAGGAGGACCCCATGGAACACCTGCAGAGGGACCCTCACCCAGTGCTGGCTCCCACCTGGCCCCATCCCATCACTCCTAGTCTTCATCCTACCATCCCCTTGGCTCCTCCTGATCTTCTGCACTCATCACTTCCTAGCCTCATTTCACTACTCCCTGGGGTCCTCCTTATATCCCTGTACTCATCCCATTGTTTCATGTCCTGATCCCATCACTCCCTGAGCTCCTCTTGATTTCCCAGCCTCCATCCCACTGCCCCTGGGCTCCTCATCTCTGCATCATCACCCCATTGTTCCATGTCCTGATCCCATCACTCCTAGGGCTCCTCCTTGTCTCCCTGTTCTCATCCCATCTCTCCCTGGGCTCATCCGAATCTCCCTGTCCCCATCACATCACTCCTTGGACTCTTTATCTCCCTGGCCCCATCCTATCACTCCCTGGGCTCTTCCTGATGCCTCTGCACTCCTGACGTCCTGGTCCCCTCCTGTTTCCTCCCAGCACTCTGGGAGGGGCCTGGAGCCGCACCTCCCCCTTCATGTTTGCACCCAGAAGCCAGACCCAGCTGGGAGCTGCCCAGTGACAGCACAAGGGTGCTTCCCAACTTCTGGAAGTGCCAGGAATCCCCTCCCACACACCTGCTGCTGCCCCGTGTCCAGCCCCAGCGCCTTGACAAAGCCTGAGGGGTCGATGTAGCGCCGCTTGCTGTTCTGCAGCAGAGCAAACAGGTACTGCAGGTGCTCACAGATGGTCTGGGGCTCATAATCTGGGAAAAACACAAGGCACAGCAGGAATTCAAGGTGAGAAGGGATCACTCCAAGTGTTTCACAACCACTAAAAGCGATGGCGTTGGAAGGTAGTTTGAGTTGTCAGGAAAACTGAAGTGGATCATGTAGGTGATGATGCCAAATCCCAGCACGAGCCAAACAGAGAATAATTTAGGTTGGAAAAAACCCGCAGGATCATGAAGTCCAACTGTAAATATTTATGTTCTGCAACCAACCTGCAGATAGGAGGGTGGAGCCAGGCTCTGCTCTCAGGAAACAAGGGACAGAATGAGAGAAAACGACCTTTAGTTGTACCAGGGGAGGTCTAACTTGGATATTAGGGAAAAGTCCTCCATGGAAAGGGTAGTCAGGCACTGAAACAGGCTCCTTAGGGCAGTGGTGGAGTCACCATCCCTCGAAGTGCTCAAAAACTCTCTGGATGTGGCACCTGGGTACATGGGTTAATGGTGGGCTTTGCAGTGCTGGGGCAATGGTTGGACTGGTAATCTTGGAGGAGTTTTCCAACCTTAGGGATTCCATGATTCCATCCTACAGTGCCCTGCACGAGCTGTGAAGGGTTTACGCAGCATGCACCAATTACCCCAAAAACCAGCTTCTTACTTACCCCAGAATGTGAAACATCATTTACAACCATCATAAAACAGCAACAGAGCTGAGGTGGCTGTGCTGACCCAGAGCTTCCCTGGGGAAACTGCCCAAGAGCAGAAAAAACTGGGAGCCTTAATCCTATCTGGGGCTCAAACCTGCCATGGGATAAGTGACAGCACAGACCAGCCCTGATCCACATGTTCCACCCCCAGCACCACCACTAGGCCACTTTGGGAAGCAAGACCAAACCAAATCATCATTTTCAACCAGCTCAGACCTCTCTGACCTAAGACATCACTTGGATTAAGGTTAGTTCATTCTCAAAATCCAGATGATGGTTCCAAACTATCAGTGCAGCGATGGCATGTACAGCTTCACCCACGAATTCTCCTGATAAACCTTATCCCAATGTGCGGTTTTAGGAGGAAAGGAACAAATCCCTTTCTCCCATGCACCTGTGTCCTTGGGAACACCATCCCCGCAGGCGCTGGGGCACAGGTACAGTGCCTGGCGCAGCTCCAGGTTCAGGAACCACATCTGCAGGAAGGTGTTGACGTAGCACGTGGCACCGAGGTTCGTCAGGCCCACAAAGGCGTTCTGGGGGGGCGGAGAAAGGGACAGGAAAGGTCACCTCCCCTGGTCCCCAGCATCCCCCCGGGCCCCGGGGGTGGGGTTGGGAGTACCTTCTTGCGGCGCTCGCAGTTGGGGTCGTCGATGTTGTGGAAGCTGTTCTCGTCAATCTCACCCAGCCACACATGCTCCCCGATGCCCACCAGGCAGTTGGGGTTCCCCCGGCAGTTCCTCCTGGGGAGCCAGAACCCAGCTGTCACCCCCATGTCCCTTGGGGGCTGCAAGGGGTGACAGTGGGGGATATGGGGAAGCATGTAATGTTGAATGGGATGAGACATGGAACATTCCCTCCCCGCAAAACAGTGGTCATTGGTAAGGAAGGAGGTGGAGAACTAGAGAGGTTTTTAGGTAAAAAAGGGGACTCCAGGGGCAAGTATGGGACCAAGGGGGTCTCCTACATCTGGGAAGCCAGGCAGGCACAGGGCTTGCCCCAGCTCCAGGGTGAGTGCCGTACATCCAAGCAAGGGGATAGGTTCCCTACAGCCCACAGGGATCCCCTATAAATGCGGAGCCAGGCAGAGAGAGGGGTCCCTACAACCCTAGGGTGGGACTAGTTCCTTATATCTGAGAAGCCAAGCAAGAAGAGGAGTTCCCTACAACCCCGGGGTTATACTATAAATGGGGAAGAACAAGTAAGGAGAGGGGCTCCCCACAACACCATGGGGGCTCCCCTGTATCTGAAGAGCCCAGCAACAACGGGTCCCCCACAATACCGGGGTGGTACCCTGTATCTGGTGAGCCAGGCTGGGAGGAGGGTCCCCCACTATTCCAGGGGACTTCCCCTACATCTGAGGAACCAGACAACGACAGATTCCCTACAACCTGGGGGCTAGGTCAGTCCCCTATGTCTGAGCAGAGTGGGACAGAGCTTCCCCACCAGCCCAAGGGAGTCCCCCTATATCTCGGGAGCCACACAAGGAGACTGGGCTGAGGGCCCCCCCAGCCCCGGGGAACGGGGGTCCCCCAGAAGGGAACACGGGGGAGCCTCCACCGACCCCGCGGGACCTCGGGAGGGGCAGGGAACGCCCCGCGCCTCATGGCGGGAGGGAACACGGGGAATCCCCCCAGATCCCAAGCGCGCTGTCGGGGGGGTTCGGTGCCCGGCCCGGCCCCGCGGTACCGGCAGGCGCCGCGCTGGCAAGGCTCCAGCCGGACGCGATAGGCCGCCTCGATGTGCTCCTGCGCCACCGCCTCGGGCGGCACCGTCTCGGTCCAGCGCCACGCCGCCTTCTCCAGCTGCAGCCGCGGCGCCATGGGTCCCGCCGGCGCCCCGAGGCTGCCTCGGCCCGGCCCGGCCCGGTCCTTGCCCCGGTCTCTGCCCCGGTCCCAGCCCGGTCCCGATCCCGCCCGGCCCCTCCCGCCGCCGTCAGGGCCGGTGACGCCACGAGCGCGACACGGTGATGGCGCGAGGCGCTGACGTTAGCGGGCAGCGACGCGAGGGGCTGGGGGCGGAGCTCCCGCCACGGGGGCGTGGCTTGGCGCGCAAGGTACAGGCTCGTGCTGCCGGGGGCGGAGCTTAAGCCCGTCAGGGGCGTGGCCTCAGTCAACCAGGGGCGTGATTTGTGTGAGCCGCCGGAGGGGGTGTGGCCTATGCGGAATTGGGGCGGGGCTATCTGGCCATGCGGGCGTGGCTGTTGTGGCGTGGGCGGGGCCTGCCCCGCCGGTGGGCGGGGCCTGCGGTGCGGGTCCCCGCCGGGTGCCGTCGCCCCGCCGCCATCCACACCGTGTCCCCCGGAGCGGCCCCAGCCCTGTACCCCCACCAGACCCCTTTGCACCCCTGTGTCATTCCCCCGCACCCCGATACTACAGCCCCCCACGCCATAACAGCCCGGACCCCCTGAACTCCCACACCCCCATACCATATCCCCCTATCCCACACCCCCCGCACCCCAACACCATAACCCTTCTATACCACACCTCCCTGTGCCATAACCTCACAGGGCCCCGTACACCCCTCCCCCCCCCCCCCCCGCCNCACCCCCACCCCGTGCCTAAATCGTCCCACTATTCCCCCTCTCCTACAGCCCCATAGCACCCCTCAAACCATCTTGCCCATACCATATGCCCCTGCACCCCAATACCAAAGCCCCCCACAGTACTCCCCAACACTCATGCTCCCCATCCCATCACTCCTGTACCCCCATATTGCCCCGGCGCAGCCCCCAAACACGGCAGCCCCACTCGTTGTCTCTCCTTTAATAGCTGTCCCCATGGGGGGGGTCCCCGCCAGCACCCCGATTGTCCCTCGCGCCCCCACCCCGCTGCCACCCCGGGAAGCACCCAGGCGGCCCGGCCGCCCTGGCACAGTTTCGAGGGGCCGGTGGGCGGGGGGGGGTGTAAACATTTTTGGGGGTCTCGGTCCCCCCCCCCCCCCAGGGTCACCCCGGGGCAGCGAAGCACCGTTTCCTCCTGGTGGTTTTTTTTTGGAAAAGAGTAAAATTGGCCAAATTCCCCCCAAACTCTGTTTCGGGGGGGGTTAGGAGGGGCAGGGGGGTATAGGGGAGCCCCCCACGGCACCGTGCTGGAGGTCGATGGGGTGTCGGGGGATCCCGGCGGACTCCAGCGCCAGTCCCCGCACGCACCCCGAGAGGCCGGAGCTGAACTTGCCAGCGGTCAGGGCGTGGGGGTCAGGGGCACCGCCTGCAGGGGACACAGGAGGCACTGGGTGGGGGGCACCCGCTGGGCCCACCCGTGTCCTGCCTGTGACACCTGCCCATGTCTATCTTGTGTCCCACCATGTGTCCCATCCTGTGTCCATCCCACATCTCTCCCTGTGTCCCATCCTCTATTCCACCCTGTCCCATCCCATGTTCATCCCATGTCCCACTCTGTGTCCACGCCATATCCCACTCTGTCCCACCCCATGTCCATCCCCTGTGCCATCCCATGCCTCATCCCGTCTACCCCACATCCACCCCATGTCCATTCCATGTCCAGTTCACGTCCATTCCACATCCACCCTGTGTCTATTTGTGTTCCAACCCATCCCCTCCATTTCCCCCCCATATGCCCCCATGTCCCCATGTCCCACCGTACCCACGTAGACGCTGCCCTCTGTATTGGCCATGACGTTGGATCCGGGTGATTCCCCACTCACCGGCTCCTCTCCATCCACCTGGAGCTGCCCACGTCGGCCCTCCCTGCGGGACACTGTCAGCACCTGCACCCCAAGCCCACCCTCACCCCACGCCACTCCCAGACCCCCGCCCACCTTGTCACTGACACCCAGTGCCACTCTCCATCATTGATGGGGTCTTCAGAGGTGATGGTGGCCTCACCACTGCCCAGCTGGTAGCTGTGGGGGGGCACGGTGTCAGTGTGCAGGGCACCTCAGGGGGCACCTTGTGGGGCTCACGGGACCCCTGGGTGCCACACGTCACGCCAGGGGACCCTGGTCACCCCCTCACCTGAACACCAGGTGCCCATCCTTCAGCCCGAGGCCAAGGAAATCTTTGGCTTTGCCACCCTCACCAGGCTCCTGTGGGCACAACGGAGGGTGAGCAGAGGGGGCCCCCGGAGCACCATCCCAGGGGTCTCACAGCCCGGCACCCTCCCTGTCACCCTGTCCCCTGTCTCACCGCGCCGTGCCACAGCAGCAGCCCCTGTGCACTGCGCGTCCGCAGCTCCAGCTCGATGGTCTCGGGAGCCTCGGGGGGGCTGCCAGGAGAGGGGGTGGGTGTTGGGGGGCAGCACCCAAAAAGGGGGTGATGCTGTGGGGGGAATGCAGCACCCCAAAAACGGGGGGGTGCCGTGGGGGAGGTGCAGCACGCATTCGGGGTGTCCTGTGTCACTCACCCACGAGGGAATAGGTCCCCGGGAAGGGCCAGGTAGGATCCGTCCTGGAATGCGGCGCTGAACTGCCCAGGGGCATCTGGGGGGAAGATGGGGGGTCAGGGGGGGATGGGAGGAGGGGGCCCCATCTGCATTTTGGGGGGCAAAAGCAGAAATGGGTGCAGGGACCCACCGCCACCCCCGCTGCCCTCCTGCCAGTCCTGCTCCAGCTCTGCCAGTGCCGAGCCTGCAGGAGAAGAGGGAGTAAAAGGGGGGCAGGTATTGCCTTGGTGTTCCCAAGTGTCTCCCCACCATGTCCCTGGGTGTCTCAGGTTGTTCCCAGGTATTTCCAAGTATTCCCCAGGTGTATATCCTCAAGAGTCCCAGGGTGTCCCCCATGTCCCCAGGTGGCTTCAATTATTCCCAGGTGTTCCCAAAACACATGTCCCTGCCTTGTACCCAAGTCTCCCTCTGTGTCTCCAGTCAATCCCCAAGGGTCTCCAGGTACCCCCAAGTGTCTCCAAATGTCAGCAGGTGTCTCCAAATGCTGTCAGGTGTCCCCATGTGTGCCCCTCATGTCCCCAAGTGTCCTCCAAGTGTCCCTAAGTGACCTCCTCCCATGTCCCCAAGTGCCTCCCCATGTTTCCAAGTTTCCCCCATGTCCTCACATGTCCCAAACTGTCTCCAAGTGTCCCCAGATATTTCCACATATCCCCAAGTGTTCGTGTCCCTTGGGTTCCTGGGTGTCCCTATGTATTTCCTTTGTCCCCCTCAACCTGAGATGTCCGTCCGTGTCTTCAAGTGTCCCTAGCTGCCCCTCCTTGCCCTTCCACGTGTTTCCTCCTCACTGTGCTGGCAGTGTCCCTGCATGCTCCCTGTGTCCCCAGCTGTCCCCAAGGTGTCCCCCCATGTCCCTGTGCTGTTCCCTCACGGTGCTGGCAGCGGGCCCCGCTGTGTCCAGGGGGGCAGCGGCAGGACCCATGGACACAGGAGCCACCATTCAGGCAGGGTCGGGAGGCATGACAGCCTTTGGCCTCCTCCTCCTCCTCCTCACAGCGCGGGCCTGGGGACAGCAGGACATGGTCACTGGGGGTGATGGGTGAGTGCGCACGGCACACGTGGGCACGGCCCCCGTGGGGCATGCTGGGCACAGGTGTGTGCAGTGAACAGGTGTGAACTGTGTGGGCACATACAGCCCACACACGCAGTGCACACACATAAATACACACACAGTGCACACACAAGCAGCACGTGCCCACGCACAAATACACACGCAGTGCACACACAGAGTGCACACACACACACACACGCAGTGCACACACACACAGTGCACACACACACACACGCAGTGCACACGCAGTGCACACGCAGTGCACACGCAGTGCACACACACACGCAGTGCACAGAGTGCACAGACACACACGCAGTGCACACACATAAATACACATGCAGTGCACACACAGAGTGCACACACACGCACACGCATGCAGTGCACACACACAGTGCACACAGATAAATACACGCTCAGTGCACACACAGAGTGCACACACACACACACACGCAGTGCACACACACACAGTGCACACACACACACACGCAGTGCACACGCAGTGCACACGCAGTGCACACGCAGTGCACACACACACGCAGTGCACAGAGTGCACAGACACACACGCAGTGCACACACATAAATACACATGCAGTGCACACACAGAGTGCACACACACGCACACGCATGCAGTGCACACACACAGTGCACACAGATAAATACACGCTCAGTGCACACACAGAGTGCACACACACACACACACGCAGTGCACACACACACAGTGCACACACACACACACGCAGTGCACACGCAGTGCACACGCAGTGCACACGCAGTGCACACACACACGCAGTGCACAGAGTGCACACACACACACGCAGTGCACACACATAAATACACATGCAGTGCACACACAGAGTGCACACACACGCACACGCATGCAGTGCACACACACAGTGCACACAGATAAATACACGCTCAGTGCACACACAGAGTGCACACACACACACACACGCAGTGCACACACACACAGTGCACACACACACACACGCAGTGCACACGCAGTGCACACGCAGTGCACACGCAGTGCACACACACACGCAGTGCACAGAGTGCACACACACACACGCAGTGCACACACATAAATACACATGCAGTGCACACACAGAGTGCACACACACGCACACGCACGCAGTGCACACACACAGTGCACACAGATAAATACACGCTCAGTGCACACAGAGTGCACTCACACACACACACGTGGTGCACACACAGAGTGCACACACACACAAACACACATGCACTGCACACATGCATACACACACGTGCAGCACACACATGCAGAAATGCACAGGCAGTGCACACACATAAATACACACACAGTGCACACACAGAGCGCACACACACACACACACACACACAGTGCACACACAGAGTGCACACACACACACACGCAGTGCACACACAGAGTGCACACACACACAAACACACATGCACTGCACACATGCATACACACACGTGCAGCACACACATGCAGAAATGCACACGCAGTGCACACACGTATGCAAACGCCTCACACCCCCCAGTCCCCGCTCTCACCGTGGGTCCCGGGCCGACATGGGGCGCGGTGGCCGCAGGGCCGCACGCCCCGGCTGCGCAGGAACCGCTCCCGCAGCTCCAGCCGCTTCCCACTGATGGACACCTGCGGGGACACCACCCACTGTCACCTTCCTGCCAGCGGGGTCACTTCCCGGCCGGGACACCAACGGGGGCATCCCCCGCAAAGGGGACGCCAGTGAGGGTCACCACTCCAATGGGGGGACATCAACATGGGGACACCAATGGCTCCATCCCCCACCCACAAGGGTCAATTCCAACCAAGGGGACACCAAGGCGTGGCATCACCAACCCAGTGAGGGAACTCCAACAAGGGGATGTGAGGGGAAGTCACCTCCCCAACAACGGGGTCACATCCCAACCAAGGGGACACCGCCAATGGGGTCATCTTCCCAAGGGGACACGAAGAGGGGACATCCCCCCAAAAAGGCGACATCAGTGGGGGTTTCCTCCCTCCCCACCAAGGGGATCATGCCCCCAGTACGGGGGAATCCCCTCTGCACCTGAGGGGGGTCACCTGCCCTCCGAGGGGTCCCAACGGGGGCTCTCACCTCTCCGATGCAGCCGCGGAAGGAGGTGTTGGTGGGGGGCCGCAGGGGGGGCTCAGTGCCCCCCAGGTACAGGGGGCTGCGCAGGTTGAGCCCCTGGCTCTTGCCGGGAGAGGAGCGTTTCACCGGAGCGGCATCATCCACCACCAGTGTCCCATCCTTGTGAATCCGCTCAGCTGTCACCCAGTGCCACTGGCCCAGGGCCACAGGCCCTGCGCTCCGCAGCACTGCCGGGCCTGTGGGGAGAGGGGTGGTGTTACAGGGGGCGCTGGGGGACAACCAGGGATGTTCACGGACCTGAGATGTGCCCTGGGTGATGCTTGGGGACCAGAATTACTCCCAAGGACCCCAGTGGCTCCCAAGGACCTCAGTGACATTTGGGGACCCTAATGTGCCAGGGAACCCCACTGTGGCTCAGGCCCCCCTTTCATGCCAGTGAACCCTGGTAACACCGTGTCACCCCCTTACTCCCATGGTCCCCGGTGCCACCTCTCCACAGTGCCCCCTGCTCTGTGCCACCCACCTGAGCCCAGCTCGTAGCGGAACTCGAGGTGGCCACCGATCATGGCCAAGGCCACGAAGTCCTCGACAGGGGCGGCTTTGCCAGCGCTGAAGAGCAGGAGCCCGTCAGGCGACAGTGGCAGGAACTCAACCTCCAGCCGCAGCTCATGGTGTACATTGGTGAGGGGCGGGTACGAGACGAAGGCTCCCTCCTCATTGAACGATGGCACGTTCACCACCTCACCTGAACATCCCAGTCAGTGCCCAGTGTGGGACCCCCCATCCGCAGTAGGACCTCCAGTTCCATCCTCAGAGCAACATCCATCCACAGCCTTCATCCCCAGGCTGGGACAGCATCCATCCATCCATCCATCCATCCATCCATCCATCCATCCATCCATCCATCCATCCATCCATCCATCCCTCCATCCATCCATCCATCCCCAATCTTCACCCCCATGACGGGACCCCATCATCCATCACCAGCTTCTATCCCCAACCTCCAACCCCACAGTGGGGCCCAATGTCCAACCCCTTGGTGAGACCCAACCTACATGTCCAGGATGAGACCCTAGCCTCAAACCCCATGGAGCCCATCTTTCCAGGCTGGTCCTTATCATCTTGGGTCCCCAAGGTCATGTCACCAGGGTGGTCCTAGCCATGTCCCCATCTCCCTGGAGTGGTCCCCAATCCTACACCCACTTCACCAGGGTGGTCCCAGACATGTTCCCATTTCTCTGGGTGGTCCCACCCCACCTCCACGTCCCAGGATGGTGCCAGCTGTGTCCCTGTGTTGCTCACCCTCGGTGCACCTCTCCCCAGTCTTGCCCAGGTGGCAGCGGCAAGTGTAGCCCTGCCCATCCAGCTGGTTGACGCAGGTAGCATCAGGCCCACACGCTTCTGTGGAGTGAGAAGTCATGAGCACCCATCCTGAAGGGACCCTGGGATGATGTCCCCATGGAGGGAGTGGTGTCACCTACCTGGGTGACAGTGCAAAGCCTGCGAGTACTCGCAGTTGCTGCCAGTGAAGCCTTGGGGACATCGGCAGACGTAGGTGCCGCTCCTATCATCTTGGCACACGCCGCCGTTCTGGGTGAGGGGTGACAGGTGTCAGCAGTGGGCAGGGATGGGTGGGCATCACCGCCTCCCCTCCATCCTCACCTGGCATGGCCGGTCCTGGCAGGTGGGACAATTGGTGACACCATGTGCCTGCAGGTCCATGTCCCCAAAGGCTACCTCTTCCCCTTGGATGCGGAGCTGGCGCACGCAGCCTGTGGGGTGGTGGAGATGGGCAGAACTGTCACACAATGCCCAGCACCTCTTCACCCTAGTGCCCCCCAAAACCCCTCACTCACCCATGAAACCCTGGCTGAGGCCCGTCTTTGCCACAGCACCGATGTCAGGGTACCCCCCCAGGTACAGCTCCTCATTCAGATCCAGGCCTTGGAACTTCCCCTGCAGGCACAAAAGGGTGGGCACCACCTCCAGCACGCTGACCCTCACCCCACACTCCAGCCCAAACTGATACCTGGGAGGTGCCGTTGACAGCGGGGTGCCCATCCAGGCCCAGCGAGCCCCAGGTGAGGTTGCGGAGCAGCCGCACGGTGTGGTACTCACCCAGTCGCAGCGCTGTGGGGTGACGGATGGTGGCCATGCCCGAACCAGCATCAAACCTGATTTTTGGGGCGTACAAAGGGTGTGGGTGGGTGCTGGCACCCATCTCCCACCTCTCCCATAGCACCCACTCCTAGGTCTCACCTAAATTCAGGGCGTCCACCCACCAACCCAAAGGAGATGAAGTCAGCACCGCTGTTTTTCCGCTGCCCATTGTAGAGGAGAAGCCCTGAGGGATGGCAGGGGATCAGATGGGACAGTCCCCATCCTGAGGTGGGGGACACATCCTAGAGGACCCCAAAATCCTTCCAGAATGGAGGAGAAACCTTCCATAAACTGGAGATTCTCAGATGAATAGAGAATGGGAGATAAAGGAGGGCAAGTGGACTATGAAGGGAGGGAGGATGAAGGCAGGGGAAGGGAGGGGGAAATGATGGAGGGGACATGAAGGGGGACACAGAGGATACGTGGGGCACATGGGCTCACCATCTGCAGCATCAGGTCGGAAGGTGATGAGGATCTCAAACCTCTTGTAGGCGTCCTTGATGGTGGGCAGAGGGAGGAAGGAGCGGGGCGACTGCCCAAAATACGGGACCACATGCTCTGCAGGGATGGGGTGTAAGGAGGGGCAGTGCGCATCACCCCTGCTCCCATCCATCCATCTGTCCCTCTGTTTGTCCTCACCTTGGACCTTCAGCACGTAGTAAGCTGTCTGCTGGCCACGGTGGTTGGCGGCCACGCAGGTGTAGACACCGGCATCCTCAGGGCGCACGGCCGGCAGCGTCAGCACGTTCCCCTGCACTCTGGCACCCGCCGGCAGCTCCCCTTCCAGCTGTGGCACAGCGGAGGGGGGTCAGCACTCACAAGCAGCCCCCACAACCCCTGCCACTCCCACCCTCCACCCCTCCATCACACCTTGCTCCAGGTGATCTCTGGCACTGGGAAGCCAGATGCCAAGCACGGCAAAACAGCTGCTGATCCAAGCGACACCTCCTTGACCTCCGGCTGCCCAGCGATTTGAGGAGCGGCTGGGGACGCATGGAGGTGTCACCACCCTGCAGTGAGATGGTGTGCATCCCCACCTCCGTGTCCCTGTGCTCACCTTGCACGTGGAGGATGACGTGGGACTGGACGGTGCCCACGGCGTTGGTGGCGGTGCAACGGTACTGCCCGGCGTCCGCCCGCTCCACCTGCTCGATGGTGAGGGTGCCGGCGCGGACCAGCACCCTGGGGTGGATGCGACCCCCCACTTTGCTCCAGGTGACATGGGGACGGGGTTCCCCCAAGCCCAGGCACTCCAGCTCCACTGTTGTCCCTGCCAGCACCGTCTGCACTGCGGTCCGGATGTTGATCAGGGCCCTGGGAAGAGCTTGGGAGACAGTGGGGTTTTCAGGTGAACCCCTGGCACAAGGAGGCATCATGATCTGGTACCAGAGTGAGAGACAGGGAGAAACGGGGTTCCTGAGAGGATGTGGGACAACTGGGGTGGCTGTGGGAATGGGGAGAGGTCAAAGGTGTTGGGAGTCCTTGTGAGCATGGGGAAACATGGGGGGTACCACGGTGGTCATGGGCGTGGGGATAGGGGGCATTGGGGTGTCTGTGGATGTAGAGAGAGACTGATTTTGTCAGGGTGTCCACAGGCATGGGCAAGGATGGGGGGTATTGGGGTGCCTGCGGGCTTGAGATTTGGGGTCACCATGGGCGTTAGGGGGTATCAGGATGCCCGTGTGTGTAGGGAAATGGAAGATGCTGGCGTGCTCCTCGGTGGGGGAACATGGGGATCCAGGGTGCCCTTGGTGGTAGGGGGTGGATGTGTCCCCTGGTGCCAGGGTGATGCTCCTACCCTGGACAGTGAGAGTGGCCCGGTCCTCCGCCTGCCCACCCGGGGCACTGGCCCGGCACACATACACGCCCTGGGCCCCTGACGCCAGCTCCGGCATCCTGTGGGGACACAGCCAGGGTGAGAGACCCCAGGGGAGACCTGTATGGGCGTCCCACCTCCCTGTCCTGTGTTCCTTACCGCAGAACCCCGTCCTGCACGCTGTGGGCAGGGGGCAGCTCCCCACCTTCCTTCAGCCACTCCACATGGGCACGGGGGACCCCGGAGACAGAGCAGGCGAATTCGGCAGTGCCACCCACTGCCTTGACAAGGCTCCCTGGTGTGACCCACACCACCAAAGGACCACCAGCGATGTCCCCACCTTCACCAGCATCACCTGGAAGGGATGCAGAGCCCCAGTGGTACCCAACAGCACCACCCAGGCGGGATGTGGAGCCCCAGTGGTACCCGTCAGCACCGGGATCACCTGGGCAGGATGCAGAGTTCTGAGGGCACCCGGTGGCACTGCCACCACCCAATGCAGAGCACCAATGGTATCCAGGCTGGGGATGGGCTCACCATGAACCGCCACACGGGCGAAGGCCTCGGCGGTGCCGACACGGTTGGTGACGAGGCAGCGGTAGGTGCCGGTGTCGGCAGGAGCCGCGGGGCTGAGGCGGAGGAGGCCGGCACGGTGGGCCACGCGCGCTGAGAGGCTGCCGTTCACCTTTTCCCAGGTGTAGTGCAGTGGGGGCGTGCCGTGGGCCAGGCACTGCACCTGCAATGTGTCACCTGCCCGCACCGCCATGTCCTCCGGAAGGATGGTGGCATATGGAGGTGCTGCAGGATGGGTGGAGCCATCAGCTGTGATGAGGCCAGGAATGGGGCAAGGGGGGTGTTGATGAGGGGTGTAGGGCATGATGGAGATGGGAGTCTGTTGGGATGGATGAGAGTTGAATGGATCCGTGAGGAAGGGGTGGATAGAGGAGTGTGAGAGGAGATGGAGATATGGATGGCTGGGATGGCCAGGAGTGATGGATGAATCTACCAGGGAAGGAAGGGATGGATGGATGGATGGATGGATGGATGGATGGATGGATGGATGGATGGATGGATGGATGGATGGATGCCTGGAGAGTTTGACAGGAGATGGCAAGTTAGGTGTGTGCTGAGATGGATGAGATGGATGATGCACAAGGAGAAGATGAATGCAGGAATCAGGAAATGTATAGTTGGATGTGAGCTGGAAAGATTGAGTGATGGATGAAAGTACCAGGAAGGGGTGGATGGATAAATATGAAGGGAGATTGAGACACAAGTCTATGCTGGGATGGATCACATGGATGGATGCACAAGGAAGGGATGGATGGAAGACATGTAAGAGGAGATGGATGTGAGCTGGGATGGATGAGCAACGGATGAATCCACAAGGAAAAGCTGGACGGAGAATTGAGGAGATGTAGAGATGGGTGTGTGCTGGGATGGATGAGTTGGATGAATGCACAAAGAAGAGATGGATAGAAGAGTTAGGAGATGGATGTGAGCTTGGACGTTTGAGTGATGGATGAATCCACAAGAAGAGGTAGGTATGTGGGTGGAGGGATCAGTGACTGGCAGAGTTTGAGAGCAGATGATGAGTTGGGCATGAGCTGGGATGGATGAGATGGGTGATGCACAAGGAAGGGATGGATGGAAGGGTGGGAGAGGAGATGGAGAGATGGCATGTGCCAAGATGGACAAGAGATGGGTGGATGCACAAGGATGAGATGCATGGAGGAGTGTGAGAGGAAACAGAGGAATATCAGCTGGAGTGAGTGAGCAGTGGATGAGTCCATCAGGAAGGGATGGATGGAGGGGTGTGAGAGGAGATGGAGAGATGGACATGAGCTATGATGGGTGAGAGATGGGTGAATTCACAAGGACAAAATGGATGGAAGAGTAAGGAGATGGGGAGATGGGTGTGTGCTGGGATTGATGAATCCACAAGGAATAGACAGATGGAGAGGTGTGAGCAGAGACGGAGAGATGGATGTGAGCTGTGATGGATTGTTGATGGGTGAATCCACAAGAAAGAAAGGGATGTTAGAGTAAGGAGATAGAGAGATGGCTGTGTGCTGGGATGAATGAGATGGATGGATCCATGAGGAAGAGATGGAAGGAGAGATACAAGCAGAGACAGAGACATGGGTTTGAGGTGGGATGCATGAGCCATGGACGGATCCATGATGAATGGATAGATGGATGAGAGAGCAGAAGTGGAGAGGGACATGCACAGGGATGGGACAAGCAGCGGAACACATCCATGGGAAGGGTTGGTGATGGAGCCTGAGAGGAGGAGGATGAGTGCTGCAATGGAGCGAGGATGGTCCCGCAAGGAAGGGCTGGATGTAAGGGTGGAAGTGGTGATGGAGGTGGCCACACACAGAAGAAGGACGGGTGATGGCCCCAGCAGAGGTGGCATGAGGAACCCAGGGGCACCCCAACCCCCTGCTGTCCCCTTCTTACTCTCCACATTGAGGGTGACGAAGACTTCGGTGGAACCAATGGGGCTGCTGGCATTGCAGATGTACTGGCCCGAGTCCTGCTGCGCGGCACGAGGGATAACCAGGCTACCGTTCACCACGCGGTGCTGCCAGGGCAGGGGTGCCCGCAGCTTCGACCACTCGATCCGGGGCACTGGGTCACCTATGACCACACCGTGCCCATCACTGTGGTGTCAGGTACTGCTCAGGACATCCCTTCTCCACCACTGTCCTCCAGGCTCCCCATACCTCTGGCCACACAGTGCAGTGTGGCAGTGTCCCCGGCCACCACGGTGATGGTAGATGGTGCAGTGACCTTGGGGGCCCCGGGGTGCCTCTGCGCTGACTCCACGCTGACATCCACCCTTGCCTGCGCCGAGCCCAGGGCACTGTGTGCCGTGCACACGTAGGTCCCGGCGTGCTCCGGCTTGGCAGGTGAGAGCTGGGGGGGACAGGGTGGGGATGAACACCAGGCACTCCCTGGTGCCCCATGGTGCCCCTGGGTGCCCCCTCACCTGCAGGATGGCCTGGCTGTCCATGTGCAGCAGTGTCTGGTGCTCCACCTTCTGCCGGGAGCCCAGCCGGCTCCAACGCACCAGCGGCCGCGGCTCGCCCCGGCCCAGGCACTCCAGGCTCAGGGATTTGCCCTCCTTCACTGTCACAGGGCCTGGTGGCATCACTGACACCGTGGGGGCACCTGGAGAAGGAAGAGGACATTGGGGTGGGGGTTGGGACACCACCATGAAGGGCACCTGGAAGGTGCCTGGCCATAGGGGCACCCATCACCCTGGGAGCATTGGGAGCACGGGAGGAAATGAGCATGAGTGTGTGGATGGGAACACAACATCTCAGGAGCATCCGAAGCATTGGGAGCATTGGGAGGAAATGAGCATGAGTGTGTGGATGGGAACACAACATCTCAGGAGCATCCGAAGCATTGGGAGCATTGGGAGGAAATGAGCATGAGTGTGTGGATGGGAACACAACATCTCAGGAGCATCCGAAGCCCATGGAGGACATATGCATGGGGATGGAGACATCACAACTCCTGGGGCCCCTGGAAGGACCCCAGCATGGGAACATGGGCATCACCACTCCAGGAGCACCTGAAGCATGGAAAGGAGATGGGGATAGGGACACCATCACACCAGTGGTATCTGGATGACATGGAGGATGCCAGCATGGTGACAGGGAGACCACCCTGAGGGCACCTGGAGCATATGGAGGACATGGGGATGGAGACACAAGTGCCCTGGGGATGCCTGGAGCACATGGAGACAGGGACAGGGCCACCCTGGTGACCTCATACCTTGCACCATAAGGTTGACAATGCTGCTGGCGACGCCGAAGCGGTTGGAGGCCACGCAGTGGTAGGCACCTTGGTTGCCCACATGGGCACTGGTGATGGAGATGACTGAGCCGTTGGCACTGATCTTCACATTGTCTGGGCAAGGAGGAGACATCAGCACCAGGGGCCACCCTGGGGACCATGCCAGGGCCACTCTGGGGACCATCATACCTTGGAAGTGTTGGCCAGGCCCCATTCGCCAAGTGATGTTGACAGGCCGGGCACCATCGTGGATGCGGCACTTGAAGGTGGCATCTTCACCTGGTGCCACCGCCATGCTGTGTGGGTCAATGGAAATGATGGGGCTCTGCAGACCTGTGGGGACAAAGGGACAGAGAGGCCACGAGGTGACTCACATCACCCATCTCCACTCAGCATCCTCCCTTCCCCTGTGGTCGCACTCACGGTAGCTGGAGCTGTCACGGGAGGTGACAGTGACAGAGACCACGGCCTCATGGGAGACGCTGCCCATGTCAGCCCGGCACACGTACTCTCCCGAATCGGCCACCGAGAGCTGTGACAGCCGCAGCCGGGACCCTGAAATCTGGGGACATCACAACAGAAGGTGGTGGCATCACCCAGGCATGCACAGCAACCACCATCCTCCACTGACCAGTGTCCCCACCTACCTGGTGCTTAGCTGGGAGGGCCCCATCACGCTTGTACCAGGTGATGGTGGCCTGTCCCTGGCCAGCCACCATGCAGTCCAGGTCCAGAGTCTGTCCCTCGGTGACAGAGGATGCTGAGGACTCAATGTGGATGGGTGGCATGATGCCGGTGGCTGCATGGGCAGGGTTGAGGGTGAATGGCCCCACTGGTCCCTGACACCAGTGGGAACCTGTCCCCTGGAGGGTGGCACTCACGGTGGGATGGGTTGTCTCCGTCATCGATGGTGACAATGAGGGACGTCTCCTGCGTGACGCCTCCTGATGTCACCCGACACACATACTCCCCCGAATCGGCCGCTGTCACCTGCGGGATGCGCAGGCGGGTGCCTGACACCTGGAGGGAACAATTAGGACAAGTCAGCACCGTACAGCAGGGGATGGGACAAATTCAGTGACCCTTCCCTGTTCCCTACCTGGTGTCCAACAGGCAGGGAGCCACCACGCTTGTACCACGTCACAGTGGTGGGGCCGGACCCTGCCACCACGCAGTTAAGGTCCAGGGTCTGTCCCTCAGCGATGGCCGAGGACAAGGACTCAATGCGGAGGGGCTGGGAGATGCCAGAGGCTGGGGGAGGACAGGGAAAGGGAACGTTTAGCACCAAGGTGATACTCAACCGTCCCCAGGCGCTGCCCTGTCTCACACTCACTGTAATAGGTGTCAGCACTGCTGGGCACGGTGACAATGACAGATGCCTCCTGGGTGATGGCCCCCAAGGTCACTCGGCACACGTACTCCCCTGAATCAGCCACTGCCACTTGGGCAAGGCGCAGGCGGGTCCCTGACACCTGGGGACGTGACAAGTTGGGGACACATCAGTACCTGATGCAGAGTTGCAGCCTGCAGGGCAAAGCCACCTCCCCCACGTCCCACCTGGCTGTTTGGTGGCAGAGCTCCCCCACGCCGGTACCAGGTGACATGGGGATGACCCTGTCCTGCCACCATGCAGTTGAGGTCCAGCGTCTGCCCCTCAGTAACAGCAGCGGAGGAGGTCTCAATCCTCACTGGTGGTGTGACACCAACAGCTGGGGGTGGCAATAGGGTCCACAGGGTCACCGCTGTGTCCTCACCAAATCCCTATGTCACCTCTCACCCATTCCAGTACCGTAAGAGGAGCCAGCCGCAGTCTGGATGGTGACGATGAGGGATGTCTCATGTGTGACACTGCCTGATGTCACCCGGCACACATACTCCCCTGAATCTGCTGCTGTCACCTGAGGGATGCGCAGGTGGGTGCCCGACACCTGGACAGGTGACACACATGAGAATGGGGACATAAACACCTCAACACCAGCAAAAATTCCTTTTCCACCCCAAAATGCTCCTCAGTGTCCCCTACCTGGTGCTTGGCTGGGAGGGAACCCCCGCGCTTGTACCAGGTGACAGTGGCCTGCCCCTGCCTGGCCACAATGCAGTTGAGGTCCAAGGTCTGTCCCTCAGCCACAGAGGAGGACGAGGACTCGATGCGCACGGGAGGGCTGACACCAATGGCTGGAGACAGAGAAAGGAGGGTCATCCCAAGGACTGCGCCACTAGTCCTCAGTCACCTCCTCCTGTCCCCACTCACAGTAGGTGCTGGCACTGCTGGGCTGGATTGTCACCATGATGGAGATCTCCTTGGTGGTGGCCCCGTTGGTCACCCGGCACACGTACTCGCCTGAGTCGGCTGCTGTCACCTGCAGCAGCCGCCGCCGGGAGCCGGACACCTGTGGGGAGGGGACACAGGGGTCACGGGGGCCATCAGCTCTGGCAAGGGTTCATCTGGGACTGTACAAGGCCACTTGAGCTTGCACAGGGCCACTTGTGCAAGCTCAGGCTTCCATAGTCATGGGGCCACCTGGGCCTGCCCAGGACCAGCCAACCTTCCATGGGGTCCCCAGGACTTGGACGGACCACATGGTCTTGCCCAGACCTGTATGTCATTCTTATCCTCCCCGCTTGGTGACAACCCCGCTCCATGTCCCCTACCTGGTGTTTGGCTGGGAGGGTCCCCCCACGCTTGTACCAGGTGACAATGGCCTGCGCGGGGCTGGCAATGACACAGTTGAGGTCCAGGGTCTGTCCCTCAGTCACAGGCGATGACAAGGATGAGGACTCAATGCGCAGCGGGGTCGTGCTGCCTGGGGCTGGGGACCAAGATGAGTTAGAGACTGACCACTACCATGTGTGTGACCCTCCCAGGGACACTGGGAACAGTATCACTCCCCATGGGTAACCTCCTGTGTACCCTGTCCCCACTCACAGTAGGCACCGGCGCTGCTGGGCTGGATGGCCACCATGATGGAGGTTTCCTTGGTGGTGGCCCCGTTGGTCACCCGGCACACGTACTCGCCTGAGTCGGCCGCTGTCACCTGCAGCAGCCGCAACCGGGAGCCGGACACCTGTGGGGAGGGGACACGGGGGTTACTGGGGACACATGGGCTTCCATGGGGCCACGCGGGCTTGAATGGGACCACCAAGGCTTGAATGGGGACACCTGACCTTTCACAGGCTACTTGGACTTGCATGAGCTACATGGGCTTCCATAGATCACCTAACCCTTCATAGGCCACCAGGGCTTGCATGGGGTTTCCTGTTCTTGTATGAGGTGACCTGGGCTTCCATGGAACCATCTGCATTTGCACAGGTCACCTGGGCTCGCCCAGGACCAGCTGGCCTTGCATGGGCCAACAGGACTTGCATGGGTCACCTAGGCTTGCCCAGAGCTGCTGGTCAGCTGCATCCCCCAGCTTTGGGGACATCCCCTCTCCGTGTCCCCTACCTGGTGCTTGGCTGGAAGGGTTCCCCCACGCTTGTACCAGGTGACAATGGCCTGCGCGGGGCTGGCAATGACACAGTTGAGGTCCAGGGTCTGTCCCTCGACCACGTCAGAGGATGGGGAATCGATGCGCAGGGGAGTCGTGTTGCCTGGGGCTGAGGACCGAGACAAGAGGGTGACACCAGTGACCACAGCAGGACCTCGCCACCATGGGCACCTGAGCCCTGGCTCAGTGCTATGACACATGAGGATCCTCTGCTGGCACTGCCACCCCCTGTCCCCACTCACAGTAGGCACTGGCACTGCTGGGCTGGATGGTCACCATGACCGCGCTCTCCTTGGTGGTGGCCCCACTGGTCACCCGGCACACATACTCGCCCGAGTCAGCCGCTGTCACCTGCAGCAGCCGAAGCCGGGAGCCGGACACCTGTGGGGAGGGGACACTGGGGTCACCAGAGCCACCTAGGCTTGCACAGGGCTGTGCCTCAACCCCAGCCACCCTTCGCATCATCACCCCCTGCGTCCCCTACCTGGTGCTTGGCTGGGAGGGACCCCCTGCGCTTGTACCAGGTGACAGTGGCCTGTCCACTTGTACCAGGTGACAGTGGCCCAGCCACAATGCAGTTGAGGTCCAGGGTCTGGCCCTCGGCCACGGTGGACGAGGATGCCTCGATCCGGACAGGGACACCTGAAGCTGGTGGTCCTGCAGGGGAGGACAGAGCTGTGACTGTCTGTTGGAAACCAGGTTGTTCCCTCCAGTGCTGCTTACCATAGGATGAACCTGATGCAGCCACGACGGTGACAATGACAGATGCCTCCCGGACAGCGGTTCCCAAGCTTGCCCGGCACACATACTCCCCTGAATCAGCTGCTGTGACATGGGGGACACGGAGCCGGGACCCTGAAACCTGCAGTTGGGGACATGTTTTGGTGTCACACAGCAGAGGACAGGGCTGCGTGTGGGGTGCTGCTCACCCTGCTGTGCCCTACCTGGTGGCCAGCGGGCAGGGAGCCCCCACGCTTGTACCACGTCACGGTGGCAGAGCTGGGTCCTGCCACCACACAGTCCAGGTCCAGGGTCTGTCCCTCGATGACGGTTGGGGACGAGGACTCGATGCGGACAGGTGGCGCCACCCCTGTAGGGAGCAGAAGGGGTGACATGGGTGGGTTGTAGCCCCCCGCAAACCATCCCCAAACACCATTGGTGTCCCCCACACTCCTCACCTGGCACCACGGCCACCTCAATAGAGGCGTGGGCCGTGCCAGCGGTGCTGGTGCCCACGCAGAGGTAGATGCCACTATCAGCTGCCGTCACAGCAGGGATGATGAGCGTGGCAATGTCACCGTGCTCGGTGCGGGACTGTGGCACAAGGGTGGGTGTCAGTGGCACCTGTGGTGCACCCACACCCCCTGGAGCACCCACAGGTGCCAGCACCCCGCTCACCTGCGGCGGCAGAGTACCCCCCTGCTTCTCCCAGGTGATGGTGGCAGTGGGGGACCCTGAGACTCGGCAGTAGAGCCGCACCGTGGAGCCCTCCTGCACCTCCGTCCGCTCCGGGCTCACCTGCACCTGTGGGGTGCCTGCACCTGTGGGGAGGGGGATCAGGGTGGTGCTGGGGGCAATGGCAGGGTGGGGACAATGGGGGTGGCATGAGTGATCCAGACAATGAGGGTGAAGGGCACCGTGGGATGATGGAGGTGATCGGGGCGATGGGGACAATGAGAGTGATGGAGATGATGGAAATTATAGAGATGATAAGGATGGTAAGGGTGATTGGAACAATGGAATGATGGGGATGACAGGGATGGTGGTAGAGACGGGGGTCTTGGGGGCAACGGGGACAATGGGAGCAATGGGAACAATGGTGTGGATAGAGATGATGGAGATGATGCAGATGAAGAAGATGGGTGATGGGAACAAGGAATGATGATGGGTGATGGAGATGAGGGGACAACAGGGGATGAAGGGGAAGAAGAGAACAGTGGGGACAATGAGAGTGACAGGGACGGTGGGGACAAAGAAGGGTGTGAATGGGAGGTGACAGAGACAATGCTGCTGATGATGGGATGATGGGGACAAAGAGGTTGATGAGATGATGGGATGGTGGGGATGAGGGGAATGGACAATGGGAGGTGACAGGGATGATGAGGGTTACAGGGATGATGAGGATGACAGGGATGATGCAGACCATAGAGACAATGGAGATGGACAGTGGGGATGATGAGGAGTGACACAGATGATGGGTGATGATGCAAACGAGAGGGGTGACAGGGACAATGGAGAAAATAGG
The DNA here is from genome assembly GCA_013400495.1 of Nicator chloris. Classification (NCBI taxonomy): domain Eukaryota; kingdom Metazoa; phylum Chordata; class Aves; order Passeriformes; family Pycnonotidae; genus Nicator; species Nicator chloris. The sequence continues at coordinate 93,338 of WAAE01020586.1, read as the reverse complement.
GGTGATGTACATGACAGCAGTGATGGGAATGATTGGGATAACGGGGATGATGGAGATGATGGGGATGATGAGGACAATGGGGTGACAAGGATGATAGAGATGATGGGGATGGGGATGAAAGGGAGAGTGGGGTGACAAGGGTGATGGTGATGCCGTTCACCTTGCACGTGGAGGAAGGCACGTGCCGTGTGCTGCCCGGTGCTGCTCCGTGCCCGGCACTCGTAGTGCCCCGTATTGGCGGGCTCAACAGCGCCAAAACGCAGCGTCCCACCCTGAACCACAGCCTGTGGCGGCAGCACACCTGCAGGGACACAGCCTGCCATCACCCCTGCTCGCCGTGTCCCCCCGCCTGGCCCCGGTGCCCCCCCGGCCCCAGCGGGCCCCTACCGAGCCACTCGAGGGTGGGCTGGGGGCTGCCGGTGACCATGCAGCGGAACTCAGCTGGCTGGCCCGGTGCCACGCTCAGCTGTGCTGGCTCCACGTTGGCGGTGGGGGTGCTGGCAGTGCCGGCTGTGGTGAGACCCACGGGAGCTTAGGGCTTGCCAGGCCCCCTGGTGCTGTCCCCGGGCGGTGGGGCAGTGGGAAGTGGGGTGGCGTGGCACAGCTGGCAGCAGGATGCATGTGGAGCCCCAGCATGCAGTGGCTGGGGGAGCGTAGGGACCCCCAGGAACCCTCCCCTGGTGTCTTACCTGGTCTGTGCCCCTCCATGAACTCAATGGGTCCATAGAACATCTGAGTCTTTGAGGCAGCTGCAGGAGGGGGTGGGTCTCAGGAGAGTGTGCCCATCACTTTGGAGTCCAGGCACCAAACCTGCCCACCACCCTGGTGTGCAGGCACCAGACCTACTCGTCCCCTTGCCATCTAGGCACCAAACTTGCCCATTGCCCCGGTGCCTGGGAACCACGTGAGACACTCCAGTGTCTCAGCATTCAATGTGCCCATCACCCCAGCATGCGTGCCCATCACTGCAGAGCCAGGGTGGTGAGTGTGCCCATCACCTGAAGGACTGGGCACCAAGCCAACCCATCACCCTGGTATCCAGGCATTGAATGCATCCATCACCCTGGCATCTGGGCATCAACATCCAAAAAGCAAGCGTGCGCATCAAACCCAGCATCTGGGGGCCAAGTGCAACCACCACACCGGTGCCTTGGCACTGTGTGTGCCCATCACCCTCGTGTCTGGGTAGTCAAGATGCCCATCACCCTGGTGCTGCCCATCACCCCATCACCACGGGGTGAGCCACAGTGTCAGGGCTCACCCTGGACGTAGAGCGTGGCAGTGCCCTGGTCCATGTCCAGCATGTTGGAGCCGGTGCAGACATAGACTCCGGCATCCTGAGGCCGCACTCCACGCAGCGTCAGGATGCCGTTGAAGTCCACAGCACCTGCCGGCAGCGTCCCATGGTTCTGTCGTGTCCACACCAGGGTGTAGGCAGGAGACTGCAGGAGAGAGAGGTGGAGAGGCTTGAGGCTACTGGGATGGGCACATGGCAGGGCACATGCCCAGCTGTGCACCCATGGGGGAGAGGCGGGCACCCGGGAAGTCCCACAGCTATGTAAGCACCCAAGGGGGCTTGGGGGGTCCATATGGGCCCAGCTGTTCCTGTGCTCTGGATGTCCCCATTACTTCATCCTTGAGTGCTCCTTTGCTCTGCAGGAGCAGGTGGGCACCCAGTAGCATTTCCACATCCTGAATGTCCCTGCATACACCCACGGGTGCCCTGCAGCACCCCTGCCATGCTGTGCCCCCTTCCCCTCACCTTGCTCTTGGCGGTGCAGACGAAGGTGACATCGGCGCCAGGCTGCACCCGCTGCACCCGCTTCTCCTCCACAGTGACGGTGATGGGCTTGTCAGGGGTCTCTGCGCCCACACAGAGTGGTGAGCCCCACTCCTGCCCCCCCTCCGTGCATGTCCCCCCCC
>WAAE01020586.1:74753-91391 GCA_013400495.1 Nicator chloris | reverse complement strand
CCCCCCCAATGACAATGACCTACCGGTGACGATGACCTCGGCACGGCTGGCGTTGCTGTGCCGGAAGTTGCGGCAGGAGCAGACGTAGACGCCGGCTTCAGAGGGCTGGATGCTGGGGAAGTGCAGCTCCTCACCTGGGGGGACATGCAGGTGACACCCCACACCTTGGGGACACCCTGACGTCCCCCCTGGAGCCACCCAGTACCTTGTCGGCGGCTCTGGGCGCCCTCGGGGAGGGGCCGCCCATCCTCTCGCACCCAGTGGTAGTAGAGCGGGGGGTCCCCGGTGGCGTGGCAGCGCAGGGTGACGGCGCTCCCCTGAGGCACCGCGGTGCGCACGGGGTGCACGCGCACGGCCAGCGCGGGCGGCGGCCCCGTGGGGACACAGCCCTGCCCCCGCACCGTGGGGTCACCTGTGTAACCTGGGGCGCAGCTGCAGGGCACAACGGGGCCACCGGGTTTGTGGGAGCATAGTGGGGTGCAAATGGGAGGAAGTATATTGGGGTGGGTGGGCTGGGGTGGGTACACTGGGGTGTGCATGGGGACGAGCATTTTGGGGTACGCAGGGTGGGTATATTGGGGTGTGTATGGGTGTGTATATTAGGGTACATAGGGTGGGTATATTGGGGTGAGCACATCACAGTGAGTACATCAGGATGAGTATAGTGGGGTAGTGGCAGTATCAAGGCGGGTATAAGGGTGGGCACTTTGGGTGTCTTTATTGGAGTGAGGCCATCATGGTAGGTGCACTGTGTATTGGAGTGCATAGGTCAGGCTGAGCCCTTTAGGATGCAAAATCTGGGGTGAGCTCACAGGGGTGTGTACATTAGGGTGGGTATAGCAGGAGACCATTGGGATGGCTGTATTGGGGTGGCTGTATTGGGGTGGCTGTATTAGGGTGGGTAGATTTGGGAGCATTTTGGGGTGTGTCTGTAAGGGGAAGGCCATCAGTGTGAGTGTCTTAGGGTGGTTATACAGGGGTACATAAATTAGGGTGAGCATATTGGGGTGCATACGTTGGGGTGAGTACACAGATGCTCTTTAGGATGCATATACTGGAGAGAGCCCATAGGGGTGAGCACATTGGGCAGGTATCGTAGAAGTACATTGGGGTGGGTATGTGTGGGTGGATATAGGGGGGTGAGCCCATCAGGGTATGAGACAGTGAGGCAATGGAGGCAGGTTTTGGGGATAGGCAAACAAGGGTGACTCAGTCAGGGTGGGTTTTGGGGTGGGTATATGGCAGTGAACCCACCAGGGCAGGTATAGCAGTGTGGGTACACAGGGGTGAGCCCATGGGGTGGGTTTTTGGAGGGGTATATTGGGGTTACTTCTGGCAAGGGGTATATTGGGATGGGGTTTGGGGGTGGGTACATGGGGGTGAGCCCATGGGGTGAGGTTTTGGGGCAGGTTTTGGGGTGCCAGAAGCCTCACCGCTCACAGTACTGCCCAGTGTAGCCCGGCTCACAGGCGGTGCAGCGGTACCCGCCGCCTCCCAGACTCTCACAGGTCCTGGAAAACCTGTGGGAACAGAGCAAAGTGAGGGCATGTCCCTTCCCTGGCACCCTTAGCCCAGCACCAACACCCTAGTGCAGGCACCCACTGGTTTTCAGGGTATGGGAGGGGACAGGCGCAGGGCTGGCAGTCCTCGGGGGTCCCGGCAGTGGCATCCCCGTAGAAGCCAGGGGCGCACTGGTCACAGAAGTCTCCTGCCGTGTTGTGCAAGCAGCCCTGGTGGATAGCGGGGGCACAAATTGGGGGTGTCACGGCTGGGGTAACACCACAGCCCCCCAAAAACGTTCGGAATGTGGGGCCTTACGGAGCAGGCGCCGCTCTCGGGGTGGCAGCTCTCGGAGTGGCCGTTGCACTCGCACAGCTCACAGTGCCCCAGGTAGAGCCCCCCGCCTGTGCGCGTGTACCCGGGGGCACAGTCCTGCAGGAAGGGACAGCGTTGGGATCCCCACAGGCTGGGGAAGGAATGTGGGGAGGAGAGAAGAGGAGGCTTGGGGGACAGATGGGTGATGGGGGTGCTGGGGGTGACAGTGCTGGGGGGAGGATGGAGGAGTGATGGAGGGTGATGGGGGTGATACTGAGGTGATGGGGGGTCTGGGGACAGATGGGTGATGATGGGGGTGATGTAGAGTGATGGGGTGATATTGGGGGGATGCTGAAGGGGTGATGAGGTTGATGGAGAGTGATGGGGTGATCGTGGGGATGCTGGGGGGATGCTGGGGATGCTGAAGCTTGATGAGGACATGAGAAAGGGTACTGGGGTACAGATGGATGATGATGGGTGTGCTGGGGGGGCTGTTGGAGGGTGCTGAGAGTGATGCTAGGTGTGAGTATGTAGGGGTGATGCTGGGGATGATGGGGAGGATCATGTGGGGTCATGGGGGGGTGATGATGGGGTGTGACATGGGAGGTGATGGGGGATGCTGGGGATACTGCAGGGATACTGGGGGCTGATGGGCAATGATGGGACTGCTGGTGGTGATAATGGTACAACGATGGAGGGATGATGGGGGTGATGGGGGTGAGGCTGACGGGGTGGTGATGGGTTTGATAGAGGGATGAGAGGATGGAGGGATGATGATGGGGGGATGCTGGAGGGATGCTGGAATGCTGAGGGGCATGATGGGGGGATGGAGGGTGATACTGGGCATGATCGGGGGATGCTGGGGTTGATGATGGAGACAATGATGAAAAGAGTGATGGTGGTGATGGAGGTGATGAAGGATCACCCTGGGCTGATGGTGGGATGCTGGAGGGTGATTGGGAGGATGATGAGAAGATACTGGGGAGGAGGGTAGGGAGGTGATGGGGGTGATGGGTGACACTGGGAGGGGCTGGGCTCACCTGGCAGGAGAGCCCGTGGTATCCGGGGGGACAGCGACATTCCTCCACCTCGGGGGCTGGGGGCAAGCCGGGCTGGGGGGGCACAGCCGTGTCCATGGCCACGTCGGCAATGGCAGCCACAGCTGTGCTTGTGGAGTAGGTGGCTCGGATGAGGATCTCATCCAGGTCAGCCAGTGCCATCAGTAGGTGCTCCCGTGTTGCCGGCTGCCCGTCTGGCCGCTGCCAGTATTGCTGTGGGAACAGGGGGTTAGCGGGGGACACACTGTGGGAAAGGGGGGCATCAGGGACAAAAGCTGCCCACCACCTCCTACCTCCCGAAAAATGATCTCAAAGGCCTGGGGGGTCCGTGGGGGCAGGTCGGGCTGGTAGGCCACCAGCGTGATGTCATTGCCCTGCGGACAGGGGGCCCAAGGGGGTCAGGGGGTCCTAGTGTCACCTGGTGTGTCCCTGTCCCACCCCAGCCAGCACCCCCTTACCGTGATCTGGATGTTGGCGTCGGGCAGGGGGGCTCCCTGTCCCCCCGGAGTGTAGGTCAGGGTGTAGCGAAGCCTACCACCATATGAGCCCACCTGCACCAGGAGATGGGCGGGATTGGGATGGCAGTGGGAAAGGGAAGGGGTGGGATGAGATGGCATGGGATGGGCAAAGGGAAAAGGAAGAGAATGGCCATGATGGGGACAGGGATGGGGATGGGGAAGGTGATGAGTTGAAATAGGGATGAGGAAGAGGAGAGGGAAAAGGGGAAGAAAGAGGATAGGGAGGAGGAACAGAAGAGGATGGAGAGGGGAGGGATGGGATGGGGAAGGAGGAGAAAGAAAAGAATGGAGATGATGATGGGGACAGGGGATGGCATAGGACAGGGATGAAAAAGGCAACAATTATGAGGAAAGGGGAAAAGGGAAAGGAGAAGAGGCAAAGGGGAAAAACACAAGGTGAAAAGAGGAAAAAGAGAGGGGAAAGGGGAAAAGGCCAAGGGGAAAAGGAAAAAGGAAAAGGAGAAGGGCAGAGACAAGGAGGCTGTGCCTGCCTCCCCCCCAACAGTGAGGAGGGGCTGCAGCCCCTGGGGGGGCATTCCCATGGCTCCCACGGGCACCCCTGTCCTCCTGTTACCTTGTCCCCCTGGTAGGGGGGTGGCAGCTGCCAGTAGTAGGAGTCAGGGGGCAGCTCCCCAAAGCGCTCGTAGGTCAGGCGGGACTGGGGGTGCCCCAGCTGCACTTCAAAGCCACTGTCCACCCGGGTGCTGCGCTGGCGGTTCACCAGGGCAAACCCCTGGGCATCCCCTGGGGCAAAGGACGTCCGGATCTGTGGGATCAAGGGGTGAGAGGGGTCTGGGACAGGTGGGGACACCCTGGGGACATGTGGGACAACAGGGTACACTCACGGTGCCACGGGCATAGGCAGTGCTGGTGCAGTGCTGAATGATGCCCATGCAGAAGCAGGGCAGGCACCCAGCTGGCTCATCCTTGCTCAGGTGGAAGTGGTGGGGATGGCACATGGAACAGTGGGGACCCTCCACGTTGGCCTGGAGGGGAAGACAGCATGATGACATTGCCCTGTCACCCCTGCCGGGGAAGGGGACACACACACACAAGGCTCACCTTGCAGTGACACTGCCCGTTGGCATCGCAGCCCTCACCAGTGCTGCCACGTGGGTCACACTGGCACTGTGCACCAGGAATACCAGGCGCTGAGGGGTGACACACAGTCAGCCACAACCCCCCTTAGTCCCATCACCGGCAGCACCACTTTGTCCCTGCCCTGTGACGCTCACCTCGGCATGGCTCTCCCCGCAGTGGGTCCCCCAGGTACCCGGGTGAGCACCTACCGTGGGGCAAACCAAAATGAGGCAATGAGAGGAGAGTTCACCCCAAAAACATCCCCCACCCCACCCTAGCATCCCTGTCACCTCTCACAGAGGCGTCCGCTGTGCCCTGGGGCACAGGCACTGCATGTAGGCTGCCCGTCCGTGTCCTCAAAGCAGATCTTTGTCACCCTGTGGAGGGGACAACAGGACAGGTGACACCCAGTCAGTGTCCTAAGGGAGGTGACAGAGCACGGAATGGCACCTACTGGGTGTCCCCATGGGGTCCGTGGCAGGGACAGGGCTGGCAGTCATCCGGGGTGCCCTGGGTGGCATCGCCGTAGTAGCCAGGTTGGCACTTGTCACACTGGGGACCATCCGTGTGATCCTGGCAGCCCTGTAAAGAAAGGGGGTGCTGGCATTGGGGTCCCTGCCATGGGAGCCCCCGGGGTGTCCTCTGGCCGTCCCCAGCTGACCTGGCAGACACCGGTGTCAGGGTGGCACTCGCTGGCATGGCCGTGGCACTGGCACGGCTCGCAGGTGCCCAGGTAGAGCCCAGCGGTGCTGCGGGTGTAGCCGGTATCACAGTCCTAGAGGGGAGACATGGCAGTGGGGTGGGACACGGCTCAGCGTCCCCACAGTGGCAGCAGAAGGACCAGAGGGTCTCACCTGGCATGAGGCCCCGCGGTACCCAGGGGGGCAGGCGCAATCCTCCACCTCCAGTGCGGGCGGGCGGCCGGTGGCATGTGGCACTGCCACGTCCAGGCTGACATCGGCCAGTCTGTGGGGCCAGAGGGGAAGTCAGCACTGCCCTGTCACCCTGCTGTGTCCCCTCCTGACTCCACAAGGAACTCACCTGCTCTCCTCTGGCTGCTCCGAGTAGGACGCCCGGATCATGAACAGGTCCACGTCGGCCAGGGCCATCAGGAGGTGCTCACGGGTGGCATCATGCCCATCTGCACGGCGCCAGGCACCCTGTGCCACACCAGGGTGACATGGGGGCTACCATCCCCCACTGCACCCAGCTCAGCCCCTGGGGCATTGAGGGTGACCTCCCCAGGGCACCCGGTCTGACTCCCTCCCTCCATGACCCGTCTCGCTGGGTGTCACACAGGGACCCCTCTCACCTCACGGATGGGCACAGTGACAGTGGTGGGGACACCAGCCAGGGGGGTGGCACTGGAGAAGTGCTCCAGGAGGATCCCATTACCCTGGAGCAGGACATCAGGGTGTCGGGGGGGCAGGGGAGTGCCAGCTGGGGCCCGGTGTGTCACTGTGTACCGCAGCTCCCCGCCATACGCTGTCACCTGTGGGGACACTCAGCATGGCTTGGGATCACCCACACATGGAGAGGCGCAGAAGTGGCCCCCGGAGAGGCTGTGTCACCTTGTCCCCGGCAAAGGGTGCAGGCAGCATCCAGTAGTGAACGCCCCGCGGCAGCTCTTGGAAAGTGTTGAAGCGCAGCTCCCGTGGGGACACGAAGTGTGGCATGGATCCCACCAACCGTGTGCCTGACAGGTTGGCCAGGGGCAGCGGTGCCGAGTCCTCAGAGCTGAGCAGCACCTGCGAGAGGGATTGTGGTGGGCATGACCTGGCACGGCATGGCACTACATGGCACAGCATGGCACTACATGACATCAAAAGGCACAACACATATGTTGTATTACATTGCACTACATGGCATAAAAGGGCATGACAAGGCATCACACGGCATAGCATGGCATGGCATAGCATGGCATGGCACAACACGGTGCTGCATGGCATTACATGGCATGGCACGGTGTAATATGACCTGCCATGCAATGACATGGTAACGTGTACCACAGCAGTACACGGCATGGCATGGCACCATATGGCACGACACTACGTCTATGGCACATCATTGCACAACACAGCAAGACATGGCACAACATGGCATGACACAGTATGGCCCAGTACTTAATGGCATTTCATGGCATAGCTTGGCTTGACGTGACACAGTATGGTCCAGCACGCCGTGGCACAACATGGCACTACTGTGGCATGGCAAGCCACGGAACGACACGTCCAGACAATGACAAGACATAGCATAGCATGGTCCAGGATGGCATGGCCTGTCCCGTGCCACGGGATACCTGGTGGCGGTGCCAGGCGGAGCTGGCACAGGAACGGGACAGCCCCATGCAGAAGCAGGGCAGGCAGCCTGCAGGGTTGGCAGCGCTCAGGTGGAAGGTGCCAGCGGCGCAGGAGTCACAGAGCCGGCCACGGACGTTGGGCTGGGGGCACAGGGCAGACAGGGGTGAGCAGGGAAATGGCTGGGACTGGGTGCAGAGGGTGTGATGGATGCTGGGGGGAGTGGTGGGACTGGGTACCTCAGGGACCAGACTGGGTGCCACAGGGGGGATTGCCATTGGTGCTGGGGGGATTGGACTGGGTGCCCCAGGAGTCAGACTGGGTGGAGTGAGTCCTACTGGGGGGTTGGGCTGGGTGCCATGGGGCAGGGAGTGGGATTGGTGCTGGGTGGTTTGGACTGGGTACCCCAGGGATTGGACTGGGTGCTATGGGGGTGGGACTGGGTACTGCGGAGGGGTGGGACTGGTTGCCTCCGGGGATCTGACTGGGGGGTGGACTGGGTGCTATGGGGCAGAGGTAGGATTGGTGCTAGGGCAAGGACTGGGTAGCTGGGATCAGGCTGGTGCAGTGGGGGATGGCAACACCCAGCCCCTCATTGCCCCCACACTGTCCCCAGCAATATTGCCCCACTGTCCCCTCAGTCCCTTGCCCTCACCTTGCAGCGACAAGTGCCACCTGCCTCATCCTGGCCCCCACGGGCATCACACTTGACAAGCTCCTGGCCTGCAGGCAGCGAGAGTGAGCGTGGGGGGCACCCAAGGGTGCGAGAACACCCCAACCAGCACCCTCCACTCACCAATTGGGCTGCACTTCCCACCCGGCTGGATGGGATCTCCCTCGTAGCCTGGAGCACACCTATGGATGGGTGGGGGACAGGTGGGTGATAGGTGGGTGACAGGTAGGGGGTCTCAGGTGGGGAGCTAATAGGGAAGGACCCCCACCCACCTCTCGCAGCGGCGGCCGGCGTATCCAGGGGCACAGGCGTCGCAGGTGGCCTGGCCATCTGTGTCCAAAAAGCACGACTCCGAGAACCTGTGCATGACAATGACAGTGACGCCAGGGCGGTGACATCAGGGGCTAATCCCTGAGGTCGGCACCCACCTGCGAGATGGCTCAGTGTAGGGACAGGGACAAGGGTGACAGGCGGTGGCTGTGCCCTTGGTGGCATCGCCGAAGAAGCCAGGTTTGCACTTCTCGCACTGGGGACCCTCCGTGTTGTGCTGGCAGTTCTGGGAGGGGGACACATTACAGGGGAGTGGTGAGCCTGCGCTGTGTCCCTGGCCCCTTGGCACCTTGTCAACCCCTCATTCCTTACCAAGCAGTGCCCAAAAACAGGGTCACAGGTGCTGGAGTGGCCATGGCAGCCACAGCCAGAGCAGGTCCCCAGATAAGGTCCCCTTGTCACCCGCTCAAAACGGGGGGCACAGCGCTGGCACGACAGCCCCGTGTAGCCCATGGGGCACCTGGGGACAGGGCAGTGTGACAGTGGCATCACAGCAGCAGTGGCACTGAGCCCCTGACCTTGCTGCCAGTGGTCACCTGCACTCCTCGATGTCGCCAGCTGGCCCCAGGCCAGTGTCCACGGTGCTGGTGATGTCCATGGCCACGTCACTGAGCCCCACACTGGCCATGCGCCTGTCATACACTGCCCGGATGAAGATACCGTCCAGCCCCTGCAGCACCAGCAGCAGCAGCTCCCGGCTCACGGGGGCACCCTGCTCGTCCTCCCAGTGGTCCTGACGGGATGGTGACAGCAGTGTCACAGCAGGGTGATGGTACTGCTGGCATCACCCAGCTGCCACCACCAGCATCAGTGCCCATCATCAGCATCATTGCTACCTGCATCACCCACTGGTATCACCCACCCTTCCTCAGTATCTCCTTCCCATCCCTGGATTCACCCACCTGCCACTACATGACCCACCCATCTCCACTGGCATCAGCCACCCACCTCTATAACCACTGTCACCCACCCACTACCTGCACCACCCACCACCACCACCGTCATCATCACCCACCCATCACCAGCATCACTCATCCATCACCACTGGCATCGCCTCTCCACCACCACCATCACCATCCCTTCTCACACCCACCTCGGTGAGGGGCACGTGCCGCTGGTTGAGAACGTCGGGCTGGGTGTCACCAGCACGCGCCCGCAGCTGCCGCCCATGGCCCCGCAGCAGCAGGTCGGGGTGGGTGGTGGGCTCAGGGGGCCCCCGGCCCAGCCGGTACCGCACCCCGTAGCTCAGCACTCCCCCGTAGGCATCCACCTGGCAGCACAATGGGCTGTCAGTGGCCGTGACACTGGTGTGCCCAGCCCTGACCCCACCCCGACATCACCTTGTCCCCAAGGAAGGGCTCTGGCAGTGCCCAGAAGGCGTCTAATGCCAGGAAGCGGCGGGACAGGTCCAGGAGCTGGAACTCCTCAGTCCCCACATCGACATGGAGTTGGGTGGCCGAGAGCACTGGTGTGGATGGTGCTGCTGGCACCGTCACATTGACACCTGCAAGGAAACACTCAGCCACTGCTGTGTCCGCTGCCCCGTCCCTTGTCCCCACAACTCACCCTTGAAGTCATCAGGGCGGTTGAAGCGCAGGTGGAGGCGGTGGCGGTTCCGGGCAGTGGCGTGGCAGGAGGTGGTGACACCAAAGCAGAAGCAGGGCAGGCAGCGGGATGTCCCTGTCACCTGGAAGTGGCCCTCAGGACATGGCCCTGTGGGAAATGAGACAGTGGGTGATGGCAACAGTGCCATGGTGGGCTTGGTGGCATGGGGGAGGGAGGGGCCGCTCACCGGGACGGGTGACAGTGAGGATGCTGTCAGGGATGCCGAACACCATGCCCAGGGTGTTGATGGCTTCACAGGTGTAGGCACCTTGATCAGCTTCTTTCACGTCCCGGATAGTCAGGGTGCCCTGCCCGGCCTCACTCACGATCGACACCCTGTGGGGCACATTTGCTACCCAGAGCCTGGCACAAGTGGAGCCTGGCACACCCGGGAGCCACACATGCCCCTTGCCCAGCACACGCAGCACCTGACACACCTGGTGCTCTGCACAGCCAGTACACCCCATACCCTCTACACCCAGTGCCCCACACACCCACACCACCTGATACCTGCCACATCCAGTGCCCTGCACACCCAGTACATCTGACACCCTGCACACCTGGCACCCAGTGCCCGGCACACCCAGTACACCCAGTGCCCTGCACACCCAGTACACCCAGAGCCCCGCACAGCCGGCACACCCCGTGCCCCACGCACCCAGTACACCCAGAGCCCCGCACACCCAGTGCCCTGCACACCCCGTGCCCCACACACCCAGTACACCCACCCGCACACTCAGTGCCCAGGCCCAGCACAGGAACACATTCCCTCTGCATGACCACCTTACACCCAGGCCCCGCCCCAACCTCGAACTCCTCCCATTGCATAAGCCCCACCCACCACACGCCGACCCGGCTGCTAGCCCCGCCCACTTACCAAACCCCCGCCCATACAGACCACACCCTGCATGCAAGCCCCGCCCCAGGCCCGCCCCACAACCCCAGCCCCAAACAAACCCCGCCCATGCGGGCCCCACCCCAAATGGAAGCTCCTCCCCTCGCAGACCACAAGCAAAAGTTCCTCCCATACCAAGCCACGCCCCTTCCTCCAATCAGCAACCAGCACCCCTTAGGCCCCGCCTCCACCCCGCCCACCTGTGGCTGCTGGGGGTGTGTCCCCAGTTCAGGCGCCAGGTGACGATGGGGGTGGGGACACCTGTGGCTACACAGGTGAAGGTGATGGTCTGGCCTGGCACCGCCCTCACCGACTCCCGCGGCAGCGTCACCACCTGTGGGGGCACTGCCACCGCCACCCAGTCATTGTCACCGCCACCGGCACCACCCACACCACACAGCACCCCCGGGGGACAGGGTCATTGCCACCGCCACCCCATCACTGTCACCGTCACTACCACTGGTGCAGTCACCACCCGCCTCAGGTGTCGAGGACACTGCCAGTGTCACCCCTGTCATTCTGGACTGCCACTACCATTGGCACCACCTGGCCTGCTGGCACCACAGGGAACTGCGACACTGCCACTGCCACTCTGTCATTGTCACCGCCACTGGTACTGTCTGCTCTTTGTGGCACCACTGGAAGATGGGGACACTGTCACCGCCACCCCAGAACCACGCAGGGATAGGCTCTTTGACACTGTGCCACCAGTCCAGCTTGGGGACAGGGCCCCCAGTGTGATACCCAACCTGGTTCTGTGACATGTCCCCAGCATAGCACCACCTGGAGACAAGCTTCCAGCACAGGGTCTCCAGCCTGGTGCCATGGCACAGGCTTCCCAGTGTGGCACTGCCTGGGGACAGGATCCCCAGTGTGGTGGCCAGCACCATGCCACAGTACAGGGACCTGGACACAGTGTCCCAGTATGGTCCTGTGGCACTGGGCATGGCTTGGGCAGAGTCCCAAGCCCTGTGATATGGCACAAGGTCCCCGGGCAGTGTCCCCAGCCTGGTATCACAGGAAAGGGTCCCTGGCACAGCTCAGACACAGCATCCCCAGCCCTGTATCCCGAGGACAGCTTGGGCACAGTGTCCCCATCCTGGTGCCACAGCACCACATGCCCCCAGCATCACAGCATCTCCAGCCCAGCCTTGGTGCCCATGTCCCCTCCCTGCCGAGCTGTCCCCTCCAATGTCACTCACCACATCCGACCTCGTCGCTGCGGTCAGGACAGTCAGGCTCCCTGTCACACTGGTAGCTGGCTCGGATGCAGCTCCCACTGGACACGCACCGGAATTCCGCTGGTCCACATGCTGCCCCAGGCGCCTTGGTGGCTGCAGGGGGTCACAGCACAGTGTCAGCTGTGTCCCCACGTCCCCACACGCATCCCCAAGCCCTCGTACTCACGGCAGTTGCTCTCGTCGGAGCCGTCGCCGCAGTCGTTCTCACCGTCGCAGCGCCAGAGCTTGAGGGCGCAGTGCCCATTGTCACACTTGAACTCATTGGGCTCGCAGGGGGACGGGGTGCCTGGGGGGCATGGGGCAAGTCAGCACCCAGAATCCCAGAATCAATTTGGTGAGGACCTTTGAGATCATTGATGACCCAACACCACTTTGTCACCCAGAATACGGCACTGAGTGCCACATCCAGGCTTTCCTTAAACACTTCTAGGGATGGTGACTCCACCACCTCTCTGGGCTGCCCCTTCCAATGCCTAGTCACCCCTTCTGTTTAGTGCTTCTTTCTAATATCCAGACTAAACCTCTGCTGCACACCTTAGGACTGTGTCCTCTCATCCTGTTGCTAGTTCTCTGGGAGCAGAGCTCCACCCCCAGCTGGCTGCACCCACCATTCAGGGAGTTGTGGAGTGGTAAGGTCCCCCCTCAGCCTCCATTTCTCCAGGCTGAGACCCCCAGCTCCCTCAGCCACTCCTCACAGGACTTGTGTTCCAGACCCTTCACCAGTCTTGTTGCCCTTCTCTGGACTTGCTCCAGCATTCCTAAATTGCAGGGCCCAGAACTGGACACAGCACTCGAGGTGTGGCCTCACCAGTGCAAAGTACAGGGGAAAAACCATTGCCCTGGTCCTGCTGGCCACACCATTCCTGATCCAGGCCAGGAGCCATTGGCCTTCTCAGCCACCTGGGCACTGCTGTCTCACGTCCAGCGCTGCTGGCCATCAGTGTCCCCAGGTCTCTTTCTACCTGACTGCTGTCCAGGCACTCTGTCCTCAGCTGGTAGCAGTGCAGGGGTTGTCATGGCCAAGGTGCAGGACCCGGCATTTGGTCTTGTTAAATCTCACATCGTTGGATTCATCCCTTGGATCCAGCCTGTCCAGATCCCTCTGCAGAGCCCTCCTACCCTGCAGCAGATCCACACTTGCACCCAACTTAGTGTGGATCTCAATGCCCTCACCCAGATCATCAATAAAGATATTGAACAGGACTGGGCCCAACACTGATCCCTGGGGGACACATCTGGTGACCAGACAGCAACTGCACCATCTCCCAGCACTCTGGGCCCAGCCATCTGCCAGTTCCTAGCCCAGCACAGAGTGAACCTGCCCAAGCCACGGACTGCCAGCTTTTCCAGGAGTTTGCCAAGGCAGACAGTGTCCAGGGCTGAAGCCCAGGCAGAGCCCCCCCAGACCTTGGCCATCCCCCAGGACCCACCGCAGGCGTCCTCGTCAGAGCCATCGGCACAGTCGGGCTCTCCGTCGCACAGGTAATCCCGGGGGATGCAGCGCCCGTCCCTGCAGGCGGCCTCACCCCCCTGGCACCCTCTGGCCACTGGTTTTGGGAGACGTGGGGTGAAGGGGCGCAGGGGGGACGCTGGGGTGGTGCCTGCGGGGACGGTGCTCAGCGGGCGCGTGGTGGCCGGGCGAGCGGTGCTGGGGGGCGGCCGTGGCGGGGGCTCTGGGGGCAGATAAAAGGGGGGTTATGGGGGGATCTAAGGGGAATGGAGGTGAAGAGGGAAGGTTTGGGTGGGGTTGGAGGGGAGGGGTGCAAGGGGGGGTTTATGTGGGGATGTAGGGGCAAAATGGGGTGCAGAGGGGTTATAGAGGGAGAAGAGGGGTGTGAGGAGTATTTATGGGGGCATGAATAAAATAGGGGTGCAGGGAGATTAAAATGAGAAATGGGGATGCAGGGTGGTATAGAGGGGTACACCGGGCAAAAGGGGTGTGGGAAATGTTTATGGGATGCAGGGGAGTTGGGGGAAATTATAGCACAGTGGAGTATAAGGGGGTATATGGGAAAAAGGGGTTGCAGGGAATGTTTATGGGGGTGTAGGGGTAAAATAGGGTCCAGCGGGGTTAAAGGGAGAACTGGGGATGCAGGGGGAGAGTTTAGGAGGGTTACAGGCAGGAAAGGGGGTGCAGAGGGGGAGTGACAGGGCCATGGCGTGGCAAATGGGGGGCAGGGGGGTTTGTGGGGCCAGAGGGGGTTCCAGGGGTGCTGAGCTGGCTCACCACATCCCTCCTCATCAGAGGCATCGTGGCAGTCGGGCCGGCGGTCGCAGCGATATTCCACGGCCACGCACTCCCCGCTCCCACAGGAGAACTCCCTCACAGTGCAAGCGCGTGGCTGGGGGGTCACTGCAGCCGGGGAGGGGGCACATGGTGAGGGGGTCACCCCGAAACATCCCCCACCTGAATTTGGCTGGGGCCAATACAGCCAGGATGTGAGAGCCAG
The DNA here is from genome assembly GCA_013400495.1 of Nicator chloris. NCBI lineage: Eukaryota > Metazoa > Chordata > Aves > Passeriformes > Pycnonotidae > Nicator > Nicator chloris. The sequence goes on along the minus strand of WAAE01020586.1, from coordinate 77,429 downwards.
CAGAGTAACACACGTTGGGATGTGGTGCTCTGAGCCCCCTGGCCCCAAACTGCTCCAGAGCACCCCAAAACCCCTTCAGGCTCCCCCCAAAGCCCCTCCCGGGCTCACCGGCTCCCAGGCGACGGAACTGGAAGCCCTGGGGGGAGGTGAGGTAGGAGGCGATGGAGCCGCCGGCCAACAGGTCCCGCAGGACCCCCTCGAGCTGTGCCTCGTCCCCGTTCCCCTCTGAGCCCACATCCAGCTCCACGAACACGTCCCCATCCAGCTGCCTGAGGGACAAGGGGTCAGCACCCTGAAATAGCCACACTGCACCCCCAAATCAGCCCTGAGCCTCCAAAGTGCACCCCAAGAAATCATCACCTCCAATCCACCCCATCACCTCCAAATATCTGTCACCCCAAAAACTCCCTGCACTCCCAAAAGCTCCTCACTGCACCCTGAAATGTCCTCATTGCACCCAAAAAGCCCCTCTTTGCACCCAAAACATTCCCATCACCTCCAATCCACCCCAACACCCACAAAACCTCTATCCTCCCAAAAGCCCTTCATTCCACCCCAAAACTTCCTCATTGCACCCCAAAATCTCCTCATTGCATCCCAAAACATCCCCTTCACCTCCAATCTGAGCCCATCAACTCCAAACGTCTCCATCATCCCCAAAATCTCCCTGCATTCCCAAAAGCTCCATGCTGCACCCCAAAAGCTTCTCATTTGTATCCCAAAATCTCCCCAGAGGATGCCTTTCTCCCCCAGGCCCCCCTGCTCCACCTGTTTTCCTGACCTTCCAAAACCCTCTGGGCCCCCCCAAATGCTCTAAACCCCTCTAGACTCCCCCAGGCCCCGAAAAGCTCCTCAAGCCTCCCCACTCACTTGATGAAGACCACACTGACCAACTGCTCCCCAGGCACTTTGTAATACTCTGACTCCAGCTGTTGGGGGGCAGAAAATGAGAGGTCAGGATGGTCCCTTGGGTGTCCCCCAGCCCCAGCAACCCCGAGTCCTCCCAGTCCTCACCGTATCCACCACAGCCTCAGAAATCTCCCGAAATTCCTCGGAATCAGGGTCCTCCAGCCGTGAGCTGTAGTCGATGCTGCGGGTGAAGTTCACCAGCGCCCGGAAATAAACTGGGGGCAAGGGGTGCCAAAGTTGGGGGATGAGGTGTCAAAACTGGGGGGGTGGCACCTGCACACCCAAAAAATCCCCCTCTGTGACCCTCACCCAGCTGTGACCTCCCCTCCCGATGTTCCTCCTGCTCCCCAGCTCTGTCCCCCGCAGTGATTGGGATCCCACCCAATGAAGCACAGGAGGAAGAAATGTGGGGGTGCAGAAAAGGAGGGTCCCCAAAAAGTGTCACTTACTGATCGGGGGGTCGTCCTTGGGCTCAGCCACCACCATGCCTGCGGGCGCGGGGCGGGGCCTGGGCACTGCCCCCAGGGAGGAGGAGGAGGAAGAGGAAGAGGAAGAGGAAGAGGAGGAGGATGAAGAGGAGACAGAGGTTGAGAGTGGTGCCAGCGCATACCAGCCCGGGGCCAGGTGCCATACGCAGTGTCCCCTTACCGGTGGGTGCCAGCCCGCTGCTGGGAGCCGTGGTCCTGACTGTCGGTGGCCAGGGAACACCACTGCCATCCTCCCCGCTGCCATCTGCCACGGGCACAGTGTGAGGGTGGCACCTGCCCACAGGCACCCCACATGTGGGGACACCCACCCACGGTTACACCCACCCACTCATGGTGGTGGCCACATTTGCCACCAAATGCCACCAGATCCCAGTGCCATCCACGATGGGGACAACGTGGTGGCACCAGGGGGGCATCCACACGTGCGACACACTCCCATGGTGACACACACCCATGGCAGCAACCATCTGGTGACATTTTACTGTCAGATGCCACCAAGTCCTGGTGCCACCTGCCCCGAGGACAACATGGGAGCACCCAGGGTGGTATCTACCCATGGTGATACCCACTCATGGTGACATTCACTCACGGTGATTGTCACCCACTGCCACCCTGCCACCAGCTGCCACCAAATCCTGGTGGCATCTGTGATAGGGACAACACGACTGGCACTCACTCACAGTGACATCCACCCACTCAGTGCCACCTTATCCCCAGATGCCACCATGTCCAAGTGGCAACCACAACGAGGGCAGTGCAAGCAGTATCCAGGGTGGCACCCACATAGCCAGTGCCACCTTAGTGCTGGATGCCATCAGGTCCATTTCCCATCTGCAATGGGGACAGCTGAGTGAGTGGCACCCATGGTGGCACCAACAGATAGTAAGACCCCCTGCCTGGTGACACCCATTCATGTCACACCTACCCATGGTGACATCCAGCCACAGTGACTCCCAACCCTGGTGGCACCGACCCACCCAGTGTCATCCACAGTGGGGACTGTGCAAGTGGCACACAAGGTGGCATCAGGACCCACCCACCCTGGTGCCCCCTGGGGTCCCCTCACCTCCAGAGGCCACCAGGTCCTCATCATCTGACAGGTGCCGGTAGTAGCGCCATCCCTGTGTGTCCCCGACATGATCGGCCACTGTGTCCTCAGGGAAGGCGTCGGCCCAGCCGCGGGTGCTGCCGGTGACCTGGGGGATGGGGCCACCATGGGATGGGGCCACCCGCGGGACACGGCCTTGCGGGTGCCCAGCCACGTCACCCGGGGGGGGGG
>WAAE01020586.1:50383-69021 GCA_013400495.1 Nicator chloris | reverse complement strand
GGGGGGGGGCGGGGGAGCGTGGGGACACCGTGGGACACTACTGGGAACTTTAAGGGAACACAAGTGTTGGGGGAGAACGGGGGTACACCCCTGGGAACTTTTACAGGGACGTGGGGTGCAGGACATCATGGGGCACCTGTAGGAACATTTACAGGGACACAGGGGTGTGTGGGGACACGGGGGCCGCCTCTGGCCAGTTGCAGGATGACACGGGGCTGCATGGGGACACCGTGGAGCACCTGTGGGAGCTGTTATGGTGACACGGGGTGAAATGGGGGTCACCTCTGGGAACATTTATGAGGAGATGGGAGTGCATGGGAACACCTTGGGACACCCTGGGAACTTTTATGGGGACACAAGAGTCACCTCTGGGAACTTCTACAGGGTCATGGGGGTGCGTGGGGACACCGGAGGCGCATGGAGGACACATGTGGGAACTTCCACGAGGGTTCCGGGGTGCATGGGGACCCCACAGCCACCCAGGCACGTGAGGAAGTTTGGGAGCAATGGGGGACGTGGGGGGTTATAGGGACTCTGGGAGTACCAGGGAGTGTGGGGGGCTATGGAGGAACAAGGGAGTTATAGGAACTCCCTTGGGGCACACGTGGAGCTATGGGGGTACCAGGGGCGTAGAGTAGAGAGGGGTCTGTGGGGGCACAGGGGTGCTATAGGGGCTATAGGGGGACCAGGGGCGAGGGCTGTATGGACACTGAGGTTCATAGGGCCTACGAGGGACACCAGGGACATCAAGTGATATGGGGGGCTATAGGGGCACAAGGGGGCTGTGGGAGTTATTGGGGCACAGGACAATATAGGGAGTATATGGGGAACACAGGGAGCACGGCCGATATAGGGGGCTATGAGGGCACAGGGGTTTTTAGGGTCCAGGGGGCGATTATAAGGGCTATGGGTTCTGGGAGGAGGTTGTATATGGGGGCCAGGGGGGTCAGAGTGGGCTACGAGGGGCACAGGGTGTATGGGGGGCACGGGAGATACAGGCTCAGGGAGGGGGTGTATGTGGGGGCCATAGGGGCTGTATGAGAACACGGGGGATATGGGGGGCACAAGGCTGGTTGGAAGGGGCTATGGAGCGATTAGGGGTGATCAGGGGGGCTGTGGAGGCACAGGGCTGGTTGTAGGTGCTGTGGGGTCTGGGAGGAAGGATATACGGGGCCATATAATCCATGGGAACTATAGGGGCCATAGGAGCCATATGGGGACACCAGGGATGGTTGTAGGGGCTATGGGGTCCAGGAGGGGAGGATATATGGGGCACTGAGCACATGAAGGCTATAGGAGCCATATGGGCACACCAAAGGCACAGGGAATATGAGGGGACGGGTGGTTATAGGGGCTTGGGGGCTCTAGGGGCCAAGGGGGTGGGGAGGGATGTATGGGGGCCAGAAGGGCCTGAGGCAGCCACCAGGGCCACAGGGAATATGGGGACTATGGGGACATGGGGTGGTTGTGGTGACTATGAGGGTACAGGTGGGTCGTAAGGGCTCTGGGAGGCGTGCAGGTGGCTGTGGGGGGCACTGAGGTAGTCCTCAGGGCTGTGTGGCACACAGAGAGGTATGGGCACTATGGGGGGCACAGGGTTTGGGTCACTGGGGCTAAGGGGGCCACGGGAGCAGTTAGAGGGACTATGGGGAGCACTGGGGGACCAGAGGGTCTGGGGGGGACATGGGGCACTCTGGGGGTACACAGGGGGTACAGAGGCAATAGAGGGCAAGGGAGTTTGGGATCTGTACAAGGTTTGCCGGGTGCTGGTGCCACGTCCCCCCAAGGCCAAGGTTAATGTTTAACCCCCCCACCAAGACCCAGCTGGGCACCATGTGCCCATTCCCAGGGGTGCCCTTGGGTGCTCCCGATACCAGCGGGGATTTAAGGCTGGTGGGTGCCCGGGACAGCCACACTTGAGCCATGGCTGCGATGCTGAGCCTCGTCCTGCTGCTGGTGGCCGGTGGTGAGGTGTCCCCTGACCCCCTCCATGTCCCCAGGCTCAGGCAGGTGCCTGTTGGGTGACCGTGCCGTGTCCTGCAGGTGTTCACGCCGCGGTGCTGCCGGACTCCCGGGTGGTCAACGGGCAAGATGCGGAGCCCTACAGCTGGCCCTGGCAGGTGAGGGGGCACGGGGGCACAGGGCAGTGGCACCCATGTGGGGGGATGGTGGCACCCAGCAGTGTCTTCCCCCCGCCAGATCTCGCTGCAGTACGAGCGGGACGGCGCCTTCCACCACACCTGCGGAGGCACCTTGATTGCCGCCAACTGGGTGATGACGGCCGCGCACTGCATCTCGTGAGGGCACCGGGCTGGGGCTGCAAGGGGGCTGCAGGGATGGGGGCTGGGGTACAGAAATGGGTGTTGGATACAGGGGTGGGGTGCAGGGATTGTGCAGGAAGGAGGCAGAAGGGCTTCAGAGTGCAGGGATGGGTGAGCGGAGGGGTGCAGGGTGCAGGGGTCAGTACAGGAGGGGTGCAGAGGGGCGCATGGGGTGCAGGGAGGAGTGCAAGTTGGAGAGGTGGGTGTAATGGGAGTTCGCGGTGCAAGGGAGTGCAGAAGGGCTACAGGAGGAATGCAAAGTGCAGGGATGGGCAGGAGGGAATGTGGGGTGCAGGGATGGGTGCTGCAGCGTAGGGATGGATGCAGAAGGGTGTAGGGACAGAGCATGGAGAGAGTGCAGGTGGGTGCTGAGGTACAGGAGGGGTGCAGGGGAATGCAGGAGTGCAGGGATGGGTGCATGGAGAAGGTTCATGGGGGTACAGGAGGGTTCTGGGTACAGGAGGGATGCAGGACGGGTGCAGTGGGGTGGAGGGAAAGAATCCTGAGTGCAAGACTGAGTTCTGGGAGCAGGGAGGGCATTCAGGGTGCAGGGAGGGGTTACCATATGCATGGAAGGAGTGCATGGCTGGGGTGAAAAGTGCAAAGTGGGTGCAGAGATGATGTGCAGTGCAGGATGGGTGCAGGGAGGGGGCTCAGAGGGCAGGGAGTGAGTTTGAGTGCAGGGTGGGTGCATGGGGAGGTGCAGGGAGTTCAGGGTGAAGGGCGGGGGGTTTAGGCCTAGGAAGAGGTTCAGGGTGCAGAGGAGATGAGGTTCAGGGTGCAGAGAGGTGGGTTTGGGTGCAGACTGGTGCATAGAGAGGTGCAAGGAGGGGATTTAGGGTGAAGGGCAGCGTGTTTGGCTGCATGAAAGGGTCCCGGGTGCAGGAGGGATGCCGAGGGAGAGCCGCACCCGCTGACCCCACTTCTTCCTGGCAGCAAATCCCGCACGTACCAGGTGGTGCTGGGGGAGTACGACATGAGCGCCGGGGAGGGCCCCGAGCAGCGCATCCCCGTGAACTCCGACGACATCTTCGTGCACCCCAAGTGGCTCAGCTTCTGCGCGGCCTGCGGGTGAGCGGGGTCCCTGGGGGTCCTGGGGAAGCCACGCCCCCCCGGCCGCCCCACTGACCCGTGTGCCCGCACGCAGCAATGACATCGCCCTGATGAAGCTGCAGCGCCCGGCCGTGCTCTCAGCGGAGGTGCAGGTGGGGCGGCTGCCGCCCGCCGGCTCCATCCTGCCCAACGGGTACCCCTGCGTGCTCAGCGGCTGGGGCCGGCTCACCAGTGCGTCCGGGGAGCGGGAGGGAGGGCAGCGACGGCCGGACACGGAGGGATGGGTGGGGAGCTGGGTGGAGGCAGGGAGAGATATATGGGGAAATGGACGATAAGATGGAGGGAGGGATGGAGAAATGGGGAGATGGATGGGGGATGGATGGGGAGGTGAAGGGATGGCTGGGGAGATGGTTGGGGAGGTGGGTGTAGGGATGGACGGAGGGATGGTGAAGGGTTGGAGGGATAGATGGGGAAATGGATGGGAAGATGGAGGGAGGGATGGGGGATGGAGAAGTGGGGAGATGGATGGGGGATGGTTTGGGAGATGGAGGGAGGGGATGAGGGATGGTTGAGAATTGGTTGGACATGGGATGGATAGAGGGATTGATAGATGGGGGGATGAATGGGGAGATGGAGGGAGGGATGGTTGGGGAGATGGTTGAAGGGGTGCCAGGATGGGGAAGTAAGGGAGGGTTGGGTGGAGGGATAGAGGAACAGACAGGGAGATGAATGGGGAGGTGGAGGGAGGGTTGGAGGAATGGAGGGATGGAAGAATGGATGGAAGGATGGATGGATGGATGGAGAGTGTTTAGGAAGATGGTTGGAGGGGTAGATGAGGGATGAGGGCATGGAGGGATGGAGAAGGTGTGGAGAAATGGATGGGGAGATGAAGGGAGGAATGGAAGCATGCAGGGATGGAGGGACAAAAGGAGGGTTGGAGGTCTTGAAGGATGCAGAGGTGGATGAATGTGGGATGAATGGAAGGAAGATGGATGGATGTAGGATGGATAGAAGAAGGTGGATGGATGGATGGATGGATGGATGGATGGATGGATGGATGGATGGATGGATGGATGGATGGATGGATGGATGGATGGATGGATGATGGATGCATGCATGCATGCATGCATGTGGGATGGAGGGCCATGGGTGGACCCTGGGGTACTCTGATCCCACAGCTGGGGGGTCGCTGCCAGACCGGCTGCAGCAGGCAGAGCTGCCTGTGGTGGACTATGAGCACTGCACCCAGCCCGACTGGTGGGGGGCCCTGGCCATCCGCCAAACCATGATCTGTGCCGGCGGTGCCGAGAAGGCCGGATGCAATGTGGGTACCGCACTGGGATGCAGGGGGGCACATCCTGGGACCCCTGTGGTGCTGACCCTGCCTCATTCCACACCTCAGGGTGACTCCGGGGGCCCACTGAACTGCCAGGCTGAGGATGGGACCTGGGAGGTCCACGGCATCGCCAGCTTCGTGTCGGCCCTGGGCTGCAATGCCGCCAAGAAACCCACCGTGTTCACCCGCGTGTCCGCCTTTGAGGACTGGATTGCAGAGGTGGACACAGGCTGCCAGGGTGCCAGGGAATGGGATACTGGGTTGTTAGGGTGCAAGGGTGCCAGAGAATTGGGATATCATGGTGTCAGGATGCCAGGGAATTTGGGTACCATGGTGCTGGGGAATTGGGATGCCATATCAGCGTGCTGGGTGCCAGGGCAATGGGATCCCAGGGCTCTGGGGTGCTGGGGTACCAGGGCACCAGGGGGAAAAAGGGCCAGGCTGCTGGGGTGCCATGGTATTGGTGTACCAGGTGTTGGGGTGCAATGTATAGGGGTGCTCTGATGCTGGGGTACCAGAGGATGGGGCTGTCAGGGTGCCATGGTGCTGGGGTACCAGATGTCACAGTGTCACAGTGCCATGGTAAAAGGGCTCTGGGGTGCTGGGATGCTGGAGTGCCAGGGTACCAGGCTGCTGGGTGCCAGGGTAGTGGGGTGCCAAAGTGCCAGGGCACAGATGTGCCACAGCACTGGAGTGCTTGGGTATCACGGAGCTGAGGAAAAAGGGCTCTGAATTGCTGGGATGCCAGGACAATGGGGGCCAGGGGGTAGGGAGGGTACCATGGCACCAGGTCTCTGGGGTGCCAGGTTGCTGGGCTGCCAGGACAACAATTTAACAGAGCTCTGGAGTGATGGGGTGCCAGGGTTCTGGGTACTGGTGTGCTAGGGAACTGGGGTATCAGAAGACAGGGGTGCCAGGATGACATGGTGTAAGTGTACCAGGACTCATGGATGCTGGGGCATTGGAGTGCTGGGGTGCCAAGGTAATGGGGTACCAGGGCTCTGGGTTGCTGGGATGCCATGGTACTGGGGTGCTGAGGTGCTGGGCACTGGTGTGTTGGGCCCTGGAGGTATTGGGATGCCATAGTGCTGAGGTGCTGGGGTGCCGGGGTGTTGGGTTATTAGAATGTTGGGGTGTCAGGGTGTTGGGGTGCTGTCCTCCTGTCTTAGAAGCTTCTCCCTTCCAGACCATGAGAGACAACTGAGTGTGGCAGCATCCTTGTCATCAACTCCCCTGCCTGGCACCGGGCAAATAAACCACCAAAAGCTGGCACCAGTGTGTCCCTGTACTGGGGAGGGTCTGGAGGCAGCAGGGGCTGCCCCATTGCTAGCGGATAGTACTGGGAGCACCCAGATGTGCCCAATGTCATGGGGATGGACACCCAGAGACACGCCAGTGTCACAGGGATGGACACCCAGAGATAGACACAAAGGAGTTAGACACTGAGAGGTGCCCAGACACCTCAGGGATGGGCACCCACAGATGCCCAGATGCCATGGAGATGGCACCCTCAGACACCTGGATCCCATAGGGATGGGTACCCAGGTGCCATGGGGATGGGTAGCCTCAGACACCCAGGTGACACAGAGCCAAGCACCCCAAAGTGCCCTGTGCCATGGGTGTGGGCACCCTGCTGCCAAGGGCACCCCAAGACACATCAGCACAGTGGCTCTGGGTGCCCTGAGGACACAGGGATGGCCCCAGTGCCACGGTGCCGGGCACCCAGTGACATCCTGTCCCCCCACGGAGCCTGGCCCCCCCGAGGCTGCAGGACAGCCCCCTTGGGGTGCCCCATGGCTGGATGCCCATGATCGTGGCCCTCCTGGCCTGGCTGTCGCTTCGCAACCGCCGGCACCAGCGCGTGACCAGCGAACAAAGAGCCCTTTCACCAGCGCCCCTGCCGTGACCAGCACCCTGGGACCCCCCAACGGGGCACCCCAGCGCCCTCCCCCCGCCCCCCCCAGGGACCCCACAACCATAGGTGCTGCAGCACCCCCCAGTTCCTGCTGGGATCTGGGTGGAAAATTCCAGCACCAGGGCTGTATAAGTTTTATGGGCCCCTTGTCACCGTGTCCTTGGGGACCTTTGCTCTCCTGGTGGTGGCCCCGGCATCGCCTGCCCCGGCAGCCCCTCGCTATCACCGGCCCTTTGCTCCAGGGGAGGGGGAGGCTGAGCTCCCCCAACTCGTGACACCCTTGCACAAGTTGGGGCCACCTGGCAGAGGCCCAGAGTGGCAGAAAAGGTGACCCAGCACAGCACAGGGAGTCAGGGTGGGCAGCACCAGCCATGACCCCAGTGCCACTGGCATGAATTGTTGGTGGGATAGCACTGGGTGGTGCCACCTTTTGGGTGCAACCACCCTGGGGTGGAAGTGGGGTGCAGGGACAGGAGTGTGGCAGTGCCAGGGGGCTGGTGTGGGGCTCTGGGACTTGTGTGGGCAATGTGGGACTGGTATAGGTGTCTTGGGACTGGTGTGGTTGCTGTGAGGCTGCCATGGGTGCTACAAGCATGGCACGAGCACTGTGATACAGGTGGTACACACCTGGCAGAGGTCCTGTGAGCCTGGCATGGGTGCTCTGAGTGTGGGATGGGTGCTGTGGGCATGGGATGGGTGCTGTGAGACTGCCCTGGGCAATACAAAGCATGGTGTGAGTACTGTGAGCCTGCCGGGGTGCTGTGAGCAGGATATGGGTGCTGTGAGCCTGGCACGGATGGTGCAATCCTGGGATGGGCTCTGAGAGCCTGGCGTGTGTTCTATGAGTGCGGGATGGGTGCTGGAGTGTGGGATGGGTACTGTGGGTGTGGGATGGGTGCCATGAGCTGGGTGTGGGTGATGCAAGCCTGCCAAAGGGGCTACAAGGCTGGCAAAGGTGCTGTGAGCATGGCATGGGTGGTCCACACCTGGAGAAGTGAGGAGTGAGACTGGAATTGGTGCTGTGAGACTGATCCAGGTGTTACCAGAGTGACAAGGGTGCTCTGAGCCTGTACAGGTGTTATCAGTGTGACAACCGTGCTGTGAGTGTGATACAGGCGATATCAGTGCAACATGAGTGCTGCCAGCCTGGTCCTGCTATTGTGGGCACGGTGTGGGTGCTGTGAGCCTGGCACCAGCGCTGTGCCTGGGCATGGGAGCTGCGAGTCTGGCACGGGTGCTATGAGCCTGGCACTGGCGCTGCAGGGTTGGCACAAGCACTGCAAGCCTGGCACCGGTGCTGTGAGCCTGGCGTGGGCACTGGGAGGCTGGCAGGGGCACCACGAGCCTGGCATGGGCCCCCGGCCCCCCGGGGCAGCTCCTCCCTCGCCAGTGGTGCCAAGCGGCTGCAAACCCCCCGTGCCCGTGTCCGTGGCCTCTGGCCGGACCCACCCCCGCCGGGTGACTCAGCCCGAGAGGCTTTTCCTTATATAACGCGGCACCGCGCGGAGCCCCACGGAGCGGCCCCTGCCTCAGTTTCCCCTCGCCGGGGCGTCACTGTCACTGCTGCCACAGCCGCCGCTGCCATGTGGATGGTGTCACCGCCGGTCGGTAAGTGTCACCGGGATGCCGCTCGGCCCCTTTGCGAGGTGTCCCCCATCCCTAAAAATCATCATTTGTCGAGGGTTAGTAGAAAAATTAGGGTCATCAGGGCAGAAAACTGTAAAATACATGAATTGGTCCCCCAAAATAGGTTAACTTTGCACTTCCTGTGGCTGAACCCCTTTTCCCTGAGCCTTGGGGGTGGCGGGGGGCGGGGGGCCGTGAGCTAGCCCTGGGGGCACAACCCCCTGGTAATGCACCTGGGAAGAACCAAAATCACCTTGCTTTTCCCGCAAAGCGGTGATGAAATCTGCGTGAGCAGTGCAGGGCTAAGGAATTCCCTCCCATCTCGGCACTTTGATTTTGGGGCGAGAAACCCCAGGAACGGGCGAGCTTGGGAACCCCGGCAGTGCCCGGGTCCTTGACGCTCACAGGTGGCTGGATCCGGTGCTGCGACAGCTCCGCCGGATTCCAAGGGCCCCTATCCTGCCTGGCGCTGGGAAGGGACGGCAAATCCCCAAATCCCAAAATTTAGCTTTCAAAGATCCCAAACTCACCCCAAATTAAGGGATAAAGGTGGGGCGTAGCACCCAGCACGGCCTCAGACCCCCCAGAAATCCCCGGTTCCGGTAAAAGCAGGAGGGCCCGTGCGGGGCTCAGGGGGGATTTTCCCGGCTCAGCCCGTGCCGGCGGCTCCGGGCGCGGTGTCCAAAGGTCGCTCTCGCGGCGGCGCTCGGAGCCGCCGACCCCCGGCACCTCAGCTCTCCTGCGGTTCTTCGTGGTTTTCCCACCTGGGGAGCTGTTCTGGTGGCACTGCGGCGACGAGCCCGCGGGGGCTCGGCCCGGAGCAGCTCGGGGGGGCTCTGAGTGGGCTTGGGGGGTTTGTCTTGCTCTGACGTCCTGTTTTCTTTCAGATGAAGGATCTGCCTGGCTTTGGGACACGGCAAAGGCGGGGGGCAAAGGACAGGACCCTTAAATTGTTTCCCTAAAGCTTAGCCCGATAGGTATATAAGATCCATAGAGCTTAAACCGGGGTTGGCTTTTAGTCTAAGCTTGGGTTTGTCTTAATTTGTCTTTATTTTATTATGTTTTATGGTTCTTTTATTAATTTCTTTGCTTTTTTGGCCTCTTTTATTCCTTTTTTGGCCACCGGTGGGGAGCTCAGCAGCAGAGCTTGCACAAATCAATCCCCTGCTGCTTCCTAAACAGATTTTGGGGGATTTTGGTTTGAGGAGGGGGAACCCCTGCACCAACCTGCTATGTTTTGGGGGGGCTGCAGCCCCTCCCTGGTTGGAACACGGTGGGGGGTTGTAGGCATTTTCCAGCCCACTAAGAAGCTGGTGCTGAGCGAGCAAGCGGGACGAGGATGGGCACTGGAATTCCTCCGGAAAAACGTGGCCAACGGGCTCTCCGTGGCCAACCTCCTGGCTGGGCTTTCCTCCATCCTCTGCAGCGTCAACAGGTGGGGGAAACTGGGAAAAAAAGGTGAAAAATGGGGCTGGGGAGTGGGGGTCATCCTGGTTGTGCTCTCTCTGTGGCCAAGCTGGTGGCGAGGCTCCCCTCCAGCCTCTGCAGCATCAATAGGTGGGGGAAAAAAAGGGGGAAATGGGATAAAAAGAGAGGAAATGTGGTGAAAAAGATGCACAGAAGTGGAGGTCGCCCTGCTTTTCCTGGAAAAGGGAGGAAATGGGAGGGCAGAGATGCTAGGGAAGTGTTATTTGCCCTGGTTTGCTGGAAAAAGGGGGAAAGGTGGGTAGGAAAGATGGAAATAGGGTGAAAATCGGGTAGAAAAGTGGGGGGCAGCCCAGTTTTGCTGGAAAAATGGGGGAATGGGAGGAAAAAGGGAGATGAGAAATGGGAGACATGGTGGTTTGGCTCTCTCCATGGTGAAAGGCTACTCACCTTTGGCCTCTGCAGCATCAATAGATGAGGGGGTAAAAATGGAGGAAATGGGCTGCAAAGGGGTGAAAAAGTGTGTTGGGAAGTGGGAGTCAACCCCAATTTTTCTGGAAAATGGGGGAAATGTGATGATAAAGGAGGAAATAGGGTGCAAAAGGCGTAAATGTGGTGAAAAATAGTTGGGAAGTGGGGGTCACCCTGGATCTGCTCCTTCCATAGCCAACCTCTGAAGTCAGGCTCTCCTCCATCCAAACTCAGTGGGGAGGGAAAAAAAGGGCAGCTGGGGGGGGGGAAACAAATGGATGAAAAAGGAGGTTGCAAAGTGGAGGTCATCCCAGCTTTTGTTGGAAAAAAAGGGGAAATAGGACAAATACAGGATGAAAAGTGGAGATCACCCCGGTTCTGCTCTCTCTGTGGCCAACCTGGTGGCTGGGCTTACCTCCACCCTCAATAGATAGGGTAAATAAGGGAGAAATGGGGTGAAACAGAAGGGAACAGGGGCTGAGAAGTGGGGTTTCCACCTCAGGCAATACCAGTACTCCTGCTGGCTGCTGCTCCTGGGCTTCCTGCTGGATCTGGCTGATGGGGCCGTGGCCCGGCAGCTCAACGCCTGCTCGGTGCTGGGTGAGTGTGTCCCCCCGGCCCAGGGGTGACCAGCGGGGTGTCCCCTGTGCCCAGTGCCCACCTGGCACCTGCCCCTCGCTGCCCCCACAGGTGCCAAGCTGGATGACTTTGCCGATTTCACCACGTTCGGGCTGGGCACGGCGCTGTTGCTGCAGCCCCAGGGTGTACTGGGGGGGCTGCTGACCCTCGCCTACGTGCTGGCTGTCTTTGCCCGCCTCTGCTTCTTCTCCAGTGGTAAGATGAGCCCCTGGGGGTCAGCAGTTTGGGGTTTTGCCCCCCCCACATTGAACTCCTGACACCCCACAGGGATCCCCTTCACCTACCGGGGGCTGCCCTGCCCCTACGCCTCAGCGATGCTGGCCAGCACCTTCCTGCTCACCGGGGGACATGTGGCCCTGCTCCGCGTCGCCGCGGCTGCCATGATCCTGTTCATGGCCGACTGCGGCTTCTACCCCCACGACAGGGTGCTGGAGTCACAGCTCTGGAAGAAACTGGTTTACGCTGGAGGTGAGGATGGGGATGAACCTCTCGAGATGGTGTAGGGGGAGGAAGAGCAGATCCCTAAGGATCCTCCCACTCTGTAGGGGTGGTGGCTGTCCTGCTGGCACCGACGGAGGTGGCTGCTGTTTATTGCCTGGCCTGGGCCACGTCCTACATCGTCTTCCCTTTCGCCCTCTGGAGCTGCAAGGCCTGAGCCCTCCATAGAACATAATAAAGCCTTCCTTATCCTCATCCTTATCCTCCTTGTCCTTGCTCCGGATGCTGCTTCCTCCCTTCACTCTTCCCACTGAATGCAGGTGGCAGAAGGAGCCTGCTAAGGTAAAAAAAGAGAAAGGCTCAACTTCAGGGAAGCCCCCAAATCCCTGTTCTTTTGGGGGGGTGAGGGAAACCTCATCCCCCCACATCAACAGCAGAGACCTCCAAATCCTTGGGAAACAGGAAATTTAGCCCTGACAAGAGACCCCCAAGTCCTTCTCTACACAGGAAACTGAAGTTTAGGGATTGCTCACACGGCCCAGTGCGAATTCATTACAAAGGGAGGTTCACACTCCAAATATGAGGAAGGCCCTCCCTGGGTGGGAGGAGGAAGATGCTGATCAAACTTCCACAGGGTTTCCGTCACGGTATTCACTGGGAACAGTTTGGAATTTACCACATAATCCATGGCTACAATACCATCCCAAATGTGTTTTCACCCCCTCAGTGTGACACCACTGGGGCAGGGAAAGGGGGGAAGCAGGACTTGATCCAAAGTCTCTGGCAAGCTGGAGGCTGCCGGACCGCGGTGGCTGGAGCACAGAGGGTGTGGGTGGAGGAAGGAAGCGAAGGTCAAACCTGGTGCTGGAGAAACACTCAGGATGTCTGAGGAGGCTCTGGCAGCAGGAGCAGCTGTGCGAGGTGGCTCCTGCTGCGTCCCCCCGGGATAAATCCCAGCTCCGGGAGAGCAGGACTCTTCCCCGCGGCAGGGAATGTCAGGATGGGGCCACGGCTGGAGCTGGCACCCGGCGCCACAGCTGCTCTGGCATCGGCCCCGCTCTGGCCTCCCCCACGCCATTCCCACCCGGAGCATGCAGGAGCCGGGAGACGGAGAACCAGCACAGATTTTATTGATATAAAAAGGGTGATTTGATAATAAATACCGGGGGGTTAGAAAAGGGGGTGCAGGGCAGGGGCTGGGCTGTCATTCCCCCGATCCCTGCATCTGCTTGCAGAAGGAGTCAAACTGCTGCTGCTCCAGCTCCGTCATCACCCGGTTCAGGGCGTAGATCTGGGATTGGGAAAGGGTGGATGACAGAGGGCCACGCCTTGGGCCGTGTTCCTCCCCATTCCCGTGTTCCCACCTCTGCCCGCTGCCGCTGCTTCAGCTCCTGCTGTGCCGACCTCTGCTTGACCTTTTCGAGGCGAGCCGCTGGCTCCCGCGGCTTCGGCCGCTCCTTCCGCGCCCCCGTGCCCGGATCCATGGCTGCGACACGGGGAGGTCACCCGGGGACCCCGGGCCCACCCACACGGGGCCCCCCATGTCCGTGACTCCGCCAGACAAACGAGGCTCACATGGGGTGCCCCAATGGCATCCTCACAGGGGACTCCCCTCAAATCCATCCTGGGCCACAGAGATGACCCCCAAACCCATTCTGAGCCTTACAGGTGACCCCAAAATGCATCCTAAGCCTCGCAGGAGACCCTCAACCCCACCCGGAGCCTCCGAGGAGACATCCCCCCCTCACCCCATCCTGAGCCTCTAAAGTGCCGTCACACCCCAGAGACACTCTTGACCCCCACAGGGGGCCCCCAAGGCTTCTCCCCATCAACCCCATTCCCCGGCCCCCTCAGCGGCCCCATCTCCTCACACTTCGCCCCCCAGCACCCCGCCCACTACCTGTCCCAGAGTACCCCCAGTCCCACAGACACCCCTGTCCCAAAGCCCCCCAAACCTCCTCTCCATCCTCACAGCCCCCTGCATGCCACTGCCCATAGAGACCACTGACGCAAGCCTCCCCAGCCCCTCAGAAATCACAACCCGCCCAAACCCGACCACCCTCAGTATGGCGCCCCCCATGCCCCACAGCCTCCCCCAAACCCACAGGCATCCCAGTCCCACAACCCCCAGCTCTCAGTGCCCAACAAGGTCCTCCCCAGGCCCATAGTGACGCCTCAGACCCCTCCAAAGCCCCGGTACCGCCTTCCTGCCCCAGCCGAACCCCTTGGGCCCCTCGCTCCCTCAAGCCCCGGTGCCCCCCCGCGTTCCCCGGTACCGGAGGGGCTATGCCCGGGGCAAGATGGCAGCGGACCGCTTCCGCCTTTCGGCGCTCGATTGCCCGCCCTGGGCGCACGCGCGGAGCCCGGGGGCCGGGTGGCACAGCGCCGCCTGGCGGGCAGGCGCGGGGCTGCGCCCAGTGTCCCCCGGCGCTCCACCGTCCTTTGCTCCCCAGCGCGGGTATGTCCCACCCCCAGTGCACCACCCCATACAGTCCACCCTTATGTATCACCGCCCTACCTAGCGTTCCTCGAAATAGCCCCCCCCTGTATATCCCCATATATCCATATGCTGCTCATCCCCTGTACAGCTTGCCGCCTATGTATCTCCCCTATGGTACCATACTCCTGACACAGCCCAGGCCCTAAACATCACCCCCATATATCACTCTACTGTACAGGCCACCCCTATGTAACACTGCCCCACATAACCACTAGATATCTCCCTCCATATAGTATAGCCTATATAGCTCACCTCTATATATCACACCCCCATACAGCCCAGGCCCTACAAATAACCCCCCATACAGCATATCCCTATATAGCCCACCCCAACATATCACACTCCCTGTATAGAGCACTCCCCTGTATCATACCTCAGCATACAGCACCCTCTCTGTACCACCTCCTGTATACAGCCCACCCTCATACACCAGACCCTCAGTACAGCCCACCCTACACAGTTCAGCTCCTATACATTCCCCCTGTACATTCCAACACACAGTGTCCCCTACATTGACACACGGACCCCTGCCCAGGGCTGGGACACTGGCACAGCCTGAACACAGCACATATGGCATGGCCCAGCACAGTACATGTGGCACACATGTCACAGTACATGTCCCAGGCATGGTGACCCCTGACACGGTGAAACCCACGGTGCCCCCTAGCACGGTGAGAGACCCCTGCCATGGCACAGCCCACCATGGCACAGTGTCACAGACCAGGGGACAATGGCCCCAGCAGTGTGGCACCCCCAGCATGGTGACAGATCCCTGCTGTGGGACACCGTGGTGCCCCCAGCCCAGCCCAGCACCCCCACCCTGGGGCCGTCCACCACCCAGCCCCTTCTCTCCAAATCCTTTATTGCCATATCCCAGCCCCCCGCACTGGGATTCCCTGGAAGCACAGGACCGAGAGAAGTGGGCGGAATGCCAGATCCTGCCCAGCACCGGGACCAGTTCCTGGAGCGGGAAAACACCCAATAGGGCGGGGGGACGCCCCAAAAACCCCCGTTAGATACGGACAGTGTTGATCCGCAGCGGCTGTACATTCTTCCCGTTGGCATGGCTCTGCCCAGGACTAAAATATGAGCACAGCTTCCCGGGAAACCTCTCCCGGAAGGTGTAGAGCCAGGACATGTCGTCAGCGTTGTAGAAGATGAGGAGCCCCTTGTCGTAGTCCAGGAAGACGCCCACCTTCTCCAGCTTGCCCTTGACATTAAGCCGCGTCCAGGGCTCGGTGCAGGCGCTGTACTGGTTCCCGTCGTGCATCACGATGCAGTAGAACCCGCGGCTCGGCTGGATCTGGATGCTGCCCTTGCGGGTAACGGCCTCGTGGGCCAGGCCGATCATCCATTGGGTTTTTTCAGACACCACCACCTCCCAGTAGTGCACCCCAGCGCCAAAGGCCTCGGCGCCCAGCACCGACACCTCCACGTCAAAGCGCCGGGGCGAGTCCTGCAGCGGCTGTGGGTGTAGGTTGCCGTAGGCCACGATGGTGCAGTCATCCGACAGGATGAGGCGGTGGTGGGCAGTGCCAGGGTCCAGCGTCAGTGCTGCTGGCACTGGGACAGCAGGGACAGGAGGCACAAGGGTTAGTGCAGCCCCAGAGCCAGCGCAGGTGTTCTGTCCCACCAGGGTGACAACTGGCATGGGGGGAAGGTCACCGGGGTGGTCCTGTCCCCATCTCTCACTGGGGTGTCCTGGCCACATGCTCATCCTTTGTCAGTGATGTCCTGTCCCTGACTGGTATGTCCCTGCTCCTCATCACTGATGTCCCAGACCCTTGGCAGTAATGTCCCCATCTCTTGTCAGTGACACCCCCTTCCCTCACAGGTGATGTCCCCTTCCCCACCCCTCACTGGTGTGTCCCTGACCCTGGTGATCTCCCCACCCCTCACCAGTCCCCCATCCCTGCACCCTCACCAGGATGGATGTCCTGGAAGAGGGATTTCCAGATGGTGTACTGCAGCGGGCCCATGTACTTGGAGGTGGGAAAGTCCTCATAGGTCAGGTTGGTCTCGTGGATCTTTCCCTTCAGCCTGCAGACAACACACAGTGCCGAGGTGGGAGTGACACCAGGGACCCTGCCATCCCCTCACTGCCACCCACCTCTCGGAGAGGGAAGCCACGCCAGCCAGAAAGACGTGTTTATCTGCCTCAGCCAGGCGCTCCTGCAGGATCTGGGTGCCCTCCTGGACCTTGCGGAGCTGCTGGCTGTAGCGCTGGATCTTGTGCTCGATGTCGCTGAGTGTCCGCGCCGTGTCAGCCTCCAGCTCCTCCAGCATGGCCTTCTGCCTCTCCCGCAGCAGCCGGTGCAGCCGCTCAAACGCCTCCCCGATCGTCGCCCGCACGCTCTTGGCTGAGGACTTGGGGTGCAACGGGGGGTTAGGAGCACCCAAAGCTCTGCTGGTCACTCCATGAGTTCCTTAATCCCCAAATAAATATCTAAAAGGGCATCAGATCAGGGAATTCTGGGGGCTACAAGGGTGGATTTGACCTTGCATCCTTAAAAATGGACTAAAAGGATCCTAGGAGAACCACCCAAAGAGTCTTCCAAAGAACCCTGGGAGAACCTCCCCAAAAAAACCTAAAAGAACCCTAAAAAACCCAAAGAACTTTACGAAGAACCCTAAAAGAACACCCCCAAGAACCCTAAAGTAACCCTAAAAGAACCTCCCGAAGAACCTAAAAGAATCCTCCAAAGATCCTACGAAAGGACCCTAAGGAATCCCCACAAGAAACCTAAAAGAACTTTCTGAAGAACCCTGAAAACTTCTCAAAAAACTTTAAAGAGCTCTTAAAGAACTCTTAAAGAACCTTTGAAGAGATTCTTTAAAAACCCTAAAACCCTCCCTAAAACCCTCCAATAAACTCAAAAACTCCTCAAATTACACCTTAAAACCCCCTAAACAACTCAAGAAACCAACCTAAACAAAAAAAAACTCCAAAACCCTAAAACCTAAACAACTCCACCTCAGTTGCTGGTGGGGATAGGGAGAAAATTCAACCTCACTGGACACTGAACCCCTGAGGGAGGAGATAATTAATTTAATTAATTTAAAAGATAAAACAGCACTGCAGGAAATTACAGAGGGATGAGCAGCCCCAGTGGGGTACCACAGAAGGAAAAAATAGGGCAAATCTGTGAAATTGTAGAGTTTGGAGTGTTTGGAAGTCCGAAAACCAGGCTGGTGAGGGTCAGGGTTGGGGTGTCATCGGGGCAGCAATGAGGTTAACCCCAATTCTGCTTTGGGGGGCTGTGAAGGGCTAGGGAAAAATGAGGGGCCCCAGGGGTGACAGTGCTGTCCTCACACGTACCTTGGTCTCAGCCAGCTGCTTCTTGAGGAGCTGCAGGGCTTCCATGTGGCCACGCTCGCTCTCCTGCAGCCCCTGTAGTTGCTCCTTCAGCTCCCGCTGGGGACAGGGAGGGAAAATCCACAAATAGGTGATTTGGGGAGAAAAGGGATCCCACAGGGAGATTTCCCATACAAACCAACCATGGGGTTATGGGACTGTGGGACGGTCCCATGGAATGAGGGTCCTGCCTGGGATGGGGGTAACAGGTCCTGGATTAGAAGGTCCTGCCTGGGGGGCAGCTCAGCCATGAGGTGATTTGAGGGTTCCCAAGGACTCCCAGTGACAATGGAGAAGGGGGATCCCAGGAGGACAGCGGCAGAAGTGTGGATGGATGGATGGATGGATGGATGGATGGATGGATGGATGGATGGATGGATGGATGGATGGATGGATGGAGGCATGGATGGAGACATGGGGCTGACCCCAATGCAGACAAAAGGGCTGTGGGGACAGACAGACAGATGGGAGGAAGGCATGAAGCTGACCCCAGTGGAGATAGGAGAGGTGAGCGACAGACGGGCAGGAGGGAGCCATGCACTGACTCCAATGGGGAAAAGAAGGAGTTCAGGGAAACACAGGGTGCAGGGACACATGGGCAGGAGGAAGTCACAGGACTGACCCCCACGGGAACAGAAGGGGTGCAGAGACAGACAGAATGATGGGGAAAGGCATGGGACTGACCCCGACAAGGAAAAGAAGAGGCGCAGGGTCACAGGGACAGAAAACGGCACAGGGATGACTCCCACAGGGACAGGAGGGCTGCAGGGACAGACAGAATAACAGGATGCTGACCCTGAGAAGGAAAAGGAGTGCAGGGACAGATGGACTGGAAGAAACTACAGGCTGACCCCAAAGGGGAGAGATGGGGTGCAGGGACAGACAGACATACAGAAGGAAGGCACAGGGCTTACCCTGAGAGGGAAAAGAAGGGGTGTGGGGATGGACAGATGGGAGAAAACCACAGGACTGACCCCCATAGGCTCACGACAGGTGCAGGGACAAAAGGGAAGGGCACTACCACGGAAGCAAGTGGGACCAGCCGGATACAGCAACTCCAAGGAGCCCGTCAAGGCAGGGAATCCCACAAGGACCCACCTGCAGCTCCTCAAAGGCATCATCCACGTTGGTGACCTGGTGCTGCTCGTGCATGGCTGGCTCATCACAGAAGAAGCAGACAACGGCACGGTCGGTGAGGCAGAAGAGCTTTACCTTCTCGTGGTCCTTGCAGGGGAAGGGGCTGCGCTGGGCCCCCAGGATAGCGTCCAGGGGGAAGGCGCTGTAGCGCTCCACGATGTTGGCCAGCTTGAGGCTGGGGGCCAGCGTGGGCTCAGGGAAGGTGCGGCGGCACTCGGGGCAGTCGCGGGTGCCCTGTGGCTCCTGGCGCACCCAGTGCTCCGTGATGCAGCGGCGGCAGAAGTAGTGCTCGCAGCCCAGCCCCACTGGGTCCTGGTAGATGCTCAGGCAGATGGAGCACAGCAGCTCGTCCTTGAGGCTGCATGCCATGGCTGGGGACTGGGGAGAGGGGCACGGGGTCAGGGGCACGGGGTCAGGGGGGC
>WAAE01020586.1:15213-42504 GCA_013400495.1 Nicator chloris | reverse complement strand
CCCCCCAGCCCTGCAGAACATGGCGTCCCCGTGCTAGCGTTTTAAAAATAAGCCGGGGCTGCCATTTTTGTTTGCCTTTTGTCTGCGAATTTTAATAAAAACGTCTGAGAATGTGGGAGAGGCGGCGGATGGAGGGGGGATGGGGGGAGCACCCAGCCGGGCCACCTCCTCTTCCCCAAACCCCCCCTTCCACCCCATCCCCCGGCCTTTTTGTCTGACAAACCTCCCCCCCAACCCCTCCCGCAAATCCCCTCCCAGGTTGAGGATTTCAACTTCACTTAACCAAACTTCGCCTTTTTTGACCTCTTTTTTTCATTATTATCATCATTGTTCCACCACCCTTCCTCCAAGCAGGAAGGAGAAGGAAAAAGAGAAAAAAGGGGGGACAGAGGGGGGGGGACATCGAGGAAAATACCCGTTTACCAGGATTTTCCCTTTTTATTTCCCTCTGGATGGTCTAATGGAAAAGTTAATTGCAGCCGAATGCACCTATTTTTGTGGATGTTGCATGTTTTTGGGGGGGCTGCTTTTTTTTATGCATTCTTGGCTTTTTTCTGACTTTTTTTGCATACAGGGGGTGGCAGAGGCAGTGCAGGGGCTGAATATTATCATTGCCATCATCATAATCACCATTATTATAATTTTCACCATTTTAATTCCTTTTATCCTTCCTCTTTTCCTCCTTTTCTTCGCTGTTTTCTGCATTAACTGGTTTTGTCTAGAAAAGTGGTCTCGCTGGCTGGAAGGTCTAATGGAGGGGGGAGATTTTTTTTTGCATGGCGTTTTTGGCAGGAATGCGGCAGCTTTAGCGAGGGACCCAAATTTCTGTGGCTGTGTCCCAGAGGTCTGTCTGTCCCTCTCCAACATATATTTAGCCATATACTATTTATACATCCATAATCTCCTGGCCACGTCGGGGGGCCTGGGGGGGAGCTTAGAGCCAGTGTGAGCACAGTGATGGATTTGAACCCAAGAATGATGAATTTGATGATTTTGATTTCTTTTTCTTGCTTCAAGGTTGGAGGATGTTCCTTGTTGGGTTATTTTTCCCCCCAAGCCTGCGGTCCTTTGGATAGGAGCCGGGTTTTTTTAACCTAGGGAGGATGGAGCAGGTGAAAGCAGCTTTGAGCCCGAGGCCTTTGAGGTTATAAAGTGATATTTTAGCAGAGAGGTAAAAAAGTTTTTTAAGTCCCTCACGGCATGCGATTTGCCAAGAGGCGGAGGGTCCAGGGCGAGGGGATGGATTTCACCCCCAATTTTCCAGCCAGCTCCCCATCCCTCAGCTTTCCCAACAGCTTGGGGGTGAGCAGGACTATAAAAAAACCCACTTTTTTTATTTTTTTTTATTTTCCTTGTTTTTTTGTTGTTTTCTCTCTATTTTCAGGCAAAACCCCACGTTCCCACGGGTCGGGTAGGTCGGAGCCGCTTCGCTTTTGTTCCTCCGCTGTGGGATCTCGCGCGCCGGGGGCTGGCGGGGGGTTCGGGGTGTGTGAAGTTGTCCTCCTCCTTGTCCCCCCGTAGAAAAACACCCCACGTGCAGCACCCGGTCTCAGCTAGAGCTGGAGATGGACGCGGATAAGGGGAAGCAACGCCAGTACTCGCAGAGGTGGGCATGATGGCTGGATGGAGGGGATCACAGGGAGAAAAAAATCCCTGCTTTTATACATTTACATCTTAAAATAGCATCTAATGTACCAATGTGCATGCATGTAATTTTATGCACGCTTATAAAAATAATATATATGCACACCAGAATCCAGGTATTATATGTGGATGTATATATTTCTGTATAAGCAGGGGCATGGTATTTTTTGGGGGTATTTTGGGGGTGTGAGGGACTCCTTGCCTGCACCCTCTGCAGGGAGGGGACCCCGCTCAGCACATGTGTGACCCCTTGATATTTCCCTTTTAAGAAATATGCCTTTATATGCATAAAATAATAACATTCACCCTCAAACTCCCACCTTATGCTTTTTCTCTTAAAAATGTGGATTTTTGGTCATTGGGTGCAATGTCATGACAAGTGCATGTTGGATCGGGTGCTGTCACTCCCTCCTCAGGGCGATCTCCTGTCTGTGCCTTGGTTTCCCTGTGTGCTGTCACCCATGGGTGACACCCCCGTGCTGCTGGGGGTTGGCAGTTGCCCCCAGGCTGGTTTGTGGTGCTGGCTTTGCCTTGCAGGGTGCCTGGCTGGTCTCCTTTGGAGGGTGGGTGTGTTTGGGGTCTGAGGGAGCAGGACCCCCAGGCTGGGAAGTGGTATGTTTTGAGGGGCAGGTGTGCCCTGTGTCTGGTGTGTCACCCCATGGGCTCTGGGTTTCTCTGTGGGCTGTCCCTGTGTGTCCCCTCTGCTGGGTCACTGGACCCAAACTGTGGATTTGGGGTCACACCACCTTGGCCCCCATCTTTTGGGAGCATTGCCATCCTGGTCCCCCCTCCTCCACCCCTGGTTTGGGGGGCGGGGGGGGTCTCCAGCGTGGCTTTGCCTCCCCTCCCGCTTGCCTCTGGTGCTTGGCTCCTTACTGTGCCCCACGCACCCCTTTTCCTGCACAGGGACCCTCGGTCCAGGCTGGGGGCTCATTTTGGGTTGATTTTGCTGGAAATGCAGGAGAAGCCCCAGCCCAGGGCTCTTCGGGGGGCGGAAGCTGGGGGTTTAATTGGTTCCATCTTGGGTGAATTCTTGTGGTGTGTGGGCCACCCCCTCCCCGAGCCACAGGGGACTTGCCTGGCATTCCTGCTTCGCAGCCATGCCTGCCTTCTGCCCCGTCCACCTTGGGGTGAATCTCTCCTGGATGAGGACACTTTGAACAGGGAGGGATGTGTGTTCCCCGAGGATGGTGCTAGATGCTGGTTCCTACCCTGGTGGCTATGAGACACAGGTTTTGTGGATGGGCATTTGCTTTCCCTCCAAAACTCCTCCTGCTCCAGGTGAATCCCAGGGAAACCTGTTCTTACCCAGGGACAGGGGCCACGGCCTTGCGTTTTGAGGAGGGAAACTGAGGCATGGTGCAAGGCAGAGCTGGGTTCCCTGGTCAGGGACATGCCAAGGCCAGTGTCACCATCTCTGGTCTGGCCTGTGTTGGAAGGACGTGCTGGGATTTGGGTGGGGGAACGCCCAGGGGGACATCCATCCCCCCGCTTGGTTCTCCCCAGTGCGCCGTCTCTGGCCACCGCTGGCTTTCCTGCGCTCGCCACCTGGCACGGGGGCTGGGAGCTCTGCCCTGATGCTCTTGCTGGGATACTTGGGGACACCAAACTCGGTGTCTTGCTTGGTCGAGGACATGTTTAGCTACCAAGTGCTTCTCCGGTCACCCCAAATCCCTTGCCTCCCAGAACCCCCACTTTCAGGCTGTACCAGGTCGGTGGTCACTTGCCCGTCCCCTGGAGCTTCCCCTTTTCTCTCGGTGGTGCCGTGAAAAGAAATCTCTTGTTTCTTTTTATTTCAGCGAAGGCGAGACAGAGAGGGCTGCCAAGGTAGAGGCGTTCCCTAGAGAACTGTAGCTTGACTTAGCGGCAGTTGGGTAGGAAGTTGGAAGGCTCTAGTGAGCTCGTGCCCACCCGTGCCATCATCTACCTCCCATCAATCTGGAGCCTCAGCGACACGTCTCCCCAGGCAGCTGCGCCCACCTGGCTCCAGAGGCCACCCTGTGAGTACCAACCACCGACAGCCCTGGCACCACCGCCCCCTTGCTGCCACCGCCCCTGCTCTTCCCTCGCCACCCCCAGCCCTGGCTTGCCAGCTTCTCCTGCTCTTCCCTCCCCATGGGTGCGGAGGAAAGAAGGCTTCTGGTCTCTTTTTAGGGTGCTGCTGCTTCCCCCCCAGGCCCGGCTGAGCGGTGATGCCGGGTACTCTGCTGTTCTGGGGAATTTGGGGTTCAGCCCATGGTTTTGGGGCTCTGTGCATCTTCCTGCTTGGTCTTCCCACATCCCTCTCCTCTGACTGGGCTGCTTGGGTCTCCACCATGCTTTGGGCACCCACCTTGTCCCTGGGGATCACCTTTGACAACCCCTCAGCAGCCAAATCTGGTGCTTGTGGAGGATGTCAGGGGCTCTTCCCGCCATGGTTTGGAGCACAGGACCCCACGCCACTGGAGATGTTATCCAAGGGGGGTTCCCCTTGCCAGTCAAAAACTGGGGGGGCACAGCCCTACCACCTCCCCTGTGCCCTGCAGAGCCGGGGGGAGACGTGCTGCAGCATTCCCTACGCTTCATAATTTCCATTTTAATGGATTTTCTTTTTTTTCCATCTTTGCTGCATGTCAGCTTCCATTTTTCATAGTTAGCTGAGAATAGAGAAAAAGGGAGTTTATATATATATTTTTTTTCCCATCTGCTTTCTTCCCCCTCCCACTCCGTTTCCCAGCCCCAGAGAAGGAGACGCCGCTCCTGACGAAATACCACACAATTTGTAACATTAAATCGGGACAGGAACAGGGATTTTTATAATTATTTTGTCAATGCTGACCATTTCTTCCCTCTTGTTCATCCAGCTCTGGGTGTGGTGGTTTTACAAATAATTTCTCATTTCTTTAGTAAGTCCTCCTCAGGTGGGGGTGGGGAAACACGTGATGTTTATGCTTTTCTCCCCAAAATACCCTTTATGCCTATAAAGCTCCCTCCAGCTTTGCAGGGAGGATCCTGGGACTGGTGTAGGGGTTGGTGCCGTGTCCTGGTTATGGTTTGGGGGCCGTGCTGGTGGCTTTGATCCATCTGGGTGCTGCTGTTGGCTCCGCTGGAGCCCGGTATGCTATCGGGACAGGGAGAAGGATGGACGGATGGGAAAGACAGAGGTCACGGGTCACCTGCTGAGATGGGGGATCAGCTCCAAAAAACCCTTTTCTAATCATAGCTCCGGTTTCCTGTTTTCCCACGGCTGCTCTGAGGTGGGAGATCGGTGCTGGGGTGCTTGGTCATGCCAAGGGGGCTCAGAGCCCTCCTGCCTGAGCTCCTGCTCCCTGCTGCCAGCTCCGCTTTTGTCCCTGGTTCCTGGTGTCCAGTCCCTCGTGTTGGCACTGGCATCCCTCATCCTGTGCCCGTCATCCCAAGAGATAGTGTATATGTGCGTATATGTATGCACACACACGCACATGTAGCCAGTGGGTAAATGCATGCTGTGGGCGGCCTGTGGGTACATATATAATTACACAAAATAGCTGGCTGTGGCTGCGTCTGTGCATGGGAAGGTGCATTGAACATCCCCAGCGAATTCCCGTTCTGTGGCATGGAGTGGGACCTTGCCTCTCTGCCTGTGCCACTGGCATCCAGCCCTGCTATCACTTCAAAACCCTAAAATTTGGTGCTTGATCAGCCGGGAGGTGACCTGGAGTGGTTCAAGCCTGGGAAGGGGAATTCCCAAAGCCGATGTCTGGGTGGTGTCCTGGGCAGGTTATGGCACTGAGGTCTGCTATGAGAAATTGCTCCCATTCCTTGATACCCTGGAACACGTCGTCCTGTGCCAGGCTGCTCCGTAGTGCAGGGGGCAGGAGGTTCCTTCATCCCTGCCTTGGTTTCCCCCCAAAATGGGGATGCTCTATCCCACAGCTTTTTCAGACTGGGGTAGCTGTTGGGTTGTTACATTCTGATGGGACCAGAATTCCCTTTCTCTGGGTGCTGCCCACCTGCCTATGAAGAGCTCAGAGTGTGTTTGAAACCTGGGGCAGCAAGTGTGAGGAGGAGGAGGAGCAGGAGAAGGAGGAGGAAAAGGAGGAAGGCTCATTGTCCCGAAATCCTGCCACGCCCAAAGCTTCTGGGTATGCCCTTTGCTGGAGGCATTGCTCTAGTTTTTCCTGGAATCCTGGCCATAGCATGGTTTATTTTGGAGCCAGAGTTCTTGGGGGCCCCCCTCCCATACATCCCATTGGGGTCCTATAGGTGCTTACCCTCATGCTCCTGTAATGGGATTTGCCAGGATGGTGATGCCTGGTCATGCTGAGCTGCTCTGCTAGGATCATCCTCTTGCTGACCCCTTCCAGCTGTTACCAGACGCCTTCAAGTGTCTCCATAAATCTCCCAGTCCTGCTGGTGCCAGGTGTTCCTGTTGAGCTGCTGCTGGGTGTCACAGGCACTTCACTTGGCTTTGGAGGCATATTTTGGGGGGGATTCAGCTGGGATTGCTGTTGGGTTCCACATGCTGCTGTGCTCACCCTCTCCCATGGCAGCATCCCATTCATCTCTCATCTCTTCCTGGATGGGAGAAATACTTCCAGAGCCTGGGAGGTTTGGGGATTTTCTCCAAATTTCAGCTTCCTCCTTTTCCAAATTGCGTCCTAGTGCACTCACCAGTGTTTTGTGATCTTGGAGTCAGGCAGGTGCTTGGTGTCCCCCTAATCCTACAGGAGTTTTCATCTGGGAAGATGCTCAGGGGGTTCTCCAGCCCTGTCCCCCCACACCTGCTCCCTGCCTTTGCTCACAGTCTGGGTTTTGCTTCTTGGGGGGATGATGGTTTGTTTTGGGGGGTTCAAGGTGGAAGGGTGGGGGGGCCATGTGGCAGCCAGTGATGCCCCGTAACCAAGCCCCTCTCTTCCCAGGATGGCGGAGCCTCGGTTCAATAACCCCTACTTCTGGCCGCCCCCTCCTACCATGCCCAGCCAGGTAGGACCCCTGAACTGGGATTTTGGCAGGAGGGAGGATAAATGGATGTGGAGAACACTGAGGGGGAGGCTGGGGGTCCCAAGGGTCTCAGTTCCTCTGCCCTCACCCACCTCTCTGCCTTCTCCCCCCTCAGCTGGACAACCTGGTCCTGATCAACAAAATCAAGGAGCAGTTGATGGCGGAGAAGATCCGCCCTCCGCACCTGCCTCCCACCTCGGTGGCCTCACAGCAGCCCCTCCTGGTGCCCCCCTCGCCTGCTGAGAGCAGCCAGTCCATCATGTCCCTGCCAAAGCTGCAGCAGGTGCCAGGGCTGCACCCCCAGGCCGTGCCCCAGCCTGATGTGGCCCTGCACGCCCGACCGGCCACCAGCACTGTCACAGGTACTGCCGCTGGTCCCACTAGTCTGGGGGCAGAGGGGGCTGTGGGTCCCCTCAAGACTAATACTCTATCACGTTGCCAACTAGGGTTGGGGCTGGCGTCCCGTGCACCGGCTGTCAGCACCTCAGAATCCAGCCCGGGAACGGGGACCACCACCCCGTCAACCCCCACCTCCACCAGCCAGAGCCGCCTCATCGCCTCCTCACCCACCCTAATCTCAGGAATCACCAGCCCTCCCCTCCTCGACTCCATCAAGACAATCCAGGGCCACAGCTTGTTGGGAGCGCCCAAGGCTGAGCGGGGCCGGAAGAAGATCAAGGCGGAAAACCCTTCGGGACCGCCAGTGCTGGTGGTGCCCTACCCCATCCTGGCCTCAGGGGAGACTGCCAAAGAGGGGAAGACATACAGGTAGGCACACCCCTGCCCGCTGTGGGGGCCCGAGGCGATGGCAGGGAGCCCCCCACCCCAGCCCAGTCCCTGCGGGGTTCTCCCCCACACCCTCCAGGTGTAAGGTCTGCCCCTTGACGTTCTTCACCAAGTCGGAGATGCAGATCCACTCCAAGTCCCACACAGAGGCCAAGCCGCACAAGTGCCCCCACTGCTCCAAGTCCTTCGCCAATGCCTCCTACCTGGCCCAGCACTTGCGCATCCACCTGGGCGTCAAACCCTACCACTGCTCCTACTGTGAGAAGTCCTTCCGCCAGCTCTCCCACCTCCAGCAGCACACCCGGTGAGGGCCCTGCCGAGGGGCTGGGGACACTTGTTCCTGCTGGCCAGGGAGGGGGGCAGGCGGGCACCCCACACCCACCAGTCTCTCCTGACATCCTTTATGGCCCTGTCCTGCTTGTTGGTCCTGCTGCCATCATCTCCTTTGTCATCATCCCCCATCATCTCCAGCACCTTCATAGTCTCCACCACACTCATCACTCCCACTGTGCTCAATTCCTTCCCACACTGGCTGTCCCCATTGCCTTTGTCATCCCCACCACACTCATCATTTTCAGCACTTCCATGGGCTCCACCATACTATTCATCTCCACTACCATCATCATCCCCACCATGCCAATCTGACTCCACAGCCTTCATTTATCCCCTCTGTGCTCAACATCTCCACCACCTTCATAGTCACTGGTACCTCCATTATTTCCCCTACCTTCTTTCCAGCCACATTCAACATCGTTACCATGCTCATCATCTCCATTACCTTCATTGCTCCCACCATGCTCAGCCATCTCCACTGTGCTTTTTCCCACCACTTTCTTCATCCCCACCATGCCCCCATGCACCCACCACCTTCAGTGAGTCCGCCATGGTCATCTGTCCATGCATGCCAGTCCACCTCCTCCACACTCATCATCCCAACCACCTCCACAATTTCCAGCACCTGCATCCTTTCCCAACCCCCATCTCTCAGCCCCATGTCTTCCCCCCCTTCTCCCCTGTCACCTGGGCCCCTGATGTCGCTGTGCCCTCTGTAACCTCCCACTCTGATGTGACCCCATGGATGGGATCAGCACTGTCCCTGGTGGTGGAAGGGGAGCTGACAATGACCCAACGTGTGTGTCCCCAGAATCCACACTGGCGACAGACCCTACAAGTGCCCGCACCCTGGCTGCGAGAAGGCCTTCACCCAGCTCTCCAACCTCCAGGTCAGTGTAGGGGAACCTCCACTGGGGGGCACAGGGTCACCGTAGTTCCCCCCTGACTCCCTCTGTTCCCTCAGTCCCACCAGCGCCAGCACAACAAGGATAAGCCCTACAAGTGCCCCAACTGCTACCGGGCGTACACGGACTCGGCCTCACTGCAGATCCACCTGTCTGCACATGCCATCAAGCACGCCAAGGCCTATTGCTGCAGCATGTGCGGCCGTGCCTACACCTCGGTGAGCATGGGGGATGCCCCAAAACCTGCCCACAGCCCCCAGCCCCCCACTCACCCCTGTGCCCCCCCACAGGAGACCTATCTGATGAAGCACATGTCCAAACACACGGTGGTGGAGCACCTGGTCAGCCAGCACTCGCCGCAGCGGACGGAGTCGCCTGGCATTCCTGTACGGATCTCCCTCATCTAAGCCGGGAGGGGACAGGACCCCCCAGCACGAGGAGGAGGAAGAGGAGAGGGAGGAGGAGGAGGAGGAGGAGGAGGACATGACCCCCAGCGCCGCGGGCTGTGCCCGGGCTGTGCTCCTGCCTGGCTCCCGCAGGTTTGGTGACATCCAAAGACGGTTTCAGAGCACTTTGAATCCCTGCGGTTTGGTTTCTTTGGGGGCGGCAGTAGGGGTGGGGGTGTCCCCCCCACTAGGCCCCGCCCCCCACTTTTGCATACAAATATATATATATATTTATTGGCCAAGAACTTGGTGCTGCTAAAGACCAGAAATTCACCCCAAAAACAAACCGTGGATGGAGCAAAAAGCTGGGGGAGGGGAGAAGTCCCACTCCCCCCCCCACAGACTCTGGGCCCAAGCGCCTCCATTTGGGGTTGATTTTTAACCATTTTGGGGGTTTTTTTGTGTTTTTTTGGAGTCCCTTTTGAGGGCGAAGCTGCGGGCAGAGCTGCGTCCCCTGGGGACAGCACGCCCCATTCCACAGCCCCAGTTTTGGGGGGTTTGGGGGTCCCCCTGCTTTGCCTTGTGCCTGCCTGTACATACCCCCTGTATAGAGCTGGGGGGCACTCCCCTCAAACTCATCTATATTCTGTACTTTTTGGTTCATTTTGGATATTAACTGTGTTATTTTTTTATACACTTTTTAAGCCTTAACTCAGTGTTTCTTTGGGGTTTTTTGTTGTTTTTTTTCAGGGTGTTTTATTTACCTTTTATTAATTTTTAACCGCCTCTTATTTTTTACCGCTCCTATTATTTTTATCCCCATCTCCTTATTTTTTACCACCCCATTATTTCTCCCCTCGATGTTGTATGATATCAATATTGTAACCTTTTTTGTCAGCATGTTAATAACGTGTAAATATGCCTCTTATACACTTAGCCCCCCCTTTTTTCTCCCCCCAAATTGTGGGGCTTTTTTATTTTCCTCACTGCCCAGCCAGGCCTCCCTAGAGCTAGTTGGTACCTTATTAAAAAAGGGGAAAAAAAGACAAAAAAAAAAGAAAAAAGAGAAAATGGACAAAAAGTTGCCCCTCTCCCTGTTGTTGCCATCCCCCCATCCTGCATTGTGGTTCCTGGAGAAGCTGGGGGAGGGCACAGCCTCATAGTGTGGAAAAGGAGTGAAACCCCCCCCCCCCTCCCAGCTCAGCCCCTTTCCAAAAAAAGAGAATAAAAGAGAATAAAAAAAGACCAAAACAGGTATTAATTAAACTGGGGGGTTGTGTTTGTGGGGGAGGGGAAAGATGGGGGGAGGGGAAAGATGGGGGAAGGAAACTCCCCGTGGCAATGTCTGGGGACACAGGTGGAGGCCTGGTCCCTGTGGGGCTGCAGGAGGGGAGAGTGGAACTGTGGGTCATCCTCAGCAGCTGCATTGTCCCCAGAGTTTCCCCGGGGAGGGGGTGGCACCATGACTGGCAAATACCTGTCACTGGTGTCTCAGGGTGAAAGTGGTGGCTCTGGTCCTGGTGGGTGTGAGTGACCCACTGCTGGGGACATCAGCTCTGGGGACAGTCCGTTGTGGCCACCACTGCTGGGGTCTCACTGTGGCCTGGGACACCTCACCATGGCCACAAACTCTGGTGAGACCTCAGTGTGGCCACCAACCCGAGGGAGAGCTCAGTGTGGCCACGCGGGGACCCTCCAGGAACCTGTCACGACATCCAGGGACATCTCATCGTGGCCACAGTTCTGGGGTCACTACACTGGCCACCAGCCTCAGGGACATGTCACAGTGGGTACCATCTCCATGGCCACCAGCTCCAAGGGTATTGTCACCACTGTGGCCACCAGCTTTGGGGACACCTCACCATTGTGCTTATTAGCTTTTGGAACACACCACTACCAACATCAGTGCTTGGGGACAGTGCAGCATGGCCATGTCACTACCACAGCCACCACCTCTGGGGATACCTCAATACAGATGCTACATCCAGGGACCCCTCATCAGGCCCATCAGCTCCAGGGATGTGTCACCCCTTCCGGGACCATCTCCAGGGACATGCCACCACATTCCCTCCTGTGACCCTCCCCACCTCACCTACTTCGAGACCCTGTGTCCTCCTAAGCACTGGGACGTGGGGGTCACCTGGAGCTGTGGAGGGTCCCACTGTCACCACAGGCTCCTGGGAGGGGAACATCACCCCCACCTCCCAACTTGAGGGCCAGTGGGGACCCCCAGGATCTCACAGATAACACCAACCCTGTCCCCATTGCCCACAGGAAGTCTCACCACCCAGGACAGACTTGGGGACATCCCCGACTGGCTGCCTCAGTTTCCATGATAAGAAATTTGGGGGTGGGAAGTGAAGAAAACTGGGAAGGTCCGAAGTTTTGGGTTTTTTTCAGTGTTTATTAAAAACAAAAACAAAAAACAGGAAAAGGGGGGGGGGTGGGTCCATATGTTTTTTTCAATTTTTTTTTTTCTTTTCTTAAAAAGACCGTGCTGGCTGAGGGGATTGTGGGGGCATCCTTACCTGCCTGGGGGGGCACCCCACCACTGTCCTCTGCTAAGGTGCCCCCAAAACAGCCCAGAGTGTGGAGGTGTGTGTGAATGGGGGGGGTGACGCCTCCTCCACGCCCCCCACCTCTCCCTGACACCCTCTGGAGGGGAAGTCCAAGCCTCCCTGGGGGCCCCAATCCCAGCTGGGGGAGGGAGCACACGTTAAGGCAACCGTCCTGCTTGGCTCTGCTGACCTGGAGGGTGGATGGGGGGACACATGGGGACCCCCACCCCTGCTGGAGAAGGGGGGGGTGACCCCCCCAAACTGCGGGGGGGGGCTCTAGAGCTATGGGCTATTTACACCCCCCGGGGGGGCAGGGGGGGCGGGGTGTGCTCACAAGTGTCTTCCCCCCCTTGCCCCCTCCCTGGGGCCATGTGGGGGGGGTCAGGGGTCTTGCAGGGGTCCTGGGAGGGTCAGGGGTCCCATGGGGGGAGTGGGGTCTTGTAGCCCCCCCTCAGGAGTCCTTGAGCATGTTGATACGGGCATAGATCTTGAGTGCGGGGCCCAGCTTGATGTTCATGGTGCTCATGAGATGATCCTCTTTGAGCAGCAGCAGCGCCTGCCCATCGATCTCCTGGGCCCTGAACTCCTCTGCAATCTCCTGGCAGCCTGTGCAGACCGGCAGCATCAGCAAACCCTCTCAGAACCCCCAAAAATACAGTTAGGGGCTTCTCTGTGCTTAAATCCCCACAAAAACGTATTTAGGAAGTCACCCAACGTAACTCCTCCAATTATCCTTTAGGTTTATCAGTGAGTAAATCCCCCCTCCCGCAAATATTAATGAGTTTGTGAGTAGAGTTTCCCCCCACCCAATACTAATGGGGTTGTCTGTGAGTAAATCATCCCCCAAAAATATATTTATGGGGTTATCTGTGTGTGAATTCTACTCAAAATATATTTAGGGGGTTCTCTGTGAATAAATCTCCCCCCAAAACCAAAATGGTGTGTTTATCCTTGAGTAGATCCCTCCCTGAACACATCCTGAGGCACGTAAGTCTTCCCAAAACCACGCTTCTGGGTATTCATGGGTAGATCCCTACCTGTCCATTGCAGGACATTCCTCACCTGGCAGTGAGCGGATGAACTCGTAAACGTCCTCCACATTCCACTTGCTGGGCTCACTGGGCAGGAAGCGGTGGCTGAGGCCGGGCAGGTCACGGCTGTGCACGTCTGGCAGCTCCATGTCTCGCAGCTCCAGGTCCCGCTCTCCCTGTCGGCGCCGGGACGTGGAGGAGCTGGCAGAGATGGGTGACAGTGGCTCCTCGTAGCTGGAGTTGTCAGAGCAGCGGCTGGAATCCTCCTGGCTGTGGTTGAGCTGCAACGACGCCGTCACTGACCCCGCTGGGACAGACCCCATGGGCTGCGGGGGCAGTGCTGGCCTCAGCACCTGCCCCATGTCCCCAGAATTCAGGGACAAATCCCAGCCTCAGTGCCCATCCCATGTCCCCAAAACTCAGGGACAAACCCCAGGCTTGGCACCCACCCCATGTCACCCCAACTGAGACCAAAACCCGGCCTAAGTGCTCACCCTGTGTCCCCACAACTGCGGGAGCAATCCTGTGCTCAGCACCCACCCTATGTCTCCAAAATTCAGGGACAAACCCAAAGCTTGGCACCCACCCCACATTCCCAAAATTAGGAACAAATTCCAGCCCCAAGGCCCACCAACTGGGGACAAACCCTGGCCTCAGTGCTCACCCCATGTCCCCCAGCTGGGGACCAGCTTCTGTCCCCCCTCACCTGTTTCTTGCTGTCCTTGCTCAGGGGGGGCAGGGTCCCTTTGCAGCTGCGGCGCCGCCCGTGGGGGGGCCCTCCTGCTTTCTGGAGTTTGTTGCGATCTGGGTGGAACAGCCCCACCCTCTTCGTGCAGCCCACATTGTACCTACCACGGAGCCATGGGTCATGAAGGGGTTCCCACTCCGCCAGGGCAAGTTTGGGAATATCTCTACCCCACCAAAGAAGAGGGGGAGGGTGGATTTTGGGGTTACCCCTACCCTAGCAGGTAGATTTTGGGGTTACCTTTCCAGCACTGGGTGGATTTTTTGGGCTTACCCCTCCCACGCTGAATGAATTTCCTAGTTACCTTTCCCCTGACAGGTGGATTTCTGGGGTTACCTCTACTGTTGTTGAGTGGATTTTGGGGTTACTCCCACCACCCCAGGTGGATTTTTGGGGTTACCTCTACTCTGTCAAGTAGATTTTGGGGTACCCCTACTCCACTGAAGAGGGTCCAGATGGGTTTTAGTATTATGTCTGGTCTGTCAGGTGGGTTTTGGGGTTGCCTCTACTCTGCTTGGGTGAATTTTGGGGCTACCTCTATCCTGCTGAGGAGGGGTCTGGGTGGATTTTGGGGTTACCTCTTGGCACAGGCCATGGAGCAGAAGCGCTTGGAGCGCTTGAACTTGTAGGCGAAGTCAACGCGGCCACAGAGCTCACACTTCAACTTGGGGGGGTTCCCCTCCTCTTTGGATTCTGGGGGGCGTGGAGGGACACCCAGAGAGAGAAACCAGCCAGCTCAGCCGGGGGACTCCGGGGGAAATCCCAGGGGGCTTCCAGGGGGCTGGGGGCCCGGGCGCTACCTTGCAGGTACGGCTCCTCCATGTCTGAGTCAGTGGTGGTGGTGTTGTCCTGCGGCGGGAGCTTGTCCGGCAGCAGCTCCTGCGCATACTGCTTGTGCAGGGCTCCCACTAGCAGCGAGGAGCGGCCCACCTGTGCAACACACCTGGCTGCACCTGTGCCCCAGCACCACACGGACTCCTTCCTGTGGCCACGGGGCTGGCAGGGACCATTCCAACCCCCCCACATCCAGGGATGAGGGTAAGGAGAGGTGGATGTGTTGCCAGGTATGGCTCTGCACCTTCCTGGGTGATGGTGACATGGGTGTGGATTTGGGATCTAACTATTCTTTGAGTGACCCATTCCTGACCCCTTAAATCCATGAGCAACGATAAGCAGCGGACGTTACCAGGAATAATTCCACCCCTTCCTGGATGCTGAAGTGCTCAATAACAAGGGCAAGGGTTTGGGGGTTCGTAATTGTCAAAGTGACCCACTCCCAACTCCCCAAATCCCAGTGCCCCCTTCCCAATCCCTCAGCTCTAGGAAGGACAACGGGTATGTTATTGGGAACAGTTCTGTCTCTTCCCAGATGATGGGAATGCTCAATTAATGTGGGTGAGGATTTGGGGGCTCATGATTGTCTGGGCGCCCCATTCCCAACACCCTAAATACAGGAACCCCCCTCCCACACACACAAATCCAGGGATAAGGATATGGATTAGTGGATACATTACCAGGAACAGCTCAGTCCCTTCCTGGATGATGAAAAACTCAGTAACGTGGGGGAAGATTTCGGGGGTTCACAAGGGCCTGGATGCTCTATTCCCAACATCCCCCTGTCCCAGAAATAGGGGTAGGGGGATACCATACTAGGAACATTTTTGCCCTATTCTCAGTCATGAAGCCCTCAACACATGGGTGGAGGATTTGGGGTGTGTGTGTGTGTGTATGATGATTGTTTGGATGCCCCATTCCCAAACCCTCCCAAATTCAGGGATAAGGATACAGAGAGACAGATACATTACTGGGAATGGTTCTGTCCCCTGGATGACATCCTCAATGATACAGGTGAGAATTTGGGGGTTCATAATGGTGAGTGCCCCATTCCCAACCGCCTAAATCCAGGAACAAGGGTATGAACATTGGGATACGTTACTGGGGAGGGCTCGGCCCCTTCCTGAATGACAAAACACTCAATAACGTGTAACAAGGCAGAGCTCCAAATCACGGGATAAAACTACAGACTGCGAGACACATTACCAGGAACAGCTCAGCCTTTTCCTGGATGACGAAGCAGGGAAGGATTTGGGGGTTCAAGCCCGACCGCGCGCCCCACTCCCAAGGCCCCAAATCCATGAGCCTTCTCGCTGCCCGCAACCCCCGCCCTCGGAGAGCAGGATACGTTACCGGGAAGGGCTCGGCGCCCTCCTGGATGACGAAGCCCTCGATGACGTGCGTGAGGATCTGGGGTTTCACTATGGCCTGGGGCGGTTTGTTCTCACCATTGTGGGGGGCGGCGCCGGCGACGGTGGCGGCAGCGCTGCCAGAGCCCGAGGTCATCCCGGGAATGCGGGGCTGCGCATGGAGGCGCTCGGGGGGCTCTGGGGACAGCGGGGGACACGCGGGGTGAGGGGCGGGCGCTGACGCCGCGCTGACGCGGGGCCGCGATTTCCATACAGCTGGAACGGGGAGCAGCTGCTGCCGCTCGCAGTGCCACCAGTGCCGCCCAGAGAGCCCCGAGCGGCCCTTGAGGGCCTGAAACGGGTTAAGGGCCCCCCAAATAACCGCAGGGGTCCGAACACTCCCCAGAGACCCCAGGAAGGATCAGTAAAGCCTCAGTGCGTCGCTGTAAGGCACCAGTAAGGCCGCATCTGCCCCAGTACAGCCGCAACGGGCCCCGGTCTATCCCGGAAAGCCCCGATCTCCCCCAGCAAGGCCCTAACAAGGCTCGATCAACCCCGGAAAGCCCCGATATCCCTCAGCAAAGCCCAGTACGACCGCAGAAAGGCCCGAAGTATCCCAGTAAGGCCCCAGTACATCCCAATGAAGCCGTAGCAGGGCCCCATCCACGCCCGTAAGATCCCAATAAACCCCAGCACACTCCAGTAAAGCCACAGCACAGCCCAGTGAGGCCTGATAACCCCCAGCCCGCCCCGGCTCCTCTCCCCTCGAGGCCGCCTTGGCCCGGCGGCACCCTCAGGCTGCGCAGGCCCCGGGAGCCCCATCACCTTTGTCCGGCGGCGGCGGCTACCGCTCCCCCCGCCCCTCCCTCGCCCGGGCCGCGGGGCCGGACCGGGACCGGGGGCGGATGCGGAAGTGAGGTCAGAGCCACCGCCACCGCCGCCCCGGGCTAGGCCGGGCCCTCGCGGTCGGCGCTCACTCACCGGGCGCTCAGGGGTTCGGGGGGGCCATGGCAGGGGGGGCCGGGCCGGGGCTGGAGCGGGAGCGGCGCCGGGGCCGAGCGGGGACAAAGGCGGTGGCGGTGGCGGGGCCTGGCGCGGACACACCCCCCGCGCACCCATTGGCGGGCGCTGCCGCCGCGCGCGCCGGAGCCTCGGAGCGCGGACGCGCCCTCCCCACAAGACCCCGCCTCCCGCGTCCCCGCCATCGGGGCGGAGTCTCGCCCCACGAGGGGCGTGCCTGCGGGGCCGCGGCCACGCCCCCATCGCGGTTGCACCCCTCCCCCACACAGCTGGAACGGAGCCTCCACATGTGGCCACGCCTTCCCAGCCCGCGCGCCAGAGCCGCGCCTACAGAACGGGGCGTGGCCACGCCCCCGACCCCCGGGCGCTCTCTGTGTGTGCGGCCGAGGCGCCCCCGCGCCTCCCACCGGAAGCAGCGGGCGCCGCACCCAGCCCGCACCCCCGTGTCAACCGTGGGTGACGCCGTGGACACGGGTGGGCTGAGGGACCTCCTCGTTGACCCCGGCCTCAACGTTCCCCTGCTGCGGGAATTGGGGGTGCATCACCCCATGAGTGGGTGCCTGTCACAGTGGGGCGGGGGCTTACCGTGCGTGAGGGGCTGCTCGCCCTCGGGGGTGTTGGGGCCCGGGGGGGCAGCGGGCGGCGAGAGGGCAGGGGGCTGCGGCGGGGTGGCAGGCGGGCTCTCGGCACTCCTCGGCACGGGCAGCGGGTCCCGGCGGGCGCCCTCGGGGACCCCGAGGGAGGGCTGTGGTGGCAGGGACACGCATGGGGCAGGGTCAGGTGTGCACACGCACCGGCGGGGATCAGGGCAGGTGCATGTGCAGGTGGCACAGGGGCATGCACCTGCATGGCTGGAGTGTGCAGACCCGTGCATGGGTCACACACAGCCATGCACCTAGAGCAGGCATGCACATGCACATGTGTGTTGCAGTCAGGCACATGTGTCCAGACACACCTGATCTAGCATGCACATTTGCACAGACGTGTATGGAGCCTGTACACACCCCCAAAAACACACATGTGCATGAGTCTGGCATGAGTGTCACACACATACACAGGCCAGACACACAAGGATCAAGCATAGGTGCACACACACATGGGTCAGGCAAGCCCATCTGCACCCATGTGCATGGACCAGGCACACACATGGCTCTGACACGTGTACATGCACGTGCATGGACCTGGAGCAAGTACGCACACACATGCAAGGAGCAAACACACATGTGCACACATGCATGTGCATGCATCTGGCAAAGGTGTGTGCACACACGTGTATGGGTCCAGTACACACATGCATGAATCCGACATACAAGGATCAAACACGTGCACACGCACATGGATCAGCCACGTGCTCCCCATGTCACAGGACCAGGTGCACACAGACATGTAAGTGCCATGGATGCGGCAAACCTGTGCACACAGGTGTGCATGGAGCAGGTACACACATGCAGTGTGGCCTGAGCATGCACATCTGTACACCTGCAGACTGACATGAGAACTGGGCCCCCAGGCACATTTCCGGAACACAAACGCACACACACGTGTGCAGGGATTGTGCACTTGTACACCCACGTGCATGTGCACACATCTGACTCCCCAACATCCCCCATTCCCACTCCAGTGCCCCCACTCCTCCTTCCCTCCCCTCACCGAGGGGCTTGGGGGCCCCTCACTGTGACAGTTTGGGGGGAGTTGATGGGAGGTCTGCAGGCCCCTCACCATAGGGGTTTGGTGGGTGGTTTGGCAGGAGGTTTGAGGTTTTGGGGCCACTCACCATGAGGGTTTGGGGGAAGTTTGGGGGTCTCTCACTATAAGAGTTGGAAGAATTTGGGGGAACGTTTGGGGGCCCCTCTCCATGAGGGTTTGGGGGGGAAGTTTGGTGGGAGGCTTGGGAAGGCTTTGGGGGATGTTTGGGGGCCCCTCATCATGAGGATTTGAGGGGAGGTCTGGGGACCCCTCACCGTGGGGCCGGCAGGCTGCAGCTGCAGGATGACAGCCGAGGCGTGCTGGAACTTGCGGGGGGCAGCGTGGCAGCCAGGGTGCCCGTTGGGGGGGCCGCCCTCGGCCCCTGCTCCCTGGGGGACTCCTGTTTTGGGCTGGGGGGCAGGGCCGGGGCTGGCAGGGGGCAGGGGCTGGAGTTGGGTGGCGGTGGGGGGGCCCAAGGGGGGCTGCCCACGGGGGCCCAGCTGCTGCTGCTGCTGCTGCTGCTGCTGGATGACGAACTGCTGCTGCGGCGGTGGCTGCGGCTGCATTGGCTTCGGCGGCTGCTGCAGGAACTGAGGGGGCTGCAGCGGGGCATAGGCTGCGGGGACAGCAATGGGGACAGAGATCCCCCCTCATCACCAGCACCTCAGCCCCAAGGGACCCACCCCCAGGATCTCTCTCCAGGGGGCTGCTGCTCACTCTGTATTTGTTCCCTCTGGTGCCCTCGGACAATCTGCTTTGCTCCTGCTGCTGATGTGGGAAGCTGTGCTCAGGCTGTCCTGGGTGGGGGGGTCCCCAATTTTGGGAGCCATGCCAGTGCAGCACCCCAGGCTCCAGCACTCCATGGAGTCCCCTGGCTTATACCCTCACTGCCCCAGCCCCCTGCACCCCACAGGACTCTGGGATCCTATGGGTGCTGAGACCCTCCTGGGCAGGGCCCCTGCCAGTGCGGGGATGAACTCACAAGGTCCCAAATACAGGTGACAACGTACAGGACACGCCAGTGTGGGCCATCATTAGGTTTCAGAGTGAATAGCCCGTGACTCCCCCAGCACCCAGGGGTGACCCCCACCCTGGAGCAAGCCCCTTACCTGGGGTGATGAGTGGGTGGGTGGCAGCGGGGGCGGTGGTGCGGGCCAGGGCATGGGTGCGGCTCTCGTGCCCCTCGGCCTTTTTGAGGTGCT
The DNA here is from genome assembly GCA_013400495.1 of Nicator chloris. Classification (NCBI taxonomy): domain Eukaryota; kingdom Metazoa; phylum Chordata; class Aves; order Passeriformes; family Pycnonotidae; genus Nicator; species Nicator chloris. The sequence goes on along the minus strand of WAAE01020586.1, from coordinate 23,063 downwards.
CGGCGGGCGGTTCGGGCAGGGGCCCCCGGGGGGGGCCAGCCCGGGGAGGGGCACCCCCAGGGGGCTTCATGGCCAGGGCGGGGAGGTGGGGGCCGGTGGGGCGCAGGGCCAGGCTGTGCACCTGCAACGGCAGTGGGTCAGGTGTGCCAGGACAGATTTTGGGGGGCTGGCAGGGGTGGGGAGACTCACCTGAGGGGTGGTGGGTGGTGGGACAGGTGGTGGGGCCGGTGGAGGGGCTGGCGCAGGGCTCTCGGGCCGGACAGCGCTGACGGGGCCCGTGGGTGTGAAGATGAGCTGGGGACAGGGAGAGTGGGGGCACAGCTCACCATGTCAGGGGTGGCACACCCTGTGTGTCACTCCTCTGTGTCCCTACAGGGTGGCACGTGGGTATCTCTCTATCTATGTAGGGTAGGGACAGGCACAGCCAGTGGGGTGGAGGGCACCCAGTTGGGTCCCAACACTCTCCCAAAGGCAAAGAGCACCTACTTGTGCACCCCCAATAGGGCTCTGGGTGCCCTGTGTTGTCTGGGCATTCCCAGTGGGATGGGGTGCACTCTATATGGGGGCTGGGTTCCCTCAGCAGAGTGAAGGCACCTCATGAAGTCTACACACCTCACAGCACGGTGATGGGCACCCTGTGGGGTCCTCAGATCCCTGGGAGGGTGGGGGGTACCCCATAGGCTCTGGGCACCCTGTGGATTCCCCACGGGTCCTGGGCACGCCACGCAGAGCAATGAGCACCCCTGCAGGGTCATAGCACTGCCATGGGCACCCTGTGGGTCCTGGGCACCCCACAACAGGATGATGGGCACCCTAATGGTCCTGGGCATCCCATCAGGATGCTGAGGCATGCCATGTCCCAGCTCCACCCTTACCATCTGTGCCCGCAGGTACATCTGGGCCTGGCTGGCAGTGAGGGCGGGTGAAGCAGTGTTGCCCAGCAGCACAGCCTGCTGAGTGATGCCCGACGCCCCAGGCCCCACGCTCTGCGCCCGGTTTAGCAGCTGTGCTGCCGCTGGCGATGTTGCCAGGTTGATCTGGAATGTGGCATCAGGAGAAGGTTGGGGTGCTGGCACAGGTGAGCACGGGCAGGGTGGGTGCCGAGAGGCTGAGGGACTCACCGTGGGCTGCTGTGCCGGGGCTGGCTGGGTGCCATTGCCCCCCGAGGAGCCACTTTGCCGGTTTGCCGCTAGGCTTGCCTTGGGGAAAAGCCGAAGGTGAGGGGTGTGCCAGCCCCAAGCGACCCCCAGTGCTTGCAGGGTGCCCATACCTGCTGGACAGCAGCCAGGCTCTGGAGTTGGGCGCTGGTGAGGTGCTGCTGCTGGAGTGCAGCCGTCTGCAGCATGAGGTGCTGCTGCTGTGCCGCGTACATCTGCTGCAGGTACTGCGCCGCCGTGTTGGGCTGCCGATGCAGCGCCTGCTGGATCACCTTTGGGGGGGAAATGTGGCCCCAGGCTGCGCCACGACCCCCCCAGTGTCCCGCAACCCTCCAGTCCCCCCAACCCCATACCTGCACAGTCTGGCGGTCGGGGATGCCGCTGTAGACGGAGATCTGGGGCCCGGGCGGGCGCGTGGCCGTGGTGCTGGCGGGCGTTGGGGCTGTGCCATTGGCACTGCTGGCGGGAGCCGGAGCTGGGAGCTGCTCATTCTCCATGGTGGGGCCAGGATGGGATGGAGGAAGTGGATCAGACTAGAGCTGGGGGGGGAGCACCAGAGTGAGGGGCTTTCCCTGGCACCTCATGTCCAGATGAGGAACAGGGGGCTGGAATCACAGAGGAGGAGGAGAGTGGGGTTGAGGAAGAACGATGGGAGACCCTGTGGTTCATCCTCCTCCACCAAAGTGGGGGTCAGCACCCCAGTGGAAATGGGGAAAGGGACCATGGACAGGAGGATGGACAGAACAAAGGGAAGGACAGGAGGAAGGATGGACAGAAGGAAGCCTGGAAGGCAGAGAGATGGAGGTGAGGAGGTAAGGATGGATAGAAGGATGGACTGGAGGAAGAGAGGGATGAAGGGATGGACAGACAAAAGGAAATGAGGGAAGGAGGAAAGTAGGAAAGAGATGGAGAGAAGGAAATGAGGGAAGGGGAGGAAGGAAGTAGGAAAGGAACAAAGAACAGATGGATAGAACAGAAAGAAGTAGGAAAGAGATGGAAGGAAAGAGAGAAACCACGGGAGTTATGGAAGTAGGAAAGGGCAGACATAAGGACAGGTGGAAGCAGGAAAGGGATGAAGGATGGAAGGGCGGAAAGGAAAATGGATGGGAGGAGGGAGGAGGGAAAGACGTATGGACGTAAGGACAATAGAAGTAAGGAAGAAGAGACAAGAAGGACAGGAAAGACAGAAGGAAGGAGTGATCATGGATGGAAGGAAGGATGAACAAGACGATAGACAGAGGAAATGACACACAGAAGGAATGATGGCTCTAAGAACAGAAGGAAGGAATGATGGATGGATAGAAAGATGGACAGAATGAAGAAAGCATCCAAGGATAGAAGGAAATGCTGAAAAAAACAGGAAAGTGAGGGACCAAGGGATGGAGGGAAGAACAGACCAGACAGGAGGGAAGAAATACGGACAGATGGAAAGACACAAAAGGGAAAAATGGATGGAAGAAAGGCTGGATGGACATAGGAGAGGGATGCAGGAATGCAAGGAAGAATGGATAGAGGAAATGGATGAGGGGAAAGGCAGATGGAAGGAAAAGGGATGAATGGAGGGCAGGAGGGGAATGGACAGCATGACAGAAGGACAGGAGGAGAATGGAGACAGTGCTGTGGGGGTCAGAGAGGAGGGTCTGTGGGTGGCACCTCTGTCACCATGGCCACTGTGGTGGCCATGAGGCTCCATGGTCACCGACAGCCACCGTGCTCCACGGTCACCGACAGCCACCGTGCTCCACCTGCATCACCCGTTTGAGCCCCTGCAGTGCCATCACAACAGGATCAGGGACAACAGTGTGGGACACTGCAGACTATCAACAGCAGCCACTGAGGGTGGCCTTGGTGGCCATGCCACAGCACGGTCCCACCAGACCACCCCAGCTCGGGACATGAGGGATGTGGCAGCAGTGCTGTCCTGGCCTCATGTAGCCCATGAAGCTTTGTCCCCTGAGATGCCACTGTCGCAAAGCACAGAGTAGGATGTCCATGTGTTCATGGGGGTGGCAGTATGTGTGGCCTGTGACACTTGCCACCCTCCGGTCTGCATCCATGGCATGTGTCCACCATCAGTTGGAGAGGTTTTAGGCAGCACCTTTCCCACCAAACAGCCACGGACTTGTTCTTCCCCCCTCTGGTGGCATCGAGTTGACATGGGGTCACCGCAGTGACTGACACAGAGGGATCACACCAGGCCCATCTGGAGTCAATCCCCCAGGGGTGGGCACAGTCCAAGAAGGCCCCAGCAGCTTCCACCCATTGTGGGTCCAAGCCCCCTGTCCTCACCCACACCAAACCCCACCAGGGAATTTGGAGTGTCAGATGGGGATACCTCACTTTGGATCCAGAGGTGAAGAAACCTGCTCCAAGCCCCCCAAACAATGACACCCACACAAAATAATAAAAAGGGAAGATTTTGAGTACTGCTGGGACCAACTGGGGTGGTGGAACATGGAGAGTCCCACAGCCAGCACAGGAAGAGCCAGGGAGCTGGAATTCCGAGCTGAGCCCAGAATGGGGGTGGTAGAATGATGAAGGGGTAGGGAAATCTTGCAGGAATGGGATGGAATGGGGATACAGACAGGTTGTGGGGGCAATATGGGATATAGAGGGAAAAGATGGGAGAGTAAGCAGCAGTATGGAGCAATATGGGGGGAATAATACGGGGGTTCAGAAAAAGGGGGGATGCAAGATGCTGGTGAAGGGTGGGATATGGTGGGAAGGTGGGATAGAAGAGAGGGGGTCAGATAGGAGTATAGATTAGAAAATGATGATGGGGTGGAAATAATAATGATGGTGCAAAATCAGAGGAGGGGGTACAAGATAATGGGAAAGAGGGGAAAACACTAATGAAGAGGTTTGATAGAAATGAGAGAGGTCAGATATAACACTGGGAGGTCAGATACAATATAGGTGGTCAGAGGTAACAGCAGGCACTGGAACTGATTGGGGGTGAGCAATAATAATAAAATAAGGGGTGCAGGATAGGGAGCAGCAGGATATAATACAGGGAATGATAAGTTGGTGCAAAAAAAGAGGGGGCATGCAAGATGCTGGTGACGGGTGGAAAACACTAGTGGGAGTGGGATAGAAAAGAGGGGGTCAGATGTAATAAAGGGGGAGTCAGATAAAGTAGTAGGGACTGGAACATGATGGTGGGGGATGGGAATAAGAGTAACAGTGCAAAATCAGAAAAGGGGGTGGAAGATGGGGAGTAGGATATGATGGCAAGGGAAGAGATGGAGGACAGGGGCGTCAGATATAGAATAGGGGGTCAGAGATAACATGGGGGCACTGGAATATGATGGTGGGCGGTGGGCAATAATAACAACAACAATAATAATAATGGAATCCAGAACCAGAGNGGGGGCGCCGGGGGGTCCCGGAGCGGGGGGTGCGGGGGTCCCGGCAGGGCCGGGCCGGGCCGGGCCGGGCCCGCTCCCTCCTCCCTCCCTCAGGCGGCGGCGCGGCGGCGGCGCGAGGCCATCGCTCATTTGCATTCCTGCGCGCGTCACGTGGGGCCGCCTGGCCAATCGCCCGCCTACCCGCCCCGCGACCCCGCCCACCGCGCCGCGCGCCCGCCGCTCGCGCTCGCTATGGCAACCCTGGGAGGGGGGCGGTGAACGGGGTCGCCATAGCAACGGAGAGAGGATGGGGCGCGGACGCGCCCGAGGGGATGTGGCCGGGACCGGCGTAGGGGGGAGGCGGGAGGCGGCGGAGATCCGGTCCCCGGAGATTCCAGGAGGCATCCCGGGGCTGTCCAGAGTCAGGCCCGGCGGGATGCTGCAGCCTGAGGATGGTGGCACCTGTCCCTGCCGTTACCGGCAGTCATCCAGAGTCACCCCGAGGATGCTGAGGACCGCTTCGGGCAGGAAGACGCAGCGTGAAGTTGGTGGCACCGGTCGCCACTGCTGTATGGAATCGCTCGGAGTCACCCCGGGGCTGCCCAGCGGGGCATGCTGCAGCCTGGCGGTGGTGGCACCGGTCCCTGCCGCGGCCGGGGGTCACCCGGGATCACCCTGGGGATACTGAGCGTCGATACCGGGGGGAGGCAGCGTGGTGGTACCTGTCCCTGGTGCCATGCCGGGTCACTCTGGGGGATGCTGAGGGTCGGTACTGGCGGGGTGCCAGAACGTGGGGATGGTGGCACTGGTCCCCGGTGTTTCCAGGAGTCACCCCGGAAATGCTGGGGGCCGGTATGGGTGGGATGCCGCAGCCGGGGGATGATGACGTGGGTCCCCGCTGCTGCTTGGGGTCGTTTGGGATCACCTCGGGACTGCCCCAGGACCGGCACCGGCGGGATGCTGCACTGGACGGATGATGGCATCGGCCCCCGCCGCCACCGGGGTTCACCCGGGGATGCTGAGGGCATATACCAGCCGGATGACTTGGCGGGGGGTGGTGACACCCGTCCCCGATGTTTCCCAGGGTCAGTCCGGCGGTACCCAGGGCCGGTGCCGGCAGGAGGTACCGGTGGGTAGCACCGCTCCCGGAGCTATCGGGGCTACCCTGGCAATATTCCCGGAGATGCTCAGAGTGGTTACCGACAGGATGCTGCAGAGGGGAGGGGGTGGCACCGATTCCTGGTGTTTCTTGTGGTCACCTGGGGTCACCGCGAGGGTGTACAGCGCCGCTAGCTGCCGGATGCTGCGGTACCGGGGTGATGGCACCTGTCCCCGGTGTTTCCTGTGTCACTCCGGGCATGCTCAGGGTCGGGACCGCTGGGATGCGGTGACGAGGGGAGGGTGCCCTCGGGGATCACGATGGGGCTTGTGGCTCACCCGTGGGTCGCTGGTGACGGCCAAAGCCCTTCCGACTCGGGGGTCCGTCCCCCCTGAGGACACTTGGGGTGCCCCCGGTCCACCCGGCTGTGCAAGGATAGGATCTGCTCCCTGCACTGGGGACGCTGGGAGGGCTATGTGGAATCCTGGGGAGACGGGGAATGGAGGGGATATGTGGAGACTGAGCAGTCGTGGGGGCTCTAAGGCCTATTAGGGGACTTTGGGGGCTGTAAGGGATGTGAGAGGGCACTGGGCAGACTGGGGTGCTGTACGGGCTAAGGAGAGGAATTGGGGGGGCCACAGGGGGCACTGGGGGGGGGCTGTAATGACTGTGTGTGGGACCCTGGGGAAGCCTACTGGGAGAGATGAGGGGGGCAATGAGGGGCTGTGAGTGTAGTGGTGGACCATGGGAGCATTGGGGGGCTATGAGGGTACTGGGGGGATATGGAAGTACTGGGGGGAGCTGTGGGGACACCGGGTAGAGTTATGAGGCCACTGGGGGCCTATGGGGGCACTGGGGGCTATGGGGATACTGGGGGCTTGTGGGGGGATGGGTCACTGGAGGCTTCTGAAGGAACTATGGAAGCATTGGGGACCTACGGGAGCACTGGGGAATATGGGCAACTATTGGAGCACTGGGGAGCTGTGGGACCACTGGGGGCCTATGGAGGCACTGGGTGGCTATGGGGTGACACTGGGGGCTCTGGGAGAGCTGTGGGGGCTCTGGAGGGCTCTGGGTATACCGAGGAGCTATAGGGATACGGGGCGGGCGGGCTGTGGGGTACTGGGGGCTATGGGGTGACACTGGGGGCTCTGGGAGAGCTGTGGGGGCTCTGGAGGGCTCTGGGTATACCGAGGAGCTATAGGGATACGGGGCGGGCGGGCTGTGGGGTACTGGGGGCTATGGGGTGACACTGGGGGCTCTGGGAGAGCTGTGGGGGCTCTGGAGGGCTCTGGGTATACCGAGGAGCTATAGGGATACGGGGCGGGCGGGCTGTGGGGTACTGGGGGCTATGGGGTGACACTGGGGGCTCTGGGAGAGCTGTGGGGGCTCTGGAGGGCTCTGGGTATACCGAGGAGCTATAGGGATACGGGGCGGGCGGGCTGTGGGGTACTGGGGGCTATGGGGTGACACTGGGGGCTGCGGGGGCTCTGGGATCACGTCCCGACCCCCTCGGGGACAGCGCGGCCGCTGCCGCGAGGGGGCGCCACCGCCCCACGCTCGGGCAGGGGCGAGGGCGGATCCCGCCGGTGCCGCTTTACCCCTCCTCTCCCTGCTCCCCCCGGACCGACCTCCTTGCCCCCCTTTTCCCCATTTACCCCTTTTTACCTGTATTTCGCTCTGCTTTTTCTCTCTCTTCCCCGTTTCTCCTGTTTCTCCCTTTTGCCCCTCGCTTCATCTATTTTCCCCCCTTAGCCCTTTTTTCCTGTTTTCTCCCGTTTTTCCTTCCTATCATCCCCTTTTCCCTCTGTTTTCCCTGCATTTTCCCCTCCTTCCACTCCCTTTTAATCTTTTCTTATTTTTTCATCTTTTTCCGCTTTACCCTCTTCCTTCCCTTTATCCCCTTTCCCCTTTTTAAATTTTCCCCTACTTTCGCCCTGTTTTTCCCCTCTTCCTCCCAATTTTTCTCCCTTTATTCCCCCTTCCCCACGTTTTATTTCCAGTTTTCTCGTCTTCCCCATTTCTCCTTTGCTTTTCCCATTTCCCCCTTTCCCCTCTTTTTTCCTTCTTTTCTCCCTTCCCCCCTCTTCCTCTCTCCCTCAACTCTTTTCTCCCCTCTCCCCCACCCTTTATCCCCAGCTTTTCCCTCTTTTCCCTCATTCCCCCACTATTTTCTGTCTTTTTCCCATTTCCCCCCTTCCCCTCTTCGTTTTCTCTTTGTGCCTCCCCCCCCACCTTTCCCCCCCC
>WAAE01020586.1:0-15177 GCA_013400495.1 Nicator chloris | reverse complement strand
TTTTCTGTGTCAGGACCTTGTAGGATCCCAGATGCCCAGATCCCACCCCACCACCCCTCCCCACAACCACATCAGACCAGTGCATGGCCCAAATCCTGCCCTTTCCAGCCCCCCCCAAAAGCCACGTCCCGTGAAAAAGTCACCCGTGGGACAGGGAACCACCACGGAGACCACGGAATACTGGCATCCCTCATCCCGGAGCTGAAGCTTCATTTGGGATGGGATGGATCCCCATTTCACGTTCCACCCGTCAGCCCTGGATCCCTATCATTTGTGGATGGGTCTCCCATTCTGTGTCCCGCCCCTCAGCCCTGGATCTCCAGTATTTTGGGATGGGATGGATCCCCTGTCCCGCATCCCACCCCCATCCCGGATCCGTCTCTCCACATGGAACCTCCCGAAATCCCAGAAGGAGCAAGTCCCCGGAGCGCCGCTGCTCCGCGTGCATCCCGCCGGCACCGCGCCACGATGATGCCGGCGGGATGCAATTCCGGATCGCTCCGGGGAACCGGGCAGGAAAAGCTTTTCATCCCAAATCCATATTGTTCCCACCCAGCGGGGCGACCATTCAGCCTCCCACCAGGCGCAGGGTTGGGTTTCCAGCCGGAAATTTCCGTCCGAAGGTACAAAAAGTCATATTTGGCCCCAAAAAATAAAGGTGGGGGAGGAGAGAAAAAAATTCCTCGTCCTCCTTCCCGCGCGTTGGGGCTCTCCAAATACTTTTGTGGATCCAAAGGGGTCCCGAGGGAACAAAGCACGGACACGGCGCGGCTCCCCCGAACAATGGGGCCGGATATTTTCTGCTGTGAGCGGAGCCGCGGCCGGAGCCGGATCATATCCGGCCTACCCGGCACCGCACCGCACCAACCCCAGCGGGTTTAGGGAAAGAAACTTTTTTTTTAAAAAAAGGATTTTTTTTTTTAAGGAAAAAATTAGGATTTTATGTAAAAGGACAGTTGCTGGATTTTTTTTTTAATTTGCAAAAGGGTTTTTTGGGGAAAAAAAAAAAAGGCCTTTTTAAATTTTTCCTTGGGAAAAAAGGATTTGCAGAAAAAAAAGAGCATCTTTCCCTGGAATAAGGTCCCTTCTTTGGAAAAAAGCTTTTGAGGGGAAAAAAGGGGTTTGGGAAAAAGAGAAGGTGCTTTTAATTTTTTTTTAAACAAGACTTCTTTTCTTTTTTTAAAAAAAGGCACTTTTTTGAGAGAAAAAAGGCTTTTTTTTTAAAGTGGGCTTTGTTAAGAAAATGCTTTGCGGGAAAAAAAGGGCTTTTTTCCTCGGAAAACACAGGCTTTCTGCAAAAACAGGTGCTTTTAGAAAAAACAAAACAGCGGATTTTTTACAGGAAAAAGAAAAGGCAGAAAATGGACTTTAGAGCTCTACAAAAAAATTCTCTGCATTCTACAAGAAAAAATGGATATGGAAAAAAAGGGTTCTTTTTGGGAAGTAAGGTGGTGTTTTTTTGAAAAGATGCAATTCTTGAGAAAAAACCCCTTTTTCTTGAGTAAAAAAAGGGCTTTTTTGCGACCCCCCTTTTTTTGAAAAATTAGTTTGTATTTTTTAAAAAATAAACAACTTCTTGGGAAAAGAAGGTCTTTTTTGAGACAAAAACGTGGGTTTTGGTGAGAAAAAATTAAGTAAAGAAAGGCTTTAGTGGGAAAAATGAGGGAAAGGTTTTTGGTTTTTTTTCGGAAAAGAAAATTTTGTTTTGAGAAAAAAGAAGTTTTGGGGTAAGAAGTATTTTTTTGGGGAAAAAACCTTTTGTGGGAGAAAAAGTGTCCTCTACAGCAATAGGGCTTTTTGGAATAAAACTGGTGCTTTGAGGAAAAAGAGGTGCTTTCGGGGGGGGGGGATGTGCTTTTTTTGGAAAGAAAGGCCTTTTTTGAGGAAAAAAGGCTGCTTTTGGAGGAAAGAACAGGGGGTTTTTTTGAGGAAAAAAATGCCCTTTCTGAGAAAAAGAGGCTTCTTTTGAGATACAAAGCAAAATTCTCACTTTTTCTGAGATCTGGGCTCAGATCCTCGATGTGCTGGAGGCTGCACTGGACTGATCCCCAGGTGCCACTCCCCAGCGTCACCGTGTCCTTTCCCCAAGAAAGTCCAGGGCTTCAGTGTACCTCCAGGACACCAAGGGACCCCGGTCCATCCCCTCCAGCCCTTCCACACACATCCTGGGATGCAGAGGTCACTGCCATGACCCAAAACACAACCCCTGTGCCCCCAGAGCCCCCTCCCAATCCCCAGCATCCCCATTCCAAGCCAGGAACGGTCAGAAAAGACATGACCAAGGTTACATAAATATTCCGAGCTGCCTTTGGGGGTTTATTCCATTTATTTGCCATGGATTTGGGTACTTTTCCAAAGGAAATCTCATGCTGACGTGGTCTGTCCGTCCCATCCCATCCCAGCCTCCACCCTCTCCTTTTTCTGGATGCTCCAAATTGGCCTTTTTTGCACAATTTTTTTCTGGTTTTCTGGTCTTAGAGTGGTTTTTTTGTTGTTGTTGTTTTAATTTTTATTTTTTTTATTTTTTTTTGCGATTGCTCCTTGGTTTTCTCCCAAATCTTCTGTTTTCTGCTCCCAGAGCAGGAATTACAATTTCCATCCACTTGGTGTCAGCTCCAGCGCCACCATCCATCTGTCCGTCCATCCCAAACAACCCCAACCCCACCAGCATCGGCTGTTTTGGTGGATACATTCACTTCCCGGCAGTTAAAATCCTTGATTTACCAGCATTAAAAATGACCAACTCATGATTATCCTACGGGATCCATACAGGAATTCAGCCTGTTTCCCAGCTGGAATCCTGCCAGGTGCCAAATCAGCCCTGGGAATCCACTACTTTGAGCTTGCAACCTGCACCATCGTTAGCTTAATTAATCCCCCACTCCCCATTGGTTTGAAAATGGATTAAACTCTGGGATGCGGGGATATCCCGAAATGGAGCCGCTGCTTTTGGTTGTGATGGGAATTTTTTTACTGATGTGTTTAAAGCAAGATGAGCCGAAAGCTATCGGGGCATTGAGCTCTGGGGAATTTAGTGCCTGGAATATTTAGTGCCTGGGGAATTTAATTCCTGGAATATTTAGTGCCTGCGGAATTTAGCGTTGGGGTATTTATCATTCAGGGAATTTAGTGCCTGGAGAATTTGGCACCGAGGCTTTTGGCTCCAGGGTGTTTAGTGTTGGTGCATTAAACACCAGGGCATTTAGCTCAGGGGAATTTAATGCCTGGAGAATTTGGTGCCTGAGGAATTCCGTGCCTGGGGAATTTGGCATTGGGGCATTTGTCTCCTGGATATTTTATGTTGGTGCATTAAACATCAGTGCATTGAACTCTGGGGTATTTAGTCCCTGGGGAATTTGGCATTGGGGCATTTGTCTCCTGGATATTTTATGTTGGTGCATTAAACATCAGTGCATTGAACTCTGGGGTATTTAGTCCCTGGGGAATTTGGCATTGGGGCATTTGTCTCCTGGATATTTTATGTTGGTGCATTAAACATCAGTGCATTGAACTCTGGGGTATTTAGTCCCTGGGGAATTTGGCATCAGGACATTGAGCTGTGGGGCATTGAACTCCAGAGTATTTACTATTGGGAGGTTAAGCACCCAGGGAATGTTGTGCCTTGGGAATTTGGCGTCGGGGAGTTTGGCTCTGGGGTATTCAGGATTGGCGCATTAAACATCAGGGCATGGAGCTCTGGGGTATTTAGTGCTTGGGGAATTTAGCACCAGGGCATTAGGCTCCGGGACATTTAGCTCCGGGGTATTTAGCATTGGGGTATTTAGTGTTTGGGGAATTTAGTGCCTGGGGAATTTGCCATCGTGACATTTAGGAAAAGGGCACTGGGGATCGGGACATTTACCAGCAGGGCACTGAGCCCTGGGGCATTAAACACCGGTGCCCTGAGTTCTGGGGGTTTAGTGTTGATGCATTCAGTGTCTGGGGGATTTAATGCCAGGAGCATTTAGGGCGGGGGTGTTTAGCAAAAGAGTGTTCAGAATCGGTATGTTTCCCAGGATATTCAGCTCTGGGATGTCTTACACTGGGACGTTCTGACATTGAGGCATTCAGCATCTATGCAGAAACCACCGGGGAACACTGGGCAACAGACACTGGAGTATTTAGCTCTGTATAGGGTTGAGGGTGTTTAGGGCTGGGACGTTCAGCATCAATCCATAAAACATTGGGGCATTTAGGGAAGGGACTTCTAGTGTTGGTGCATTTTGCATTGGGGCATTAAACATCAGGATGAACAGCTCTGGGGCATCTAGGGTTGGGATAGTGAGCACTGGGGCATTTTGATCAACACATAAATCATCAGTTGAGCTCTGGGGCACTTGGTGTTGGGGCTTTTAGCCCTGGAATATTAAGCACTGGAGCATGCAGCCCTGGGGCTTTTAGGGTTGGGGCGTTAGCAATAGGACATTGAGCTCTGGGGCATTAAAATGGGGGAATTTAGCCCCAGGCGTTTAGTGTTGCAGCATAAAAGCAGGGTCATAAACACTGGTGTGTTTAATCCTGGGGTATTTACCCTCAGTGTTTAAAATACTGGTGAATGTTGCACTGGGTCATTTGGCTCTGGGACATTAAACATGAGGGTGTTTAGCTCTGGGACATTAAACCTCAGTGCATGAAACATTGGAGCATTTAGCACCGAGCCATTAAGAATTAGTGTAATTAGCAGCAGCTCATTTAGCATTGGGGCATTTAGATCGATGCATAAAGGGGAATTTAGCTCTGGGGTATTTAACATCAGGGCATTGAGCACTGGGGTGCTAAACATTGGGGCAAATAACTTTGGGACATTTATTGTTGAAACATTGAGCACCGGGGCACTTAGATCAAGGCTTGAAACATCAATAAATTTAGCTCTGGGGCACTTGGTACCGGGGCATTAAACATGGGGATGTCTAGATCTGGGTTATTTAGGATTGGAGCGTTTGACACTGGAGCATTGCACACTGGAGAATTGGCTCTGGGATATTAAACCTTTAGTGTTTAACTCTTAAATATCAGGGTATTAGCTTAGAGTATTTAGGGCTGGGGCACTAAACATGAGGGAGTTTAGCGCTGGGGTATTTATTGTTGGGGCATTAAATATCAGGATGTTTAGTCTGGGATATTTAAGGTTGGGGCATTGAACACTGGGGAATTTAGCTCTGGGGTATTAAACATCTGATGCTTAGCTTTGGGTAATTGAACATGGGGGTGTTTAGCTCTGGGGTATTTAGTATTGGGTCATGAAACCATTGGGGTGTTTAGCTCTGGGGTATTTAGTTTTGGGGCAGGAAATATTGGGGTATTTAGCTTTGGATCATTAAACATGGGAATGTTTAGCTTTGGGGTATGTAGTGTTAGGATATTAAAAACCGAGGCATTCCACTGGATATTTAGGGCTGGGCCAATACGTGTCAGTGTGTTTAGCTTGTGGGTTTTTTGGTGTTGGGGCATTTAACACTGGGGTGTTTAGGGCTGGGGCATTAAACATCGGTGTATTTAATATCCTTGCAGATCCTGTTGCTCCCGGGATGCTGCACTGCAGAACACCCCTTGAGGCCCCACTGAGGCCTCAGAGAGGCCTCGGGGTTCACAGACACGAGGGATTTGCATTTGAGGGATTTTCTCTTGAGGGATTTTCACTTGGACCCAGACTCCCAGAAAAATCCCAGCTCCGGGTTGAGCAGGGCTCTCTCACCCTGTGAACCTGCTCCCAGTGCACCCAGTCCAGTCCTTTGGATTTCCTAAGTGTAAATAAACCTTCCCCAGTGGGAGTCTGAGCCTGGGAACACACAGGGAACCAGGGAGAGGGTGTGAATGCTGAGGAGAGGGTGGTGGTGCTGAGGAGAGGGTGGCAGCACTCCAGAGAGGGTGGGAATACTGGGCAGAAGGTGGGACCACTGGAGAGAGGGTGGGAATGCTGGAGACAGGATGGGAATGCTGGGGAGAGAGTGAGAATGTCGAGGAGAGGGTGACAATGCCAAGGAGAGGATGTCAGCACTGAGGATAAGGCGGGAATGCTGGGGAGAGGATGGAAATATTAGGGAGAGGAGGGAAATTAAGGGGGCGGGGGAAGGAGTGGCAACGCCAGAGAGAGGGCGGCAGTTGGGGAAAGGCTGACAATTCTATGCAGAAGGTGGCAATGCCAAGGAGAGGGTGGCATCTCTGGACACTGCACTGCTGTCCCCAGGGCCATGGATCTCTCCCACTACCTGCTTTTCCCTTGCTGGGGAATAGTGTTGCCCCAGCATCATCATCCCCCTCCTCCTCCTCCTCCTCCTCCTCCCGCCGGGAAGTGTCTGGCTCCGGCTGCGGGAAATGCAGAGGGTCCAGCAGAGAGCACTGGTAACACACCGGCATCCCGCCACCTCCCTCTTGCCCATCCCGGCCTTTCCAGTAAATCTTAATTTCCCTGGAAAGAGAAAAGTGGAATTTGCCAAAAACTTTGGAGCTTAATTAAAAACAAAAAAACAACACTGCTTTTCCTGGTGGTGGAGGTGGAATGGGAGCGGACAGGGCTGGCAGGGAGATTTACGGGCTGAATCGAGACTGGTAATTGCAAAGAAAATAAAAAAACCTCGTAAGAGCAAGAAAAAACCCCTTGTAAAAATAAATGATCAGCTTCTCTATTAAATTATTCTGCCCCGCTGGAGCGGGACACCCGTGGCTTTTGATCCTCCCGCTGCCGTCCCGTTCCCAGCCTGCGGGACGGGGGCGAGGGGTCCCGGATGGTAATGGGCCCTGACAGCTTGGAAAAGCGAGACGGGCTCTTCGTTAATGAGCCCTAACGAAGCCAAGGGGCCCGACGAGCCCGGCGGCGGCTTCTGCTGAGCCGGCGGGGCTGGGAGCACCGGGGTGATGCCCCGGCGCGGCGGCGGGGGGCGAAGGGGGGCCGGGAGGGATGCGATCTGTTGCCTTCCTCCATCCCTTTTCTTCCAGCGGGAAAAGAATCATTAAAGAAAGTTTAACGGGAGATTCAGATCGGGGGTGGGGTCTTGGGGGCTTCCTGCAAATGGGAGACAAAAGAAAAGAGATAGATGAGAGCTTGGCTTACTATGAACTTGCAATGCACCTGCAACAGGCTTACAACGGGTTTGCAATGGATTTACACAAGGGGATTGTGATGGGACTGAAACAGGTTTGTAATTAGTTTACAATGGGTTTGCAAGTGGTTTGAAATGGGCTTCAAAGGTCCCCAATGAAACAGCAAAGAGCTTGCAAAGGGTTTGGAAGGGGTCCATGACGGGCTTAAAAGGAACTTACAACAGGGTTTGTAATGGGTTGCAAGGGGTTTGCAAGGGATTTGCAAAGGGTTTGCAAGGGACTTGCAATGAGTTTGCAGTGGGTTTACCAGAGGCTTGAAATGGACTTTCAAGGTTATCAACCTTGCAATGGACGTCCAGGTTTTGCAAGAGGTGTGCAGTAGGTTCACAATGGACTTGAAAGGGATTTGCAAGGGATTTGCAATGGCCTTGCAATAGGCTTGCGAAGGGTTTGCAGTAGGCCTGTAACTGGCATGCAATGGGCTTGCAACAGACTTACAAGGAGTCTGCAGTTAACTTGCAGCGGGTTTGCAATTGGCTTGCAGCAGATTTGCAAGGGGCTTGCGATGCCTTCTCTCTACATGGGCACATCCCAGGAACCTGAACCCCAGTGCTCATCCTGGGGAGCCTCCTGGTGGTGCTGCTCCTGCTCTCCCAAGGCTGCCTCTGGATTCAGTCCATCCTGGGAAAGAATTTATCCCCCTGTCTCACCCTGGGCTTTACTCTCCAGGATTCAAGCAGAAGCAGCTAGTCGGGTGGGGGATCAAAGATCCTCCTGGAGCTCTGGGAGGGTGGAAAATCCCCGCAGGCCCAGCAGGGAGGATCCGAAGGGCTCTGGCTGCGTGGGGCTGTGGTGGTGACGCGCGGGACGGAGCCATGACGGAAGCCCTGGAGCCTCAGTGTCACTGGAACCAGAGAGGAGGGGAGTCCAGGCTGGGAAATCAGCCAGGGGAGGTTGGGAGCAGCAGGGTTCCTTTGATCCCAGCCTCGCTTCCAGGCTTCCTCCTGCCCCTGCTGCTGGGATTGCAGGGAGCTTACAACAAGCTTGCAATAGGCTTGAAGTAGGCTGGGAATGAGCTTGCAAGGGCCTACAAATGTGTACAGTTGGTTTGTAATGCATTTACAAGGGGCTTCAAACAGGCTTGCAAGGGGCTTGTAGTAGGTTTACAGTAAGCTTTCAACAGTCTTGCAATGAAATTACAGCAGGCAGTGGGCAGTGGGCTTGCAATGAGCTTGCAAGGGACTTACAATAGGTTTGCAATAGATTTACAGTGGGTTTGCAACAGGTTAGCAAGTGGTTTGCAATAGGTCTGTGACTGACTTGAAATAGCCTTACAATGAGTTTACAATGAGCTTGTCATTGGAGTGGGACAGAAACGAAAGTAATAAATAAACATGCACATAAATGGAGGGAATTATGTGCATCTTTACCATCTTGGGTGAATTTGATGCTTTTTTCGGCCTCCATCATGGATTTGTAACACAGAGAGAGGAAATCAGCGCCTACCCCTGCCCAGATCATCTCAGTCCCAATGTTTACTCCATGAAAATGTCAACACAAATCCACTCTGGACCTTGTTGGATGAGCAATCCCACACCAATTAAACAAATTTACATGGATTTGAATTGGAGAGCTGCCAATATTCCATACTTCTGGGTTTTTTTTCTCTTACTGAGACTACTCTACTGGTGGAATTTCACTTTCCTTTGGAACTTTTAGCTACCTACAGTGGGATCTGAGGGTGTTTTTGGTTCCCATTTGCACTGGGGAGGATGTTCAGTATCACTCCCTGAAAAAATTACATACATCAAGGCCCAAATTGAAATGGATCAGGGATGGAAATGCCTTTTGCTGAAAATCTGTCTCTTTACAATTCCAAATCTTGGAGCAAGATGCCAAGATAAAAACCCAGATGAGGGATTGCTTTGGGATGGGGTTGGAAAAGACATTGCACAACTGGTCTGAGAAGTTTCCAGCCCATCCTAACCTCATGGTTTCATGCCTGTGATCCTAAATAAGGCAAGAGGAGTCGGGTCAGAGGATTTTCACCCACGTTGATGATTCACCCAACCCCACAACGAGTCCAGTCACCCATGGATGTGTGGGAATCTCTGGCGTGGGTTTGTACCTTTGGAGAAACCTCCTGGAGAACCTGCTTCTGGTATTTTGAGTTCTCCTGGGAGGAGGAAAGACATTATTACTGGTAAATCCTGGGGCACTCATGTGGGTTGCTTCCCTTCAGCCAGGATTGTCCTCCAAATGAATCCAAGCAGGAGAAAATGCAAGGAAACCCCACACTCTTACAGCAAAATACTCTTGTGCTGCGATGAGGATATAAAGTTGTAAACTCCCGAAATCCTTGGCAGATCAGCATTTTTTTGTGAAGCAAATGATCTGTGGGTTTTTCCTGTGGATCCAGGGTGTTTATCCCTCCACACCAGCAGCGAGCAGAGGTCCAATGCCTTCTCCACGTTCTTCACCACGCCTTGGGACATGTGATGATGCTTTGACGCTGCTGGAGACACCTCCAAGGCCCTTACCAAGCTCTTGGGAATCTCCCAAGGAGGCGTTTTCCTCAATAAACCACAAAAATTTGCAAAAATTCAATTTTCTTGAGTAGGGATGAAGTGCTGATTATGATTAACAATGAATTGGGACCATTTGAAGCACCCCAGGAATTTGCTTGGCCATCCTGGTTTTGGAATATGCTGGAGAGCCCCATCCCCACATTCATCCATCCATAATTTGGAGATGATCACCTCCAAAGTCTTTGCACAGCAAGATTGGCTCTGATGAAGATGTTACAAATGTGATAGAGTTACCCAATACTGGGAATTTCTCTTCAGTTAACCCCTTGGATGGTCCCACCACCCACTGGAAGTGATGCGCTTGGATCTTGGGAATATCAGCAAGGAAAAGCAAACAGGGTGAGCTCAGGGTTATCTACAGTGGGAGTGAGCCAGGCTCCACATCACCTGGCCTAGCAGGGAGTGGGTCTGCATTCTGGCAGTCACTGGGGTTTGGAGTGTGAGCTGGTCTCTGTGGGCTGTTCAGGCTGGCATTGGCACCCTGAGAACAAAATTGGGTGGAAATTGGTCTCTTTTGACCAAATCTTGAGTCTTGGAATGGGTGACCAAATCCCAGAGCTGCTTCCAGTCTGATTCCACGTTGCTTTTGGGGCACATCTGATGATTTTAGGGCAAAAATATGTTATGTCACCTCCTGTTACTTTACCCACATGCACCTGACCCTGTATAAACACAATGTTTAGGCTCTCCCCTCTGAGAGGTTCATGGGTGATGCTCCGATGTTCTTCCCATGTCTCCTCTGACGTGGGATGAAGCTGGGACAGGGCAGCTTCAGCTAGATGGTTTTGAGGACCCTGAGGTGACTGACACGAAGTCTTCCACCAGCTCAAACCCTCCTTGTTGCTTTGTCACTGGATGTGGCGACCAAGAGCTGCCTTGGTTCCTCTGGCATTAACTCTTCTCCCTCACTTTGCCCAGAGCTGACCTGGTCCTGCTTGAGTTTCGCCTCCAGCTTTGCTTTCTGGCTTATATTAAACCCACACAGGCCACGAGGCCTCCTCATCCTCCTCACATCAGATGCAAGCAAGAGCCAGGAATGTGCAAAGTTCCAAAGGAATGGACATCTCCAACTTGGCCTTATCTTCAGCATTTGCTCCAGCTCCTCCTTTTCATGGCTCTGGTTCTCCAGCCCAACCTCGTTGCTTCTCTTGCAGGACCTTCATCCCCTGCCCTCCCCAAGACCTTCACCTCCAGTTCACATCAGGAGTTGCCCAGGTTGGACATGTGATCCTAGGTGAGATCCTATTCCCACCATGGATCCTTTGGGGTCACATCCTCCTCTTTTCTTTCCTGGCCTGTGATTATTTATCTATCCCTTGGCTCCTTCCTTTTCCCACCCTTTGAAAGAGTGCTTTTGCTTCCTTTTGAGTCATCCTGGAGTTCCTGCTCTCTCCAGCTGAAGAGGTGAGTAATGTAGGGTTGGATGGACCATGCTGGTCTGGGGACAGGGATGAGAGAGCAGAAATTGGGATAACAACCAGACTGTCTCCTCTGACCAGGAGAAGCCACAGGCCCATGGCCAGGGAAGTTGCCAAATCTCCTCGAAGAATGAGATGTTAACAGCGTGGCCAGTCCAGACATTCAGGCCTTGGGTTGGTGCCACCTTCTTGGGACATTGTGCCCAGTAGGGACCCTCCTAGGTCAAGTGAAATAGGAGAAGGACCGATGCAGGATCACCAATATTCCCAAGCCAACACATGTTGGGAGATGTGGGGGAGCTGGGCTGGGATGTGGTGAGGAAGAGCAGGGTGTTCCCAACTGGACAGAGCCAATCCTGCCTGAAAGTGTCTCATTCCTGGAAGTGCCCAAGGCCAGGTTGGAGTTACTTGGGATAGTGGAAGGTGTCCCTGCCCATGGCAGGGAGTGGAACAAGTTGGGCTTTAAGGTACCTCCCAACCCAAACCAGACTGGGATTCTATTCTAGGAAAATCCAAATTTACCTCAATTCCACGCTCCAAAACACCATTTCCATAACATGGGGCAGCACAAGCCACAGAGATCCCTAAATTCCCCCCTTTTCTGCCTCCTTCCCTTCTTTGCGTTTTATAACTGGAGTAACCCCAAACTAAAACCCGGGGAATTATTTTGGCTCTACAGGTCGGAAAGAGGCCAAGACACTGGAGGAGCTGTCGCGTTGGATTTTCCAGCCCTTTGCACCAGCAGGAGAAGTTTAATGTAAATAAAGCCCCACTTCCATGCTATGGCACGTCCAACCTCCATATGGGTGGGAGCGACCCCCAGCACCCACCCCCCAGTCTGGCTTGGCATGAAAATCCATCCATGGCAAACGTTCACTGAGGGGTTTTTCCTCCTAAGCCCTTCCTGGCAGAGTTTTCTGGGAGGTGATTCAGCGTGGATTAACATCCCAGCATTGGGAATATGTGGAGGTGGAAGATGCCCAGTGGACGGGGTTCACCTTGGCATTTCAAATGGGAAAAAAGGGAGATTTGGGGGTATTTATGATTTTTGTAGTCCTGGCCAGGGAAGGTTTAAATCCCCCAGGCTGAACTATCCCAAGGATTGTAAATTATGCATATAATCTCTCTATATAAAAATATAAATTATTTTTATATAATAATTTATATATGAATAAAATGATAGCAAGATATATAATGTACAATGTATAAATGATATTTTATATATTAATATTTATCTTTTTAATATAGATATATATATATATAGGGAATGTTATATATATATTTCTATAAAATATAAATATATAAATTTACAACCCCTTTTCCCAGCAAAGGAGCTGACTTGGAAAAGGAGAATCCAGCCTCAAGCTCAGCTGACTCCAGTGTAATTCCCCACCACCTCTTAACAAAGAATAGCCTCATTATTAATTAAACAGTGAAATTAAACTATAGATGCCTGAAAATATTTCCTGCTGGGGCACGTGCCCCCAAATCCCACAGCCAGGTTTATGGGAATCTCGATCCCCCACACTGCCCTCAATCAGCCTCCTGCAGCTTTTAGGCTTGGTTTTAAGGGGTTTGAGGGGAAATAAGTGCTTGTTCCTGCCTGGAAATCAGAAAGCGTGCCTGGGAATGGGTATGAATGCTAAAAATCCACCCAAATATGAGAAAGAATCTCCAGGAACAGGAGTGAATGCTAAAAATATATCCAAATTTTAATTTTCCAAGGTAAATTGGAGCTTCTAGAGAGAAATAATGCAACGTCACAGCCTTTTGAGCAAAGCATTAGACATAAATTTATCTCTGTTCTCTCTGTTGAAAGATACCCTCAAACCCACTTTCTTTCATGACCATGGTCCCCTCTTCATGTTTGGATGCAGGAGACTCCATGTTTGGGAAAATGTGCCCCAAGTTTGCACAATGGGGTGGTGAATTTGCAAAAGGAGGTCTCAGGTTCACAAAAGGGGATCCCAGACTTACAAAAAGGGATCTCAGGCAAAAGAAAAATCCCCCCCAGGTTTAAGAAGAGGAGCTCCGATTTCCAAAAAAGACCCCCCAAATTTAAGAACCATCCCCAGGTTCCCAAAAATGTCCAAGGTTGGCAAAAAGGGGTACCACGTTTAAGAAAAGTCCCCAAGTTTCAGAAAAGGAACCCTGATTGACAAAAGACCCTCCTCAGGTTCAAGAAAAGGTGCTCCAAGTTCACAAAATGGGGTACTATTGTTGAAAAAAGTGGTTTTGATTTGGCAATGAGGTTCCAGGATTGCAAAAAGACACCCCAGGTTCCCTAAAAGGGATCCAGGGTTCCGAAATAGGGGTCCCAGGTTTAAGAAAAGTAACCCTAAATGTAACAAAATGAGTCCTGATTCACAATCCTCCTCCCCAAATGTGAAAAAAGGCCCATATTCCAAAAATGGGGTTCCAGGGTTGAAAAAAACACCTCAGGTTCCCTAAAAGAGATTCCAGATTCCCTAAAAATGGTCCCAGGTTTAAAAAAAAGGAACCCTGATTCACTAAAAGGGCTCTAAAACTTAAGAAAATTTCCAAAGGTTCCCTAAAAAGGATCCCACATTCCCTAAAAGGCATCCCAGGTTCCCAAAAAGGGGTCCTGGGTTTGCAGAAAGCCCCTCTAAATTCAAGGGAAGACACCTCAGATTCCCAAGATGAGACTCAGAGTTTGCACCAGTGGGGTCTGGTCTCCAAAAGCAGTCCCAAATTTCCACAAAAGCCCTCCAGATATAAGAAAATGCCCTCCAAACTTGCATGTCAGGCTAAAGGATCCCAGATCCTGGATGGAATTCCCACCCTGTTGCACGTGGGAATTGCCCTTGAACCCCCAAGCGGACATTACCCTTCCCAAAGCTGAATTTTGGGAAATGATGGAGATGGCAGCAACCCCCTGGGGCTCAGGGGTGAGATTTCCCTGGATAATCCCCTAATTCCTTGAGCCCCGTGCTCCAATCAAAGCAAAAACCCGTGGAAAAAGCAGCAAAAATCCCTGTTTGGAGCAGAAAAGGTTTTGTCAGGGCTGGTTATGCCCCAAAATCTGTGTGATCCCCAAAACTGGAATTTAGGGGTTCCCTCCCCAGAGTTAAGCACGTGAAATTACATTGGGGGGGATTGTAGGGCAATTTGTAGGATTTTTTGGGCGTGGGGTCCCACAGGAAAATGATTTTTGAAGCACTGGGATTTCCCCCAAAGTTTTGCAGCTCCGAATCCCCCGTTGGGGGTCCCCTGTAGGATTGGAGTCCCCCAAAACACCAATTTTGCCCTCCTGGGTCCCTCAAACCACCCATTGTTACAGTGGGAGAGTACTGCCAAAAAGGTCGGGTTTGGACTATGGGGTCCCCCAAAAGACCCTTTTTTGCACCCCTGGAGTTCCTCAAAAGACCCCATTTTTCCAGATGGGGTCCCCAACAAGATCTCATTTTACAGAATTAGTATCTCCCCTAAAAAATCCATTTCTGCAGCAGGGGATCCCTTTCACTCTTGGGGCCCCGCAAAGACCCTTTTTTGCAGCGTTGGGATCCTCCCAAAAGAGTGAATTTTTGCAGCGTTGGGATCCTCCCAAAAGAGTGAATTTTTGCAGCATTTGACCCATTTCTGCATTTCTCCAGGGACCCAATTTTGCACTCTTGGGGTCTCCCACAAAATCCAATGTTTTTGGCATCATGGGGTTCCCCAAAATACCCAGTTTGCAGCTCTGAGATCCCCAATAAACCTATTTTGGAGATCTGGGATCCGCCAAAAGACTCATTTTAGCAGCGTGGGGTGCCCCAACCAACCAATTTCTTCCCCAGGAGACCCCATCTTCCATCTCAGGGCCCCCCACGAGATTTGTATATTCAGCACCAATGGAGTCTTCCAAAAATTCGCTGTCCCAGCCTGACATTCCCCAATAAACCAATTTGTACAGCCCTGTGACCCCAATAAACCTATTTTTTCAGTGTGGGGTCCCCTAGGGACCTCTTCCCCTGGGGGGGTCCCCAGAGTTCCATCTCTGCAGCCTTCAGATTTTTTCATCTGGCCTAAAGATAAACCCAAACTGAAACAACCACCCCCTTCTTGTGCCCCCCAAGCCCCTTTGTGTTCCACCCCCCATCACCCAGGGATCCATTCTCTGTAGTAATAAT